>NC_069429.1:37396854-37423074 GCF_026875155.1 Cherax quadricarinatus | reverse complement strand
CTCTTCATCCCCAAACCTGGGGCAGGCATTCTCAGTGGTGGTCTCCTGTTTGTGCTCATGCAGTACATTTGAATGCAACTGCAGGGGCAGGTACTGGTATAATAGAACCACTGAGAGACTTCTTGATTTTAAGCAGAAGCATGCGATCACTCGCCGTGTCATCCGTGATGCTAAATGCACTTGCTGGCGAGATTATGTCTCCACCATCACCTCTGCTTCCTCTATGAGTGCAGTCTGGAAAAAAGTATGGAAACTGAGTGGTAAATATTCTCCTGACCCCAGCTCCTGTACTGCAGGTTGCTGGTGTTGATATAGCAAACCCTCTAGATGTTGCCATTGAAATTGGCAATCATCTGGTCCGTATTTCTCTGGGGCTCCATCTCTGCCCCTCATTTATTTCCTCAAAGTCTACCAGAGAGTTAACACCCTTGGACTTTTCTTCTCTCAGAGAAGAACAGTATAATGTGCCTTTTACACTTCAGGAACTGGAGGAAGCACTCTTGGCTTGACGATCATCAACAGCTGGGCCCGACGACATTCACATTCATATGTTACAACATTTACATCAGTCAGCCCTTGCAGTCCTGTTATGCCTTTTCAATATTATTTGGTCACAAGGAGTTCTTCCACAGCTGTGGAAATCTGCCTTTGTTCTCCCTTTCCGCAAACCAGGTACTATGGGACATGAGGCCTCTCTCTATCATCCCATCGCTCTTACCAGTGCAGTTTGCAAAGTGATGGAACGTCTGGTAATTAGACGTTTAATGTGGTATTTAGAGACACACAACAGTCTCTCCACCCGTCAATATGGCTTTCGTAAGGGCCATTCTACCATAGACCCCTTACTACGTTTGGATACGTATGTTCATAATGCCTTTGTGAATAACCACTCAGTTATTGCCATGTTTTTTGACCTTGAGAAGGCATATGACACAACTTGGAGGTATAATATTTTTGCCCAAGTCCACTCCTTAGGCCTCCGAGGCAATCTACCGTCTTTCCTTAAGAACTTTTTAACTGACAGACATTTCTGTGTTCGAGTCAATAATGTGGTTTTCCTGGACTTTGTCAAAGCTGAAGGTGCCCCCCAGGGATGTGTTCTGAGCACAACATTTTTTCTCCTTGCTGTAAATGATTTGGCCTCTGTTCTTCCATCCAATATTGGTCATCACTATATGTACATGACTTCGCTATTGCTTGTGCAGGCGCTGACTGTCACCTCATTACAGTTTCTCTCCAACATATGGTCGATCGTGTTTCCAATTGAGCCACCATGCATGGGTTTAATTTTCCCGTACCAAAACTCACCAAATTACATTCACTAGACGCTCTGTCATCTCGGATCATCCTTTGTACCTCTCTGGCTCCAATATCCCTGAGCATGATACAGTCAGGTTTCTAGGCCTTCTCTTTGACCGTAGGTTATCATGGAAACTCCACATTGCCTCTCTAAAAGCAACTTGTCACAGCCTGCTGAACCTTCTTAAGACCCTTGCTCATCTTTCCTGGGGAGCCGATCGTCGAACTCTCCTTCGCCTACATTCGGCCCTAATTTTATCGAAACTCGATTATGGTGACCAGATCTATTCAGCAGCCTCTCCTGCTACTCTCTCTAGCCTTAACCCCATCCATCACCAAGGATTACGTTTATGCCTTAGTGCTTTTTACTCTTCCCCTGTTGAGAGTCTCTATGCAGAAGTGAATGTTCCATCCTTGTCTGATCGCAGTGATGCCCATTGCCTTCACTATTATGTGCCCTCTCACGATCTCCACAATCCTTCCATTTATAGAATGGTCACTGATATAAGTAGACATTCTTTATTTGTTTGCCACCCCTGTTTGCTCCGTCCCTTCTCTCTTCGCCTACATTCGCTCATCTTCCCTTCAGTTACTGCCTTTATATGTTCATGTAGCATCTCACTTTTCCCTACTCCCCTGGGAAGTTCCCGCTGTTCGAGTCTGTTCTTTCTCACTCCCTTGCTCGAAAGCCCAACTGCCTACGGTGGCTTCCTGCTCTCATTTTATTGACCACTTCCACTCTCATTCTCATGCCATAGCCGTGTACCCAGATGGCTCTAAATCTTCTGACGGCGTGGGATTTGCAGCAGTGTTTCCGAACAGCATTGTGCGAGGGCATTTACTATCTTTGGCTAGCATTTTTACTGCTGAATTGTATGCCATTCTTGCAACACTTATTCGTATCGCATCTATGCCTGTGTCATCATTTGTGGTTGTCTCAGACTCCCTCAGTGCTCTACAGGCTATACGGAAATTTGATACACCTCACCCCCTAGTTCTCCGCATCCAAATTTGGCTACACCATATGTCTACCAAGCATAGAGATATTGTTTTTTATTGGGTCCCTGGTCATGTTGACATACAGGGCAATGAACAGGCAGACACTGCTGCAAGGTCAGTAGTACATGACCTACCAATTTCATATAGAGGTGTTCCATTTTCGGACTATTTTGCTGTAATAGCTACCCACCTTCGCACCCATTGGCAACAACGTCAGTCTGTTCTGCTCAATAACAAACTTTGTTCTATTAAACCGAGTATAGGTTACTGGCCGTCTTCCTGTCACCAGTGTCAAGGTTGGGAGACTACTCTCTCCCACCTTCACATTGGCCATACTCGTCTTACTCATGGACATCTCATGGAAAGGCGCCCTGCTCCTCTCTGTGAGAATTGTCAGTTTCCATTATCGGTCAGTCCACATTCTGTTAGACTGCCCATTTATCACAGAGCACTCAGAATTTACAGTGGTGTCCCCCTCGTTTTTTGTAATTAATCCGTTCCTGGAGCCCGTTACAATAAACGAAATTACGATTTACGAATCAATTTTCCGAAAGAAAATAATGTAAATACATAGTCCTTTCCGACACCCAGAAGTATTAAAACTAACAAATTTTTAAAACATGAAATATACATAATAGTACATAAAACACTACAATGGGAAATGATAAATGAAACATAACAGAATAAAACACTTACCTTTATTGAGATTCTTCTTCTTAGTGTATGGGAGACTGAAGAGGAGAGAGATTGGATTTGTTTACAGTTTGGAAGGGAATGCCTCTATCCAGCAACACCTCAGGTACCATTGCTTCTTCTGGGGTTGCTTCTCTTCCTCTGTTTCTTAATGCCACTAGGACTCACCTTGAGAGTCACTCTAGCCTGTCTCGCAAAGTAACTGTGGAGAGAGGCTCTGTTTCTGGCATCTCTTTAAACACTCCCGAAAATGGTGCAAGACTGATGTCACTGTACATATTTCTCACCTTCTTTACCACAGGCTGGCACTAGGGAGCTTCTTTGCGGTTTAATTATGCATGATTATTATTGTTGGGCACTTTGTTCTGGCAGTGAATTATTTTGTTGCACTTGTTCTGCAGTGAATTATTTGTTGCACTTGTTCGCAGTGAATTAATTTTGTTGCGCCTTGTCTGCAGTGAATTATTTTGTGCACTGTTCTGCAGTGAATTATTTTGTTGCACTGTTCTGCAGTGAAATTATTTTGTTGCACTTGTTCTGCAGGGGAATATGTTGGTTGTCACTTGTTCTGCAGTGAATTATTTTCTTTATTGATATTTTTCTGCATTTATTATTCTCAGTTCATTATTACATCAGTTTTTTCAGTTTATTAATTTTCCCTGATGTTGTCTTTGCATTATATTTTTAATTTTTGTTATGCATTCTTAGAAAATATTTATATTTCCCAGTTATCAATTTAGTAATTTTTTTTTATACTTTTTACATTGATTTAAAATTTATTAGTTAAATCCTTTATAAGCAAGAGTAAAGACAGCTCAATTTTGCATTTACTTCATCTCCAGTAATATATTTACTTGTAGATTTCAATGTAATTTTTTTTTTTCTTGGCCAATAGTCCTTTACATTGAGTTGTCGCTTTCCTCTTGCAGTGTATCTTAGACAGTTTTTATTACTTCTGCAGATTAGTTGCATCTCTTTTATTTTCAATTTCGCATTTGGTACATTTTTTATTGTTCATTATTTTTGCCTTATTTGTTCACGTGCAACTTCTTCAGCGCATTAGTCTCACATACCGTCTAGTGATACTTTAGTGAATTCGACAACTCAGGACCTCTCAAGGACTACTGCTGCTGCCTGTCATCAGTCCTCACAATTCCTTACCGAATGACAGACCGACCCAGACACGAGAACTCTAGTTATACTCGTGATTCCCTAGAGCGTTACCTTTATTCAATGGCCATGTAGCATATCTAGAAGCCATGGTTACTGCCATTCGTTCTCATGCTGGTGCTCTAGTTGAAGGTCCTCCTTCAGAGAAAGTGTTATCAGACTTGCCTAAAGAAGCTCTTCAATCGATCCCCTGCTGCAGTTCATGTTGTTGATCTCTTGATAATGCGTGACTTCAGTAAATCTTACAAGTGGTCACAATATAGGAAACTGATTCGTTCTTTCCCATTGTTCCCATAAAAACAGTTGATTGCCATATGTCTTCTTAGGGAAACTATGAAGCTACAACCCATGAGTAAATGATCGTTGAGTGCATTTGCTGTTAGATTAGACAAACTTTATCATCCTTTATCAATGCTGTCCAATCATCACATTTTGTTCCCCTGAGGAGGTCTAAAACCATTTACAGAATCGCTTGCTAAAATAGCAAGCTTTTGGGCAATCAAAAACTAATGCCGCCGCCTGCTTCCGTGTGCTCTTAATGAGGGCTCCATCCTCCAACTGTGACGATGGAAACCACTTACAGCCTAAATCAAGATACGTTCCTTGTGCCCCCAGGGTACTTTCCCATGTATCAAAAGTAATTTCACACATATGTCCCCGGGCCTCAGTCTGCACCACCTCTTGTTTGCGCCACAGAGACAAATCGTGGTCGTCAACCATCTCAGCGATCACCAAGGAACAGTTATAAACCTCGTAGTATTCATAGTACTTCAGTAACCCCATAGGTCGGTTTTCGACTTGTATACTGTGGTTTCCCATGGCCATATTGCAATTAATTGTCTGATAGTTATCCCCTAAGAGACGTCGTACGATGAAAGAGTACCCAGATCTTCCCTACTTTACTTATCAAAAATATATGGACATGACTACATCAGGAGTGTCAATGCTCTCTACAACCTTCATAATCTACTAGGTCTTTATCCCCCCCCCCTCCGTGAGGCCAATCCAACCGCAGAACCCGTAGAGGAAACAGATGTCTGTGGTTCTCAAATACCAGAACCCGGCTCATTTCTTCCCAATTCTCAACTAACCAGAACCACGGCGCTAATTCTTCCAATTCGGGGAATTCGAGCACCTCCCAATCAAACCGCCCTGGTACATTAGGTTGATAATGATTACACCATCCCCATTCACAATTCCTTTGAAGCCTTAAGTCATTTCCTCGAGAATGACAATCCTGCTGATGATGTAGCTTCACATGTCTCTGTACGTAGATGAATTTTGGGGATGAAGTAGAAAAAGATCTTATTCTGATGACAAATCCACCTTTTTGTTTGCACATAACTTCCAATGCAACGCATAGGCCCTATAGAGCAAAGCATCTGTTCATAATGCGCCGTTCATTTGTTCATGGACTCTGGAGCGCAAGTCAATATTAATTAGGTCTAGTTTTGTTAAGGATAACAGTTTTTACGACATGTCCTTCTCGTAGAACCGACTCATGTCCCCCTTAGTGAGTAGCTGGTTCTCACCTGCCCGTCCGAGGTCGGACTTCCCTAACTTTTTCTATCCAAGGTAGAGAGCTCCACTGCTTCCTATCCTTGTTGTCCGACAGATACTTTCCCTAGTGACCTTCTACTTTGCGGGCTTTGCTTCCACGCGAGACTTACGCATTGTGCTCGACCCTTATCGATGGCATGCCCAAATATGACGACTTGATCGTTCCATTCTGGGTTACCAGCTTGGATCAGAAATCTGTCATACGCAGCAGAGTATGATGTACGGATTAAGTCCTTATCAAGCCAAATGCATTCTCCAGTAGCGTACCCAAGCGGTCCAGTGCACTGGTAATTCAGGTCACTCCCATCTGATTTTCGCACCTATAACTTCAGACTTGTCAGGATAGTGTGTGCCTCAGTGTCCGAGGACACTACAACAGCCTTGAGTGCACCACTATCCCTGCAATGACTGCTAGTTCGAGTAGTAGTTTCTCCACAGGGATGCCTTGTCAGAAAACGATTAACTTGAAACTAGAAATGCCATCTCTTGTTGATGATCACATGCCGTCTCAGAAAGACGACTCTTTGCGGCGAGTGCTCCTCACCTAGAGTGTCTGTAGTTGTTCCTAGTGTTCCAGATGGGATAACGTCCTAGTTGGACAGTGATTCTTGCAAAGTAAGCATGTCTATTTGTTGTGCACCATCCTTACACATGTTGTAAGAGATAGTAAAGATCCTTTCTTCCTGGCCACACTTCTGTCACAGTGTCCGCCACAGAGCAAATACCAATCCTTGTTGACCTGTTTCACTAACCTTACCCTGTCAGGTAAGGATGAGATTGACCCCTGACCCAGTGGTCGGTGCTTTTCTGCCGGGGAACCTCATCCACATCACTGGATCAAACAGTTCCACAAATAGGATAAAGGGCTTAGCCTCCCCTGACTTCCCAATGAAGTCCAAGCGTTTGTTTGAACTCTGTTGAACAAACGGTCGTAAAGCCATTGCCTTACAGGTGAAGCAAGATGGTATAATGTAATTATAGTCCCATCGTATTCCACATGAACCGGTACTAGACCTATCTATCAAACCTGGGTACAGAAATGCTCTCATCCCACAACAAGTTGCTGTCGCAGAGAATTGATATCAATCAATGCTTGATGATGGAGTTATTGCACCTCAGCAATTCACTTGGAATCGCCCTGATTCCTATACCTAAGAAGAGGTACTTGGCGCCCATAAATTGACTTTTAGGAAGTTAAACCGAAAACTATTCCAGATCGCTTTCCCACTTCCTGTACTGCTTGATCCTAACGTAACATCGGAGATAACAAAGAGTCCTTTCAACCTGATTAGTTAAAAGGGTTTGGGCAAGTCCCTCTTTCATGAGGACAGCCAAGAGCTAACTGTCATTCTTCCCACTCTACAGGTCATTATCACTACCCTCCATATGGCTTTGGGATTACGATCCTACTCCCCTATCACTTCTCAAGGCTCAAGATCTAATATCTTTAGAGGTCTCATAGGAAATGCACGTTATGGTGTACTTAGATGATGTAATCGTCATGTCTAAAGACGTGGATACACACTTGAAAAGAGCTTGATGTAGTACTTGGGTAAGCGTTGAAGAAGCCAATTTAAAGATCAAACTGTCCAAATGTAATGTTTCAGATCAGAAATTAAGTTCTTGGTCACTAGTCAGTCCTAGAGGGTTACGACAAACCAAAGTAAAGTAACTGCAGTACTAAAGTTTCCAAACACCCAAAACTGCTGAAGCCGTAAGATCCTTGTGGGCTTAGCAGGTTTTTAGAGATCTTTCATTGCCATTTATTCTTCCTAGCGCTCCTCAAACTGAGTTGCTTAAGAAAGATGATCCTTTTGTTTGGAACCTTTCCGTCAAGAAAGGAGCATTCCAAACTCTAAAAGAAAAGCTAACACCTGCTCCAATTTTGAAATTTACAGATTTTTCTAAAGCCATTCTATCTGACAACTGTGCTAGTTCAATTTGGCATAGGTGCCTTACTAGCCAGAAGAACCGATGGGCAAGTACAACGCAGTTGCATTTGCTACCGAGTCCTTACGAAAGAGGCCTGAACGGAATTATACAGGTAACTGAGCAAGAAGCTTTAGCAATAGTATGGTCTTTAAAAGCACTTCGAGACATTAATTTATCATTACTCTGTCATGTCTTGACAGACCAGCTCCACTGATACCTTTTTCCAGAACAAACAACCTACTGGAAGTTAGCCAGTATGGAACCTTGACTATCCAAAGTTCAATCCCACCTTTGAGCATTTACCTGGCAAGTCAAATGTAGCGCAGATGCCTAATCGCGACATGTTAGTATAGTACCTGCAGACCCTCCATTTGTGCTGAAGAGTAAAGAATGCCAACGAATCAATCCATGTGGTCTGTGTGATTCATCCTGCTCCCAGGAAGATCTTATTTCTGACTGTGAAGCAACCAGCTCCCATCAGTGACTTTGTCATGAACCAAGAATACTGTATCAACAGCTGAGTTGGGTAAAAATAAACTTCCTAGCAGAAGAGTATACCAGTTAGTAATTTCCATCAGTCACAATTGAATGTAAGCCTTACAGCTAAGTTCCCGATGTAAACCAGGTGTTGCAACACCCTGGTATGGATCGTTCAGTAAAACAAGCCAGATTGAAATACTTTTGGCCTCGTTTTAAAATAATGCAACTATAGTTCTGAGTATGTTAAGAAAAATGTAGTGTCAGTCATGCAACATAAAGGTAATGCTAATGGCCTTAATCCAATGCCGGGATCCAATGTATCCCACTACAAGCGAACCGTGGAAAGAGTATGCGTAGATTTGTTAACTAATTTCCAATGATCCCCTCCAAGGCAACAAACACTGTGTGTTATGTAGACCAATTCAACCCCAGATTTGTGAGTTAGTTTTCCTATTGCAGATAAGACTGCCGAGACAGTAGCTAAAGCGTTAAAGAACGCATTATCTGCAGGCATACCATCCCTAATTCCCTAGTAACAGATAATGGAGGTGAATTCTGTAATGAGATTCTTGAAAATTTGTGTACCATAGTACAAGATCTCTAAAATCCACCATTGTTTTCCTCATCACTGCCAGCAATGGGTTATCGAGAAACGAACCAATAAAAAAGTACTTGATTCTTGAGAGCCACTATCAATCCCAACAGTGAAATCGTTGGGATAAGTTATACTGAATGTTGCAAATGTGCTAAATAAATTCTGCTTACAATGTTTTCTATAGGTGACACTCTCACATTATGCATTGTATGGTGTAGATAAAAACGTTTGCCTTAAGAGTTGATATCTTCTAATGCAAACCAAATTACAACCCTGATGATTCATAGCAACTCGAACTCAGCTTAGCTCAAAGTGTTTTTAAAAAATCCGGAAAACACTTCATAAATCCAACAGCAAATTTACAAGATTCCAAACACACAGCAAAGCCATCCAAACTCAAAGTAGGTTCGAGAGAGTTAGCTGAACTACTTTAACAAAACGTCCTGCAATGCCAAGCTTGATCAAAAGATTTGTTGGTCCTTATCATAGTTTGAACATATCATGGTAATAAGTATAAAAGGTTAGAGAGAATTAGACTGGTCAGTATAAAGAATCGCATTTAGATTCATATGAAAGTTAGTAAGAGATGATATTGATTTCCAACCCAGACTAATGTGACAGACTCTGAACAATCCTCCTGACCTGTACTCTCTTCCTCTGATACGTCATTCAGACTATCAACCTAATGTGTTATACTTCCCTACGTACATGACCGTATTGAGAAAATCCTCAAGTATCATGTAACTCTTCCAATTCAGATTTGCCACAAATAACAGCCATGAGTTAGCCAACAGCTACATAGTTTTGATTCCCCCTTCCGCCCAGAGATTGACACCCATTTCTGCATATGTCAATCATACCCTAGCAGAGTTGGGGTTAAATGTAACATAACCAGTATAGAGATGAATATTACAGTACAACTTATCAGTATTCAGAAATTTTTTTTTTGTGATTCACGTTCTCTCCAAATACTGAGAGTTAACAGCTAGATTTGAGTGCACCGAATCTGCTTTCTGTTAAACCACTCTCTTTGTTATATATACCTTCCTCGAATCGTAGATCACATGAAATACAGACGATGATCAAATTTTTTTTGTTTGAGCACTTCTATTGTGTAATCCCACGTTGAGTTTTCATTCGATGAGTTGTGCAATATTATAACATTGTATGCATTCATTTCAGTTACGAAGCTTCCATTCCAATGTTTCTACTTATTGTATGTTATAATGTTTCAATTGTTGTGTACTTTGACATTGTATAGAATCACCCAACCGTACACCTGCCATCTCTAGTTTGTATTAGTTGTTTTACCTGAGAGAATTTACCTGAGAGAATTTCCGGGGGTCAACGCCCCCACGGCCCGTCTGTGACCAGGCCACCAGAGATCAGCGCCTGATCAACCAGGCTGTTGCTTGCTGCTGCAACGCAAACCAACGTACGAGCCACAAGCCCGGCTGATCAGGAACTGACTTTCGGGTGCTTGTCCAGTGCCAGCTTGAAGACTGCCAGGGGTCTGTTGGATAATCCCCCTATGTGTGCCTGGGTAGGCAGTTGAAACAGTCTCGGCCCCTGAACACTTATTGATGGTCTCCCTTAACGTGCTCGTGACACCCGCTGCTTTCATTGGGTTGGATGGTGCATCGTCTGCCAAGTCCTTTTGCTTTCGTAGTGGAGTGATTTTCGTGTGCAGTTCGGTACTATTCCTCTAGGATTTTCCAGTGTATATAATCATGTAATCTCTCCCTCCTGCGTTTCCAGGGAAATACAGGTTAGAAACCTCAAAAAAGGCTCTGCCCAGTAATTGAGGTGTTTTGATCTCCGTTATGCGCGCCGTGAAAGTTCTCTGTACATTTTCTAGGTCGGCAATTTCACCTGCCTTGAAGGAGCGTGTTAGAGTGCAGCAATTATTCCAGCTAGATAGAACCAGTGACCTTGAGATGTCATCATGGGCTTGCTCCCTAGTTTTTGAAGGTTTCTCATTATCCATCTGTCATTTTCTAGCAGATGCGATGATACAATGTTATGGACCATTAAGGTGAGATCCTCCGACATAATCACTCCCGTCTTTACGTTTGTGTTTCGCATCTATTTTGTGGCAGAATTTTGTTTTGTACTCTGATAAGATTTAATTTCCCATGTTTACCATATCTGAGTAATTGAAATTTCTCATCGTTGCACTTCATATTGTTTTCTGCAGCCCACAGAAAGATTTGGTTGAATGTCCGCCTGGAGCCTTGCAGTGTCTAGCAATGGAATACACTGTCATGCAGATTCGGGTGTCATCCGAAAAGTAAGTACACGGTGCTGTGGCTGACATATCCTTTGTCTATGTCGGAATGAGGAAAGATGAACAAGATGGGAGATAGTACTGTGCCTTGGTGGAAACAGATCATTTCACCGTAGCTGCCTCGGACTTTACTCTGTTGACGACTACTCCTGTGGGTTCTGTAGTGAGGAAATTATAGATCATCGACCGACTTTTCCTTATTACCTTTTAAGCGCGCGCATTTTGTGCGCTATTACGCCCTGGTCACACGAGTCCGAAGGCCTATTTGCAAAGTCTGTATATATTACAACAGCATTCTTTTGTCTTCTATGGCATTTAGGACCTTGTCGTAGTGATCCAGTATTGAGACAGACCAGGAGCGACCTGTTCTAAACCCATGTATGCCTGGGTTGTGTAACTGATTGGTTTCTAGATGGGTGGTGATCTTGCTTCTTGAGTGACGCCTTCAAAATTTATATGATATGATGTTAGTGCTATGTCTGTATTTCTTTGGCTGTTGCTTTAATGCCCCCTTTGTGGATGGGGCTATGTCTGTTGTTATTTTTAGCAACTGAGGGACCGACCCCCATGTCCATGCTCCCTCTCCATAGATGGAAAGGCTCGTGATAGGTGCTTCTGCAGTTCTTGATGAACACAGAGTTTCTATTTACCATGAGTCTGGCCCTGGGGCAGAGTGCATGGGCAATGTTCATTATCGCCTGTTTTCTAAGTCCATTGGCGTCAGGATAACATCGGATTAGGCTTGTGTTTAATCAATTTTGTGGCTCTCATCATAAAAATTCATTTTGACTTCGACTCTCAGTCCTGGTTTTAGGCGGCTTTGCTAAAAACTGAGTCATATTGGACTTGAGTAGCTCACTCATTTCCTTGCTGTCATCTGTGTAGGACCCATCTTGTTTAAGTAGGGGCCCAATACTGGACGTTGTTCATCGGATTTTGATGAGGCCATTAGGAGAAAAAATACTTTGGGGTTTTCTTTCGATTTCATTTCATAAGCTTTTAGTTCTTCCCTGCGATTCCTGACTCCTAAAGGATACTTTTAGCTTAAGTTCGATCTTGCTATTTCTCTGACCAGTGTCTCCCTGCGCATTTTCAGATATATTGACCTCTTTTAAGCCGCTTCTGTTATTCTTTCCATCGCCTGTAAAAGGGAGCGCCTGTCTCTTTCTATTTTAACATCTACTCCTCCTTTTTCTTAGAGGAATAATCCCTTGTTGCATACATCCGAGTGCCACCGATTTAATCTGTTCTAGCATAAGTTGGTCTGTGTGCTTGTATATCTTCCCAGCATTATCGGTTAGGACTTGGTTTAACTTGGTCCCACTTTATGTTTTTGTTATAGAAGTTGAATTTGGTGAAATCGCTCCCTCCGTGAACTAGTCTCATTTTGCGGTCTGGGGCTCCACGCTACATTCTGAACTCAATTATGTTGTGATCTGAGTATAATTGTTTTTAGATATGGTGACAATTTTCTTATCAATCATCATTGTTAGGTGAAGATGAGGTCTAGTGTATTCTCCAGTCTATAGGCTCTATTATTTGCTGGTTTACAATGAATTGTGCAGAGATTTAAAAGCTCGGGAAGTGTGAGTTATCATCAGAGCTGCCCCTGGATTATTACTGCAAACCATATTATTTGCTAATTCCTCCATTTTAGGTGCCTTAAATTGAAATCCCCCAGGATCAAGATGTTGGGGTGCAAGGATGCAGGAAGATCTCAGACAGTGGTCAATTTTTAACAGCTGTTCCTGAATTGCTGGGATGTTGCATCCGGAGGCTTGTAGACTACCGACAAGACTAGGTTTTTGGTTCATACGGACCTTACTGCTAAAACTCCACTACGTCATTTGAGGCATTAAAGCAGTTCTGTGCAAACAAGTGACTCTGCATCAATGTACAGGCCAACCCCCCCCCTTTTGCCTGGTTTCCACATCTGTCCACCATCTTGTATAGGTTGTACACCTGGACCATATTTCGTTGTCCAAGTGTATCCTTTATGTGGGTCTCAGTGGAAAGCCGCGAACATTGCCTTGCCCTCTGCAAGCATTCCACGGATTATGTATTTTGTTGTTGTTGCTGCTTTTAGACCCTGTATATTTTGCAAAGAAGAAAGTTATAGGACTGGTGGTATTGTTGGTACTGGGGGGGGGATTTTTTTCCGGCATTAGTATCTGTATCTGTTGGTTTGGAGTGGAAGGCCATCGACTGTGGTTCCACTCCATGGAATGACTGATTTGGTGTAGCGATTTCCTGGCCATTTCTGCCAGTTTTTTTTTTCCTTCCTGGCAATAAAAAAAACCTCTCCTCTTGAGTGGCTGTGGCTACCCAGGATTTTTCCCATGGCCCTGGATGTTTTGTAACTTTTTGTCCCCTTAGGATGGTATGCTGCAATTTTAAGTTAAAGCACAGTCTTTCATGTACTGAAAGTACACATTCATGGTGAAAAGCTACAGGAAGGGAAGTTAGTGCATTTTTCCTGTTTGTCATAAGGCATGGCATTTTTTCTAGGGTGGTCAATAGCTGCATGTCCCATCAGTTTTTCCAGATTTCCCATGCCAGCAGATACCAAGTGCATAGTAATGTGCACAGGCTTGGTTTCCTCCGCTTGCCTTGGGTTTCCTTCTGTGACTGTATTCCCTGTTTTATGTCGGGACGACATACGTTAGCGAGCCGCCGAGCCTCTCAGTAGTAGTAACCAGTTACCATTAACCAGTGTACCATATATGACTCGCAACCAACCGTCTCTGCGTGACTCACTGCTGTATTCATATTGTTGCTGACCTAGCAGGAAATTTCAAGCGCCCCCCATCCGCCCATGGCACTTCACAGTCAGTCCTAGCCAAGAGGCAGAGAGAGGCAGGTTCGGCTGTGGCGCCCTTTTCCCACATACTTTCAGTACAAAAAACGTACTTTCAGCCTACGTGAGTATTACTTTAACCCTATCCACGTGTTGTCGAACTCACCACATGATACCGTATTTCTCACCTTCTTTACCACAGCTTGCACTAAGAGCATTCCTTTGAGCCAAGGTAAGCTTATTAGTAATTGCAAGCACTAAAATGAAGTGGAATATTATGAACTATCATCAAAAGCACTTTGAGGGACCTTCACTCACGGTAAACATGCCAGACTGGCTGAGTAGGGAGGCCGCTCCCGGCTCACCACCGTGCGTACCGTCCCCGGATGAACTACTATTCCACGAGTCAACCTATGAAAATTGAGCCATGTTTAGACGAAAATACCCCTATAGTGGCGAAATTTACGATGCCGAGAACTACAAAAGCGAGGACCACCTGTATGTACTTCCAACTTCGTCTCTGCCTCTACTACTCTCCTTTTACTTTCCCTTCTCACTGATGGAACCCCCCCCTTTCATCCCACTCTACATTGACGTTTTGACAACAACTGACTTGCTCCTCAAACTCTGAGAATACCTTCACCCTTTTACCCTCAATCTCTTGCTACATGCCCTACCCCGCGCACTAACCCCCTTCAACTCTTTTTCCTAGTAACCTACTAATCATTCCCACCCCCCTTCTTGCTGCCCAATACCCTCGCTTTCTTCCCTACCCTTGCAGCGCTGTATAGGCCTTGTGGCTTAGCACTTCTTTTTGATTAAAAATAAAAATCGAACCTACTTCCTAAACACATCTCAACTCCGTTCTCCTTCTGCCACTCTGCTTGACTACAGTACTAAAATGCGTCTGGATCCAAATAAAACTGGACTGGTGAAGCAATATTTTTTATATAAATATTTTAATACAGTACTGCATAAATAATCCCCTCTCCAGACCAAAGGTCTCAGTGACTAACTTGAACCCATTGTTGTAGTTTAGTCAAGGAAAATGGGAAATGACCCTTAGGTCTGGCGAAAATACAAAATTCTCCAAAAAGTAAAAAACTGGCATCAAACACTGACTTGAGCAGTTGACTTGTACATAGAAAAACACAAGAAACATATATTAACAATTTCAATACATGACATAAAATTAAAGATCTTGTACAATAAAATTTTTACACAATTATAAACAAGTAAACTATGATAAACTAGACAGCCTGTCCATTCTAAACAACTTAAGTGTTCATTAGCACACAAATCTGCTTACACAGATAAAAGATTGCACTTTATAAAAATATATAAACAGTCTCCAGAAACAGTGCAAAAAATTAGTGTACGATTAATACAGAGAGAAAAGACAATATTAACTCTGCATCTCACAGCAATATATATAAGCAAAACTGCTAGCAGAGCACATACCACTTCGAGAAATTGGAGAACATGGGTGAGAAAAAATACCAGATTTCAGAACTTGGTAGTAAGTCACATATAAAAATGCATCAAATGGACTGTGACCATGTAACCACACTGGAGTCATCACTGTGACCCTACAAAAATGTGGGCCTCTCAGTGCTATCACCTACACCAACATACCAAGGAGCCTGAGCCACCCCACTTGGTGATTCAAAAAAAATAAAACGAGTGGCTTCATATTCCTGGAGAAATACAAAAAACACAGGATTAACCATTCATGACCCAAAAATGTCTCCACCATCAACACCGTACCACTAACTTTGGTTCAACAGTCCATACACCTACATCACACAGGTGAGGCATCACCACCCACACCATATGTTAGCATACCTTACCTAGGCATGTACTGATGTGACTACCACTAAAAACACACACACTCTCTTGGGAAATCTGATACTCCCTCCACCAGCTCACCAGCTTCAGCCCACCAGGTGGTCAGAAAACCATCTACTCACCTACTGCAACCACTGCAAAATGAGAGCAGATAAATGTTTACACTACATTATGTACAGTACACACTAGAAAATACATGAGCAACTACATTCTCTATCCCCTTCACTTAACCCTTTGAGGGTCGACAGGCCCTCTCAGAGACTTCTTCTCAGGGTCGGCCAAATTTCAAAAAAAAAAAAATTATTTTTTCTTATGAAAAAATAGAGCTTTTTTTCTAAACATTATAGGATAAACAAAAAAATTTTACCATCAATACTTACGGAGATATGGAGGCGTAAAGTTTGCAGAAAATGAGCCGCGTATGGCAACAGCAGCGACTGCCGCTCACCGGTAAACTTTGATTTACTTGTATTTGAAGGTTTGTTTTGTTTTTTTCACTATTTTATTTTTTCACATAACTTATGTGGCCTGTGAGACCAAAGTAAGATGCAATGTACATATATACACCGTTGTATACAACACAATAACACACAAACTAATTATCAAATATTGTTTATCAAACTTGTTTACAAAAACAAACATTACAAAACATTGTTTATTACTATTGTTCTATAATATATATACAAAATAACAGTTTACGAACATATTCCATAAAGTTCTGCAGCTTGTGGAACTCTTGAAACATGGTGTCATAACCAAAACAATGGTGTTTTTTTTATCTTTTCCTCCCTCATTTCTATCTCTTTCTTTCATCATGTCTCTCTCTTTCTATCTGTCTATCTCTGTCTCACAGGTACACATAAATACAAGTATACATAGTATAAATTACCTAGGATAACCCAAGAAATCCAGACAAAGTGCTATACTCCCCTTGAAGATGTGAGTAAAAGTGATGACGCAGTCTTGTGGCTCTCTGAGACAGAGAGCTAGACAGATAGAGAGATAGACAGGGAGCTTGACAGACAGACAAATAGACAGACAGAAATGTTAATGTACCAGCAGAAACAAAGGGAGGGTGATGCTCATCTAATCTTTTCTAATCAGTTCCACCCTCGTTTACGCTCATCAAAAGTCATCTCTTATCAGATGTTATCTTCCCTTATCTTGTCACTGTCATGGGGTGGACTTTTTTTTTTCTTGCTTCAAGGGAAAAATATTATTACATCATCTTCTTCCTCTTCATCCTCCTCCTCCTCCTCTGCCTCATTTCTTCTCCTCCCTCATTCCTCTTCTCCTTTCCCCTAACTCTTCCTCCTCCTCCTTCTCTCTCCTTCCTCTTCTCCTATCTCTTCCTCTTCTACTCTCTTCCTCTCCTCCTCCTCTTGCGTCCTCCCTCCTCTCTTCCTCTTCCTCCTCTTCCCCCTACTCTTCCTCCTACTCTTCCTCATTACCCTTCTCCTCTTCCTCTTCCTCCTCTCCCCCTAATCATCCTCCTACATTCCTCTTACCTCATCCTCCTCCTCCTCCTCCTCCTCCTCCTCCTCCTCCTCTTCTTCCTCGCCGCCATACTCTTCCTCCTACTACTCTCTTCCACCTCTTCTTCCTCCCCTCTTCTTCCTCTTCCTCATCTTCCCCTACACTTCCTTCCAACCTTCCTCTTCCCTCCCCCCTTTCTCCCCCTCCTTCTCCTCCCTCCTCCTCCATAGTGTAAATTTCCAGGATGGGCAGCTGTCCAAAATGACAAATGTCCTCATTACTCACCTCCCCCCCCGCCTGTCAAAAACACGGGGTCGGATGCTGCTTCCCCTCCATTCTATCAAATTATCTTTCTCCCCCATTCTATCTCTTTTCATCTGTCTCTCTCTTCTATCTGTCTGTCTATCTCTTCTCACAGGTACACATAAATACAAGTATAACATAGATAAATTACCTAGGATAAAACCAAGGAAATCCAGACAAAGTGCTAATACTCAGCTTGAAGATGTGAGTAAAAGTGGATGACCGCAGCCTTGTGGCTCTCTGAGACAGAGAGCTAGATGGATAGACAATGACAGGGAGCCATGACAGACAGACAAATAGACAACAGAAATGTTTGTGTACCAGCAAAAAACAAAGGGAGGGCGAAGTTCATACATAAACTTTTGGTACAGCTCCACCTCATTTACCCTCTCAAACGTCAGCACTTAATCAGATGTTATCTCCCCTTATCTTGTTACTGTCATGGTGAACATTTATTATTACATATTCTTATTATAAATATTACGTAATTTTTATTAATATTATTATATATTATTATTATGTATTATTATAGTATTATTGTTATTATTACGGTATTCTTCTTCTTCTTCTCCTCCTCTTCTTCCTCTCCGCTTCTTCCTCCTCCTCCTCCTCCTCCTCCTCCTCCATCCTCCTCCTCCTCCTCCTCCTCTCTCCTCTTCTTCTCCTCCTCCTCCTCTTCTCCCCTCCTTCCTCCTCCTCCTCTTTCTTCCTCCTCCTCCTCTCCTCCCCTCCTCCTCATCCTCCTCCTCCTCCTCCTCCTCCTCCGTCCTCCTTTCTTGGAACAAGTTTCAAGACTTGTAGTTTCAAATCACTATCACTGTCATCACAAAGGCTCACATCTGAGTCTGGGATTTGGGAAAAAAGGAGTTCCCTCTTGATTCTGGTTTTCGAGTCTGTGTTCTTACTCACTCCCTGCTCGAAGCCAACTGCCTACGGTGGCTTCCTTTCCTGCTCTCATTATTGACCACTTTCCACTCTCATTCTCATGCATAGCCGTGTAACCCAATTCTCTAAATCTTTGACGGCCGTGGGATTTGCAGCAGAGTATCCGAACAAGCATTGTGCGAGGGCATTTACTACTTGGCTAGCATTTTTTACTGCTGAAGTTGGTAGCCATTCTTGCTATCACTTATTTGTATCGCATCTATCCCCTGTGTCATCATTTGTGGATTTGTCTCAGACTCCCTCAGTGCTCTACAGGCCTATACGGGAAAATTGATACACCTCGACCCCCTAGTTCATCCGCATCCAAGATTTTGGCTACAACATATGTCTACCAAGCATAGAGATATGTTTTTTATTGGGGTCCCTGGTCATGTTGACATACAGGGCAATGAAACAGGCAGACACTGCTGCATAGGTCAGTAGTACATGACCTAACCAATTTCAATATAGAGGTGTTCCATTTTTCGGACTATTTTGCTGTAAAAGCTACCCACCTTCGCACACCATTGGCAACAACAGTCAGTCTGTTCTGCTCAATAAACAACTTGTTCTATTAAACCGAGTATAGTTAACTGGCCGTCTTCCTGTCACCAGTGTCAAGGTTGAGACTACTCACTCCCACCTTCACATTGGCCATACACGTCTTAACTCATGGACAACTCATGGAAAGGCGCCCTCTGCCACTCTTGAGAATTGTCAGTTTCCATTATCGGTCAGTCCACATTCTGTTAGACTGCCCATTTATCACAGAGCACTCAGAATTTACAGTGGTGTCCCCCTCGTTTTTTGTAATTAATCCGTTCCTGGAGCCCGTTACAATAAACGAAATTACGATTTACGAATCAATTTTCCGAAAGAAAATAATGTAAATACATAGTCCTTTCCGACACCCAGAAGTATTAAAACTAACAAATTTTTAAAACATGAAATATACATAATAGTACATAAAACACTACAATGGGAAATGATAAATGAAACATAACAGAATAAAACACTTACCTTTATTGAGATTCTTCTTCTTAGTGTATGGGAGACTGAAGAGGAGAGAGATTGGATTTGTTTACAGTTTGGAAGGGAATGCCTCTATCCAGCAACACCTCAGGTACCATTGCTTCTTCTGGGGTTGCTTCTCTTCCTCTGTTTCTTAATGCCACTAGGACTCACCTTGAGAGTCACTCTAGCCTGTCTCGCAAAGTAACTGTGGAGAGAGGCTCTGTTTCTGGCATCTCTTTAAACACTCCCGAAAATGGTGCAAGACTGATGTCACTGTACATATTTCTCACCTTCTTTACCACAGGCTGGCACTAGGGAGCTTCTTTGCGGTTTAATTATGCATGATTATTATTGTTGGGCACTTTGTTCTGGCAGTGAATTATTTTGTTGCACTTGTTCTGCAGTGAATTATTTGTTGCACTTGTTCGCAGTGAATTAATTTTGTTGCGCCTTGTCTGCAGTGAATTATTTTGTGCACTGTTCTGCAGTGAATTATTTTGTTGCACTGTTCTGCAGTGAAATTATTTTGTTGCACTTGTTCTGCAGGGGAATATGTTGGTTGTCACTTGTTCTGCAGTGAATTATTTTCTTTATTGATATTTTTCTGCATTTATTATTCTCAGTTCATTATTACATCAGTTTTTTCAGTTTATTAATTTTCCCTGATGTTGTCTTTGCATTATATTTTTAATTTTTGTTATGCATTCTTAGAAAATATTTATATTTCCCAGTTATCAATTTAGTAATTTTTTTTTATACTTTTTACATTGATTTAAAATTTATTAGTTAAATCCTTTATAAGCAAGAGTAAAGACAGCTCAATTTTGCATTTACTTCATCTCCAGTAATATATTTACTTGTAGATTTCAATGTAATTTTTTTTTTTCTTGGCCAATAGTCCTTTACATTGAGTTGTCGCTTTCCTCTTGCAGTGTATCTTAGACAGTTTTTATTACTTCTGCAGATTAGTTGCATCTCTTTTATTTTCAATTTCGCATTTGGTACATTTTTTATTGTTCATTATTTTTGCCTTATTTGTTCACGTGCAACTTCTTCAGCGCATTAGTCTCACATACCGTCTAGTGATACTTTAGTGAATTCGACAACTCAGGACCTCTCAAGGACTACTGCTGCTGCCTGTCATCAGTCCTCACAATTCCTTACCGAATGACAGACCGACCCAGACACGAGAACTCTAGTTATACTCGTGATTCCCTAGAGCGTTACCTTTATTCAATGGCCATGTAGCATATCTAGAAGCCATGGTTACTGCCATTCGTTCTCATGCTGGTGCTCTAGTTGAAGGTCCTCCTTCAGAGAAAGTGTTATCAGACTTGCCTAAAGAAGCTCTTCAATCGATCCCCTGCTGCAGTTCATGTTGTTGATCTCTTGATAATGCGTGACTTCAGTAAATCTTACAAGTGGTCACAATATAGGAAACTGATTCGTTCTTTCCCATTGTTCCCATAAAAACAGTTGATTGCCATATGTCTTCTTAGGGAAACTATGAAGCTACAACCCATGAGTAAATGATCGTTGAGTGCATTTGCTGTTAGATTAGACAAACTTTATCATCCTTTATCAATGCTGTCCAATCATCACATTTTGTTCCCCTGAGGAGGTCTAAAACCATTTACAGAATCGCTTGCTAAAATAGCAAGCTTTTGGGCAATCAAAAACTAATGCCGCCGCCTGCTTCCGTGTGCTCTTAATGAGGGCTCCATCCTCCAACTGTGACGATGGAAACCACTTACAGCCTAAATCAAGATACGTTCCTTGTGCCCCCAGGGTACTTTCCCATGTATCAAAAGTAATTTCACACATATGTCCCCGGGCCTCAGTCTGCACCACCTCTTGTTTGCGCCACAGAGACAAATCGTGGTCGTCAACCATCTCAGCGATCACCAAGGAACAGTTATAAACCTCGTAGTATTCATAGTACTTCAGTAACCCCATAGGTCGGTTTTCGACTTGTATACTGTGGTTTCCCATGGCCATATTGCAATTAATTGTCTGATAGTTATCCCCTAAGAGACGTCGTACGATGAAAGAGTACCCAGATCTTCCCTACTTTACTTATCAAAAATATATGGACATGACTACATCAGGAGTGTCAATGCTCTCTACAACCTTCATAATCTACTAGGTCTTTATCCCCCCCCCCTCCGTGAGGCCAATCCAACCGCAGAACCCGTAGAGGAAACAGATGTCTGTGGTTCTCAAATACCAGAACCCGGCTCATTTCTTCCCAATTCTCAACTAACCAGAACCACGGCGCTAATTCTTCCAATTCGGGGAATTCGAGCACCTCCCAATCAAACCGCCCTGGTACATTAGGTTGATAATGATTACACCATCCCCATTCACAATTCCTTTGAAGCCTTAAGTCATTTCCTCGAGAATGACAATCCTGCTGATGATGTAGCTTCACATGTCTCTGTACGTAGATGAATTTTGGGGATGAAGTAGAAAAAGATCTTATTCTGATGACAAATCCACCTTTTTGTTTGCACATAACTTCCAATGCAACGCATAGGCCCTATAGAGCAAAGCATCTGTTCATAATGCGCCGTTCATTTGTTCATGGACTCTGGAGCGCAAGTCAATATTAATTAGGTCTAGTTTTGTTAAGGATAACAGTTTTTACGACATGTCCTTCTCGTAGAACCGACTCATGTCCCCCTTAGTGAGTAGCTGGTTCTCACCTGCCCGTCCGAGGTCGGACTTCCCTAACTTTTTCTATCCAAGGTAGAGAGCTCCACTGCTTCCTATCCTTGTTGTCCGACAGATACTTTCCCTAGTGACCTTCTACTTTGCGGGCTTTGCTTCCACGCGAGACTTACGCATTGTGCTCGACCCTTATCGATGGCATGCCCAAATATGACGACTTGATCGTTCCATTCTGGGTTACCAGCTTGGATCAGAAATCTGTCATACGCAGCAGAGTATGATGTACGGATTAAGTCCTTATCAAGCCAAATGCATTCTCCAGTAGCGTACCCAAGCGGTCCAGTGCACTGGTAATTCAGGTCACTCCCATCTGATTTTCGCACCTATAACTTCAGACTTGTCAGGATAGTGTGTGCCTCAGTGTCCGAGGACACTACAACAGCCTTGAGTGCACCACTATCCCTGCAATGACTGCTAGTTCGAGTAGTAGTTTCTCCACAGGGATGCCTTGTCAGAAAACGATTAACTTGAAACTAGAAATGCCATCTCTTGTTGATGATCACATGCCGTCTCAGAAAGACGACTCTTTGCGGCGAGTGCTCCTCACCTAGAGTGTCTGTAGTTGTTCCTAGTGTTCCAGATGGGATAACGTCCTAGTTGGACAGTGATTCTTGCAAAGTAAGCATGTCTATTTGTTGTGCACCATCCTTACACATGTTGTAAGAGATAGTAAAGATCCTTTCTTCCTGGCCACACTTCTGTCACAGTGTCCGCCACAGAGCAAATACCAATCCTTGTTGACCTGTTTCACTAACCTTACCCTGTCAGGTAAGGATGAGATTGACCCCTGACCCAGTGGTCGGTGCTTTTCTGCCGGGGAACCTCATCCACATCACTGGATCAAACAGTTCCACAAATAGGATAAAGGGCTTAGCCTCCCCTGACTTCCCAATGAAGTCCAAGCGTTTGTTTGAACTCTGTTGAACAAACGGTCGTAAAGCCATTGCCTTACAGGTGAAGCAAGATGGTATAATGTAATTATAGTCCCATCGTATTCCACATGAACCGGTACTAGACCTATCTATCAAACCTGGGTACAGAAATGCTCTCATCCCACAACAAGTTGCTGTCGCAGAGAATTGATATCAATCAATGCTTGATGATGGAGTTATTGCACCTCAGCAATTCACTTGGAATCGCCCTGATTCCTATACCTAAGAAGAGGTACTTGGCGCCCATAAATTGACTTTTAGGAAGTTAAACCGAAAACTATTCCAGATCGCTTTCCCACTTCCTGTACTGCTTGATCCTAACGTAACATCGGAGATAACAAAGAGTCCTTTCAACCTGATTAGTTAAAAGGGTTTGGGCAAGTCCCTCTTTCATGAGGACAGCCAAGAGCTAACTGTCATTCTTCCCACTCTACAGGTCATTATCACTACCCTCCATATGGCTTTGGGATTACGATCCTACTCCCCTATCACTTCTCAAGGCTCAAGATCTAATATCTTTAGAGGTCTCATAGGAAATGCACGTTATGGTGTACTTAGATGATGTAATCGTCATGTCTAAAGACGTGGATACACACTTGAAAAGAGCTTGATGTAGTACTTGGGTAAGCGTTGAAGAAGCCAATTTAAAGATCAAACTGTCCAAATGTAATGTTTCAGATCAGAAATTAAGTTCTTGGTCACTAGTCAGTCCTAGAGGGTTACGACAAACCAAAGTAAAGTAACTGCAGTACTAAAGTTTCCAAACACCCAAAACTGCTGAAGCCGTAAGATCCTTGTGGGCTTAGCAGGTTTTTAGAGATCTTTCATTGCCATTTATTCTTCCTAGCGCTCCTCAAACTGAGTTGCTTAAGAAAGATGATCCTTTTGTTTGGAACCTTTCCGTCAAGAAAGGAGCATTCCAAACTCTAAAAGAAAAGCTAACACCTGCTCCAATTTTGAAATTTACAGATTTTTCTAAAGCCATTCTATCTGACAACTGTGCTAGTTCAATTTGGCATAGGTGCCTTACTAGCCAGAAGAACCGATGGGCAAGTACAACGCAGTTGCATTTGCTACCGAGTCCTTACGAAAGAGGCCTGAACGGAATTATACAGGTAACTGAGCAAGAAGCTTTAGCAATAGTATGGTCTTTAAAAGCACTTCGAGACATTAATTTATCATTACTCTGTCATGTCTTGACAGACCAGCTCCACTGATACCTTTTTCCAGAACAAACAACCTACTGGAAGTTAGCCAGTATGGAACCTTGACTATCCAAAGTTCAATCCCACCTTTGAGCATTTACCTGGCAAGTCAAATGTAGCGCAGATGCCTAATCGCGACATGTTAGTATAGTACCTGCAGACCCTCCATTTGTGCTGAAGAGTAAAGAATGCCAACGAATCAATCCATGTGGTCTGTGTGATTTTAAAAAAATGCTGCATTATTGTAAAAATTGTATAAAAAATGTCAACCCATTCTGACAGCGATTGGAATTTGGACTGGCAGGCGGACGGGTATTGGACGGTGACGTCATTTTTTTACTCTTGAGCTTCGCTGAAGAATAGAACATTTCGCAAACTTTGAGCACAATTTCAAGTACTTTTCTTCATGAAAGCAATCAAAATCATATCTATTTCTGTAATATATCTTTCATTCTATCAAATGAGACCGAAAAAATGAGAATATAACCATAAAAACCATACAAAAATATACCGCTAAGCGGCTGCTAATGGCTAAGAAGTGAACTCCGCTATTTATGGTCTGATTTCTTTCATTTTTGGTGTCTGTTAAGAAGTATCTTTCCATCATACATTGCCCAAGTTTCAATAAGATAACCAAACAACTGAGAAAATAATATAATAATAATAATAATAATAATAATAATAATAATAATAATAATACACCTACCATCCAACTTACGACCAAGCTTGGTTCCAACCATCCGGTCGTAAGTCAAAATGGACGTAAGTCGAACCTTTGAAAATTGCCGACATATTGGGTAGTGATCTGTATTGTAAATTTTACGTCGCATACAGTATCATATGTTACTGTTATCTTTATGTATTATCGACACAGTGGAATGGAAGAATACCACTGGTAGTGTCATCCTGCCAGAATGTTGTGTAACCTATACCCTAAGTAAAGAGAAACAACTCTGGAACGTGTAATACGTATCCAGCTGGCTGGCCAGGTGGGTGGCCCGTTGGGGGGGTGGGTGGGTTGTGCTGGTTGGGTGGCCAGGTGGTGGCCAGTGGGGGCCGGGGGGTTGGGTGACTGAATGTGGCTGTCTCTCTCTCTATCTCTCTCTCTTCTCTCTCCTCTCTTCTCCTCTCCTCTCTTTTCTCTCTCCTCTCCCCTCTCTCCCTCTCTCCTCTCCTCTCTCTCCTCTCTCTCTCTCTCTCTCTCTCCTCTCTCTTCTCTCTCTCTCTCTCTCCCTCTCCTCCTCTCTCTCTCTCTATCTCTCCTCTCTCTCTCTCTCTCTCTCTCTCTCCTCTCCCCTCTTTTACTCTCCCCTCTCTCTCTCCTCTCTCTCTCTCTCTCTCTCTCCCCCTCCTCTCTCTCTCTCTCTCCTCTCACAGGTACACATAATAATCATACATATTTTAAATTACCTAGGATAACCCCAAAAATCCAACAAAGTGCTATTCAGTGGGTCTGTGCTCCAGTGTCCTAAATTAATAATAATATTAATAATCATTTATTAATTATTATTACAATAATAAATAAGTACTAATAATATAATATTATTTTTAAACTATAATATAATAATCGTGTCCACTCATTACTTACCTTAAAATATCTGTATCTTAATGTAGCGTGAGAGGTGAGTAAACAAGATTAAATGAATAAACGAGAGAGAATGAGAGGGTAAATGTTTTACCCTTATGTAAACAAACTTGTTGTTGTTGTTGTTGTTTGTTGTTGTTGTTGTTGTTGTTGTTGTTGTTGTTGTTGTTTTTTGTTGTGTTGTTGTTGTTTGTTGTTGTTGTTTTTTGCTGTTGTTGTTGTTGTTGTTACCAGCCCAGACACGAATGGTTTTTGTTCACTCTGTCAACTGACCAGAAAAAACATCTCAGATTTGTTAATTTATATGTTTATATGTTATGTAGCATGTTTATTATATAATTTTGAAAAAAAAAAACATAGACGGATTAAGCAAAAAAGCTAATTTTTTTTA
>NC_069429.1:37378538-37396354 GCF_026875155.1 Cherax quadricarinatus | reverse complement strand
TTTTGGGGAAATTTTTTGCCCTGGATTTTGGCCCAGTAGTCTTGGTATGGATCTTTTGCCCCCACATTTTGGGTAGCCATTTCTGTGGTAGTAGAAAGGTCTTGCCTCCAAAATTTCATTTAAAAAACATTTTTTTTGGTTTTATTTTTTTGTGACTGGAAAAAAGACCTGGGCCCAAAAAAAGTTCCATCCATTCGGAAAAAGGAGAAAAGAAAATTAAAAAAGAAATTCAAAAAAGCATGGAAGGGATGGTGTGGTTTGGTTGTGGTTGAATTGGGAAAAAAAATCAACCATCATTTTCCCCCTTGAAATAAAATAAAACAAATTTCGGGGTAAAAAAAAAAAAAAGTCAAATTTGAAATTGGGATTTTGGTTGGGTGTATAATAAAAATATTTTAGCGGAATAGTGTTATACTCTTTTTTTGAAAACAATTTATTTCTTTAAAGGAAATCTAATAGTTGCTTTTAAAAATTTTAAACCCCCAGCGGGCTGGTTTTTTGAAATTCGAACATTGGTCCCAATGTTTTTAGGGGGGGAAATCGTTCTCTATGTGGGAAAAATTTTCTAATTAAAGGGAAAAAAGGATGAAATCCTCCCCCAATGTCTTTTTTTAAAAAGGCTTTTTTGAAAAAATGCCAAAATGCCTAATCATAAGGGGGATAAGGATAAAAAAAAGCAAATAAAGCGGGAAATTTTTTTTTGGAAGTGTGGTTTTTCAAAGGGGGCCCTTTTCTGGTTACCACCTGAAAATCCAGAGTGTTTTAAAAAAAAATGTGAAAAGTAAATTTTGGGGAAAGCAAAAAGAAATGGGGTCACGGAAATTTTTTTGCTTGGTCCCATGTGTATTTGGCAATTTCCTTGGTACGGAAATTTTCCCCTCCAAACTTGGTAAAACCTTTTTTTTGGGTTTTTTTAAGCAGGAAATTCTTCCTCCTAAAACCACTCCTTCACTACCCCATGGATCAGCAAGTCTTTTCTAACTTCAAAAAATTACATAAAAGCAATTTTTTCAAAGGTGCTTTAAGTGATTCTGACACTAAATTTGACCCTAAAGATTCTGGAGGAATCACTTCAGTATCCTAAAGGCAAAGCCTTATAGGAAGACTTGGCAGGGAGTGGCCCAGGCCCTTGATCTGTCTTGGAGAAAATTGTTTCCAGAATGTGTCCCGCAAGTTTTAAAGGGGTTTGAGGTGACCCTGCCGACCCCTGCAGTTGTGGAATTTCATGGCATTGGGGATTCCTTGGGTAGGAGGTGGTGGCCCAGTGATTAAGAACATTTGTGCAAATTGGAGGGAGGTGCAAATTTTTGTCAAAAAAAATTTCACCCGCCCAAAGCTGAAACAAGCCATATTTGCAACATGTTCAGTTAAAAAAACCTTGCCCCCTTCAGGCAATTTTTAAAGAGACCCCGAAAAAAAGCACTCGGGACGTTTTTTTTTTGTGACAAGGGCCCGGGGGCTTAAAATTGGTCCCGTGGCTTTTAAAAGAAAAAAAGGGAAAAACCCCCAGAGGGGGTCCTTATGGGGGGGGATTCCTCTTCCAACAAATAATCGGGCCCCCCTCTATCATTCCCTGTTTTCCCCTTATCCCAAAAAGAGTCTTCAATAATTGTATGTAATTTTATATATATTATCATTGTTTTGTGAAGAAAACTATAGTTAATCTTAAAAAAAATTTATTTTTTTGGAAAATTTTTTTTGGGTGTTGAACTGATTGTTATTTTATTATTTCCATGAGAAATATTGCTGGGGGTTCTCGGCCCTTTCCGTTTTGGGCTGACCTTCTGGAAGGATTACAGCCGAAAAGGGTTTTCACTGTATTAGTAACTTTTTAAAAAACTCATAAATACTAAAAAAAAAATTAAAAGCCCCAAATTCCATTAGCTCACTATCACAGCTACTAGTGAGTTAAACAAATATAACAGGGAGGCTCCATACATACACACCTCCTCTTAACCTTCTGGTAGATAGTAACCAGCAGGCAAAAACACCATACAGTACTTCGCAAAAACAGGCCTCTGCAACTAGGGCCTTACAGAAAAACTCTGCAAGCAATAAAATACAAACACCTTTGTATACATAAAAAAAAAGTTGCCCGTCACCAAAACCATACAGTACATTTGCTTCCTCTGCTTGCAAACCTCTGCCCCCTTCGAGGGGGGTCTTGGCATGGTGAAGAGGCTCTTAGTGTGGGAAATTAGACTTTTTGGGCCCTCTTCCCTAAACCAAACCTAATTACCCCCAACCCCCCCTTCCTTCCCCATCCTCCCATCCTCCCCTTTTTCCTTTCCCCCCCTTTTCCCCCCCCCTCCCATTCCCCTCCTTTTTGCCCTTTTGGGGTTTTTTCCCACAGGCGCGCTAGTTCCTAGGTGGGGAAAAAGGGTCCCGGGGTCCATCCCCATTCCCATTGAGGTTTTTGGTGGTGGCGTAGTTTGCCGGGAATCGGATGCCGGGGGGATGTCCCGCCCCTCTCGATCCCCCAGGGGGTGGCTTTGGCTATTTTTTGGGGGCGACGGGTGTATCTCTGGAGCCACCTTTCGGATTCGGGGGTGGTGGCCAAAAGGGAATATGCTTTTTTGGGCGGATATGGCCCCCCCTTTCTTTTGTCCCCCAAGGGTAGCTCGGAGATGTGAGGTTGCACCCTAGATTGAGGTTTACTGGCCATGAAGGGTAGGGTATGGCATGGGTTCCATGCTCATCGGGGGCTACTTGCGGTGCTGAGGTCCTCTTGGGCACGAGGGAGATTTCTCCCCTTTCATTCCTCTGGAACTATCCCTTCCCACCCCCCCCTTTTTTTATTCTTTTTTTTTATTTTCTTTCTTTTTCTTTTTAAAAAAAAAAAGGAAAAACAAGTAACCTAACCAGGGAGTACCCAATCTTGACCCCATACCCCCCGGGCCCCTTTTGTTACCGCACCCCCGTTCAAACCCCCCCTCGTTTTTTGGCCCTCTTCGGACACTCCAAAGGGCCCCTGTCCCTCTTGCTGGTCTGTTTGTCACCTGTTTCGGGTGCCGGGGTTTTGACTGACTTTTTTATTTGTCTTCCTCCTCTTTCCTTTAAACTATGTTCCACCCTATACCCTACGGTGCGTAATTTTCGAATCGCCAGCCCGTCCCACTTTGGGGCCCACTCAATCCCCTTCTAAATCCCCAAACGAAAATTTCCCCTGTGATGTTACTTTTACCTTCCCATTTACTGGGGAAAAAGTCTGCACATCATGCACTCCCTCCCCCACATCAGTTACGGACCCCAGGGACTAAATTTTTTACTTTAAGACTGTTTCTTTTTCTGCCTTCTTTCTGACCATAGTATTGGCAAAGCTCTCCTATTCCACATTGGTAGGATATTTCCTTTCATGCTCTTAAGAGTGGTACGCGCATCTCACAGCCAGAATTCTACCCCAAGCTATATTTTTCTTTTCCTTCAATATCGATACTATTCCTATCACTATCAAAAAACTCATTCCCTCAATTTTGTAGTGGTACTGTTATTCACCCCCCTCCCATAGTCCAACAAAATTTTCCAAACATGTGGCAATGACTTCTCGAACGCTGGAACTCCAAGATCCCCAATTCCAAGGTAACATTAGTTCTTCCTGCAAACAGATCCCCTTGCAATGGGTCTTTTAATTTTTGACACCCGTAAATTTCCCATCCTCTTTTTAGTTGCGGACATGGGTTTACAATTTAGGAAGGTGATCCTTACACTGCAACAGTGTGGGGAATTCTGGCAATTTGCCCCCCAGCAAAAATATTACGATTTATAGCCAAATGCCCGTTGGGGGTGCCGATGCCCTTCAAATCGTCTTGCAGTTGACCTCCCTCTTCCCTTATTGTCATGGGGCCCTCACCCTTAAAATCTCGCCGTTGCCAGGTCACTAAAATGAGGGGAAAAAATTCGTTACCTCAAAGAGGCACAATCTCCCTTATGCTATGGCTTTTTCTCATCTCCCCCTCCAAGGGGAGGTCCCCGTGTTTTTCCTCATGTTTCAAAACGTCCCCTACTTCTGGGGCCCCTTTCTGAAGCCCCCTCTGCAGTTGCAGCCCCATAGTCACTCCTGTTTTTAATTCTTTTGCTGTCCGGGGTCAGATGTCCCTACTTCAAACCTCAGTTGTTCCACTTTTTCGTTTTCTCCCAAAACAAACCCTGGTTTATCGACAAGCCCTTTACAAACCTCTTCCCAATCGCCCTCTATTCTCAAAGTCCAAAAAATCCCCTTTAACCCCTCCTTCCCTTCATCCCCTCCCATTTTACCTTTCCCCGGTCTCGTACCGGGGTCTTTCCCTTTCAGGGCTCTTTTACAAGTGTGGAGGTTCATCCTCCTCCTCGTACTGGCTTCCCCCCCTGCCCCCCCCAATTTTTTTTTCCTCTTCTGCCCCTCCCAGGTTTCTCCCTTTCGTCCCCTCCCAAATTTCTTATTCCCCTCCACCCTTTAAACCCACCCCCCCACCTTGGTACAGTCCATTCAGTTGCGATCTTTACTAAAACTCCTCCTCCTTCCTTTCCCCGATATTGTCTCCCTACGACATCTGGAAACCCCAAAAAAATTTGAAAAATCCTAATATTTTGCAGAGACCAAACCATCTTTGGAACTATCCACCCTCTTTTCCTTCTTTTTCCTCTTCTCCTCTGTGAAACCCCTTTTTTACAGCACACCAATCCTTCTGCTGAACTTTTTTTCCGCTGCCAATGAGTGGACTTTTCTAACCCCTCTAGTCAAAGTACCCTTACCTAAGATTTCTATATCTTTATCTTTTGCCAATATGGCCTATTTACAGTGGAATATACGGGGCCTAGGGTAATGGGGTGAGTTTAGACGTTTTTTTCCCCAATTTTCCCCTGTTGGTTTACTTACAAGAACCAAAATTACACTCTGCTGTTTCTACCCATCTCAGGCTAAAATTTATTGTATTCTTCAGACCCTTTTTTTCGATGGGCCCTTTAAGAAAGTGCCCTTTTCTATGCACTGAATTCCGTACATCGTATTTTTGTACTTCGCTGTTAACAGAGCCCGTATCCCCTGCATAGGTGGATACACTCTGTTCTTTGTACCTCTCTCCTTCTCGAGCTTTACTTTTCAGGTATTCCCTTTCCTGTTTCGATTACTGCCACCGCTTCTGTTATTTGGGCGATTTTAATGCCCATCATTTCCTTGGGGGTCCATGATTCCCGTGGCATTCAGCTAGGGGCTTTCTTCTTCCCCCCCCGCCCTTTTTTAAAATACAGGTATACCCCAAATTTTGATCCTCGTAATACACTTCTTGTATCGACTCTCAGTTCTCTTCCTCAGCCGCACAAGATACCTGGTTGTTCCCCCTGTTTACAGACAGTGATTTTTTCCAATCATTCTTACTTTCCCCTTCAATTCACCCCCTCTTCGAAACCCACGCTGGCAGTTTGATGGGAAAATTGGAACCTTTCTCACAACAAACTGTTTTTAGTGGGGTTTCCCTTCTTTGTCCTCCATTGATGGCTTTAAACATCTCTTCTCGTCCTAAATTTTTTTAACCGCGCTTCTCATTCTATCCCCCAAACCTGGGGCAGGCATTCTCTGGTGGTTCCTGCTTGTGCTCATGCGTAATTTAAAACGCCTGCATTGGGCAGGTACTGGTATAAAGCCCCTGAGAGACTTCTTGTTTTAAGCAAAACATGTGATCATCGCTGTGTCATCCGTGATGCTAAATGCACTTTGGGGTGAGATTAGTCTCCCCCAAACCCCTCTGCTTCCTCATGAGTGCAGTCGGGGAAAAAAATTTTATGGAACGAGTGGAAATTTTTGACCCAGCCCGTACTGCGGGTTTGCCGGTGTTGATATAAAAACCCCTCTAGATTTTGCCATTGAAATTGGCAATCATTGGTCCTTATTTCTCTGGGGCTCCTTTTCCCCCCTTTTTTTTTTTCCCTAAAGTCTACCAGAGATTTAGCCCCCGGGTTTTCTCTCTCAAAAAAAAGAAAGGAATTTGGAAAAGGGGAAACATCTTGGCTTCCGATCATCAACAGGGGGCCCGACAACTTCACTTTTATGTTAAAACTTTTACATCAGTCCCCTTGATTTTCCCTTTTTACGCCTTTTAAATATTTTTTGGGGTCACAAGGAGTTCTTCCAAGCTGTGGAAATTGCCCATTGTTTCCCCTTTCCAAAAACCGGGGACTACGGGAATGAAGCCCTCTCTATCACCCCACACTCTTACCATGCAGTTTGAAAAGTGATGGGAAGTCTGGAAAATAGATTTTTAAATGTGGTATTTAGAGACACACAACATCCTCCATCGTAAAATATGGCTTTCATAAGGGCCGTTCTACCTAGCCCCTTATACATTTGGTACGTATGTTCATAAGCCTTTGTAAAAAACCACTCATTATTGCCTTTTTTTTTTGCCCTTGAAAGGCTTGACACAACTTGGGGGTATAATATTTTTTGCCCAAGCCCACCCCTTAGGCCCCCCGAGGCAATCTACCATCTTTCCTTAAGAATTTTTTTTAACTGACAGACTTTCTGGTTCGAGTCAAAAATGTGTTTTCCTGGTTTTTTTGTCCAAGCTGAAGGTGCCCCCAGGGATGTGTTTGAGCAAAAAACATTTTTCCCCTTGCTGTAAATGTTTTGGCTCTGTTCTTCCATCCAATATTGGTCATCACTCTTTTGTAGTACTTCGCTATTGCTTGTGGGGCGCTGAATGTCACCTTTTATTACATTTTTTTCCCCCAACATATGGTCGCCCGGTTTTCCAATTGAGCCACCATGCAGGGTTTAAATTTTCCCAAGTAACAAAACTCACCAAATTACATTCACTAACGCTCTGTCATTCCGATCACCTTTGAAACTCTATGGTCCCATATCCCTGAACATTTTACAGTCAGGTTTCTGGGCCTTCTCTTTGACCGTAGGTTTTATGGAAAAACTCCACTTGCCTCCTAAAGGCAACTTGTCACAGCTGGCGAACCTTTTAAAGCCCTTGTCATCTTTCCTGGGGAGCTGATGTCAAACTCCCCCTTCCCCTTTTCATTCACCCCCCTCTTTTTATTGAAACTCGATTATGGTGACCAGTCTATTAGCGCCTCTCCTGCTACTCTCTCTAGCCTTAACCCCATCCATCCCCAAGGATTACTTTATCCCTTAGTGCTTTTCCTTTTCCCCCTTTAAAGGGCCTTAGCAGAAGTGAATTTTCCCACCCTTTGTCGATAGCCGTGTGCCCTTTGCCTTCCCTTTTAGTCCCCTCTCACGACTCCACAATCCTTCCATTTATGAATGGTCATGATTAATAGACATTTTTTTTTGTTCGCCACCCCTGTTTGCTCCGCCCCTTCTCTCTTTGCCTACATTTGCTCGCTTCCCTTCAGTTACCGCCTTTATATGTTCATGTAGCATCTCACTTTTCCCTACTCCCCCGGGAAGTTCCCGCTGTTTGAGTCTGTTCTTTTTTCATCCCCTTTTCGAAAGCCCAATGCCTACGGTGGCTTCCTGCTCTCTTTTTCTTTACCACTTCCACTTCTTTTTTCTGCCAAAGCCGTGTTCCCAGATGGGCCCAATCTTCTGTGGCGTGGGATTTTCAGCAGTGTTTCCAAACGCATTATGCGAGGGCTTTTCTATCTTTGGCAGCATTTTTTCTGCTGAATTGATGCCATTTTGCAACACTTATTCGAAGATCATCCTGTGTCATCATTTGTGGTTGTTCCCAGCTCCCTCAGTGCCTACGGGTATACGAAAAATTTTTATCACCCCCCCCCTATTCTCCGCATCAAATTTGGCCACCGTATTCTACCAAGCAAAAGATATTTTTTTTTTTTATTGGGTTTTCCGGCATGTTGACGTAAGGGGAATGAAAGGAGACACTGCTGCGTGGTCAGTAAAACGGGCCTACCAAATTTTAAAGAGGTGTTCCATTTTTCTGACTTTTTGCTGTAATGTACCCCCTTCGCACCCCTTGGCAACAACATCGTCGTTCTGCCCAAAAACAAAAATTTTTTTTTTAAACCGGGGGTTGGGGTTGGCCGTCTTCCGCACCGTGTCGAGGTTTGGGGGACTACTCTCTCCCGCTTCACATTGGGGATACTCGTCTTATCATGGAAACTCAGGAAGGGGGGCACGCTCCTCTCGTGAGAATTGTCAGGTTCCATTATCGGTCGCCAATTTGTTAACTGCCCCAATTTATCAACGACACCAGAATTTTCATGGTCCCTCGTTTTTTTTTAATTAATCCCTTCCCGGAGCCCTTACTATAAACGAAATTTCGATTTGCGAATCAATTTTCCTATAAGAAATAATGGGAAATACAATTAGCCGTTCCTGACACCCCAAAAAAAAGTATTAAAAAAAAAAAATTTTTTTCATGAAATCGTAGTACTAAACAAACAATGGGAAATTATGAATGAAAAAATTAACAGCATAACATTACCCCTTTTTGGAGTTCTTCTTACTGTATGGAAAAGGGAAGAGGAGGAGATTGGATTTTTTACAGTTTGGAAGGGGAATCCCCTTCCAGCAAACCTAGGGGACCAATGCTTCTCTGGGGTTTGCTTTTCCCCTTGTTTCTTAAAGCCCCTAGGCCACCTTAGAGCACTCTAGTCCTGTCTCGCAAATAACTGTGGAGAGAGCTTGTTTTGGGTCTTTTAACACTTCCCCAAAATGGCCCCCAAACTTTTTCACTGTAATATTCTCAATTTTTTTACCCCAGGTTGACCTAGGAGTTTCTTGGAGCCATGGTAGCTTATTAGTAATTGCAAGCACTAAAAAAGTGGAATATTATGAAATATTTCATAGCACTTGAGGGGCCCACTCACGGTAAAGAATGCCAACGGCCCAGAGGGAGGCCGCCCCGGCTCACACCGTGCGTACATCCGGGCGAACTACTATTCGCGGTCAACCTATGAAAAGAGAGTCCCTGTTTTTAAAAAAATACCCCCATGATTGGCAAAATTTACGATTGCCCAGAATACAAAAGCAGGGACCCTGTTGTACTTCAACGTGTCTCTCCCCTTTATTCTCTTTACTTTCCCCCTCATATGGACCCCCCCCTTTCACCCCACTCTTATTGACTTTTTGGGAACAACTGCTTGCTCCCCCAAAATCTGTGAACTTTAGCCCTTTTTACCCAATTTTGCTCTCCACCCGCACTATCCCCTGCTCGCTTTTTTGTAACCTACTAATCATCCCCCCCCTTTTTGCTGTCCGATCCCCCGCTTTTTCCCTACCCCGCAGCGCTTATAGCCCTTGTGGGTTAGACTTCTTTTTGATTTAATAAAAATAACCCACTTCCCAAACACATCTTCTCCTTTTCTTTGGGCCCCTCTGCTTATGACGAATAAATGCATCTGGATCCAGAAAAATACTGGAGCATGAAGCATTATCTTTATATAAATATTTTTAAAACAGACTGCATAATATCCCCCCCCCCAGCCAAAGGTCTCGTGAGCAACTTGAACCCTTGGTTTGTAATTAGTCAAGGAAAATGGGAAAGCCTTGGTCGGCGAAATACAAAATTCTCCAAAAAAAAAGAAAATGCACAAACCTGACTTGATGCAGTTGACTTTTACATAGAAAAACACAAGAAACATATATTAAATTTTTTCAATACAAAAATTTAAAAATTTAAAAAGCTGTACATTAAAAAGTTTACACAATTATATACAAATAAACTTATGATAAACTGAGGGCAGCCCGTCTTTTAAAAAAACTTAAGTGTTCATTAGCACACAAACCCGCTTCAAAGATAAAACTGCACTTTATAAAAATATATACATCTCAGAAACAGTGCAAAAAATTGTGTGCATATTAACCCTTTGGGGGTTTTCGCGTACTAGTACGTCTTACGCATAGGGGTTTTTGACGTACTGTTAAAATTCGCGGCCCCAAAATTTGTGGGGGAAAGTGGTAGGGTTATTGAAAAAAGGGTCTATGTGGTCGTGTGCACAGTCTAAAAAAAATCCCGCAGCAACAGTGCATTGAGAAAAAAAAACTTTTACCCTTTTTTTTTTTTTAAATCACGTTTTAGTGTATTTTCGTATGGTATTTTTTTTTGTATTCTAGTTTTCTTGGTTCATTTTATGAATGGGAAAACATTTTACGAAATTTAGTGATTTTGATGTTTTTACAAAAAAAGGTGCTTGAAATTGAGCTCAAAGTAGCAGAAATGTTCGATTTTTCCAAACTTCAAAGAAACAAATCGTGCCAACGGCAATACACGTCAAGGGGAAATCTAAATTTTTTCACAAGTGCACATAATATTTTTACCTTTTTTAACCCAATGCAGTAGTCTGCTAACAGTAAATCTTATTTTTTTTTTTGGAAAAAAAAAAATTCAAACTGGAAAGCAAAAAATATAAGGGGGCCTGAACGTGACAATGACTAGAGGAAAAAGTCATTTTTTTTGCCAGGAATTCTTTCTGTTTATTCTGGACCCTTTCGGGGAAATTGGCACTTTTGAAAATTTTTGTGAAATGGCAAATTGCTAATTCTGACCACTGTACGGGAAATTGTTTTCATAAATTGGTTTTTTTTGCACCCCCTTTGATGAAAAAAAAGGAGTTTTTGCGGAATATTCATGTTTTTTGTCGATAGTCAGTGAAAATTGGCCCAAAATGGGGCTCAAAGTGGGCAAAAAACGCCCCTGCGTAAACATCGCCCCAGACCCCAAACTTTGCGAGAGCATATTTCCCTAAGTTTTCTATAAATTTCAAAAATTTTGGGGCTTTAGATCGGGGGAAAAAATTTTTCTATCTTTTCCTAAGAGAAAATAATTTTTTTTTTTTTTAAATTTGGCCGACCCTGAGAACGAGTTTCGGAGAGGGCCTGTCGACCCTCAAAGGGTTAATACAGAGAGAAAAGACATATAAAACCCGTCTCACACAAATATGATAAGCAAAACTGGCTTGCAGGCAACCACTGGGGGGAAAAATTGGAGAACATGTGAGAGAAAATTTTCCCGATTTCAGAACTTGGTAGTAAGTCACATATAAAATGCATCAATTGGACTGTGACCTTGAAACCACACTGGAGTCATCACTGTTGACCCCTCAAAATGTGGGCCTCTCAGGCTATCACCTACACCCATTCCAAAAAAAGCCTGGGGCTACCCCACTTGGGGATTCAAAAAAAAAAAAAAAACAGTGGATCCTGGAGAAAATACAAAAAACACCGGATCACCATCATGACCCAAAAATTTCCACCATCAACACCGTACCACTAAAATTTGGTTTAACAGTCCATAACCTACATCACACGGTGAGGCATCACCACCCACACCCCTTTTAGCTACCCTTTCCTGGCATGTTGATGTGATACCTAAAAACCAAAACACTCTCTTGGGGAAAAAGTTCTCCCTCCACCACTCACCAGCTTCGCCCACCAGGGGGTCAGAAAACCCTCTATCACCTACTGCAACCATGCAAAATGAGAGCAGATAAATGTTTAACTACATTTGACTACACACTAGAAAATACATGAGGAACTCATTCTCTATCCCTTCACTTAACCTTTTAGGGTCGACAGGGCCCCCTCAGGACTTTTCTGGGTCGGCCCAAAATTTTAAAAAAAAAAATTATTTTTTCTTATGAAAAAAAAAGAGCTTTTTTTTAAAAATTTAGGATAACAAAAAAATTTTACCCCAATACTTACGGGAATGGAGGGGTAAAATTTTTCAGAAAAAGAGCCACGATGGCACGCACGACTGCCCCTCACCGGTAAACTTTGATTTACTTTTATTTGAAGGGTTTGGTTTTTTTTTTTTTATATTTTATTTTTTCACATAAATTTTGGCTGTGAGACCAAAATAAGGTGCAATGTACATATATACACCGTTGTATCAACACAATTGACCAAACATAAATTTTCAAATTTTTGTTTCCAAAACTTGTTTACAAAAACAAAACATTACAAAACAAAGTTTATTTTTATTGCTCTATAATATTATTACCAATTACGTTACGAACATATTCCTGAAGTTCTGCAGCTTTTGGAATTTTGAAAATGGTGTCATACACAAAGGTTTTTTCTTTCTCCCTCATTCTATCTCTTTCAATCTGTTCTCTTTTCTATCTGTCTTTCTCTGTCTAAAAGGTCAATAAAAAACAAGTATAATAGTATAAAATTTCCCAGGATAACCCCAAAAATCCAGACAAAGTCATACTCCCCCTTTAAAATGTGGTAAAAATGATGACGCAGTTTGTGGCTCTCGGGGGACAGAAGCTGCAGATGACAGATAGAAGGGGGCTTGACAAACAGACAAAAAAGACAGACAAAATGTTAATTACCCGCAGAAACAAAGGGGGGGTCTCATCTAATCTTTTTTAAACAGTTCCCCCCCTCGTTTCGCTCATCAAAAGTCATTTCTTATCGATGTTATTTCCCTATCTTGTCACTGTATGGGGTGGACTTCTTTTTTTCTGCTTCAAAGGGAAAAAAATTATTACATCATTTCTTCCCTTCTTCTCCTCCTCCCCTTTCTTTCTTTCCTTTCTTTCCCCTTCCCCCTCTTCCCCCCCTCTTCCTCCTCCTCCTTTTCCCCTTTTCCTCTTCCTCCCATCTTCTCTTCTTACTCCTCCTCTTCCTCCTCCTCCTCCTCTTTGTCCCCCTTCTTTTCCCCTTCCCCCCTCTTCCCCTACTCTTTTCCTACTTTCCTCTTCCCCTTCTCCTCTTTCCCCTTCCTCCTCTTCCCCCCAATCTTTCCCCCTACTATTCCCCTTCCCCCTCCTCCTCCCCTCCTCCCCCCTCTTCTTTCCCCTTCCTCCCACTCTTCCTCCAAATCTTCCTCTTCCTCCCCTTCTTCCTCCCCCTCTTTTCCTCTTCCTCTCTTCCCCCCTCTTCCTCCAAACTCTTTCCCCTTCCTCCCCCCCCTTCCCCCCCCCTCTTCCTCCTCCTCCTCCTCCATAGTTAAATTTCCCGGAGTCGGGGGGGATGCAAAAAAACCTATTGTCTCATTATCCTCCCCTCCTGCTGTCAAAACAAAGGGGTCGGATGCTGTTCCCCTCCTTCTTCTAATTATCTTTCTCCCTCATTCTACCCCCTTTCTATCTGTCTCTCTCTTTTTTGTCTGTCTTTTCTCTGTCTCACAGGTCACTAAATACAAGTAACATATATAAAAATTTCCTAGGAAACCCCAAAAATCCGACAAAGTGCTAAACTCTGCTTGAAAATTTTGGTAAAAGTGAGTGCAGCCCTTTTGGGTCTCGGGGCAGAGATTGATGGGTGACAGATAGACAGGGGCTTGACAGACAGACAAATAGACAGACGAAATGTTTGTGTCCCCAAAAAAAAAAGGGGGGCGATGTTCATTAACTTTTTGGGTTGCTACCCCCTTTCCACCAAAACTCAGCACTTTAGTGTTTTCCATCGGTAGGGGAAAATTATTTTTTTCTTTTTTTTTATTTTACGTTTATTTTTGTTTTTTTATTAGAAGAAACGAAAACCCCCCCCCCCCCCCCCCCCCCCCCCCCCCCTCCCTTTACCCCCTCCTCCTCTCTTTTTCCTTTCCCCCTCCTCCCCTTCTTCCCCCCCTCCTCTTCTTCCTTCCTTCCTCCTCTTCCCCCTCCCCCTCCTCCCCTCCCCCTCCCTCCTCTTCCTTTCTTGGAACAAGTTTCAAGGCTTGTAGTTTTATAAAACCTATCACTGTCTCACAAAGGCTCACATCTGAGTCTGGGATTTTGGGAAAAAAAGGAGTTTCCTCTTTGATTTGGTACAACTGAAAAGTGACCCAAACAGCCAGCACCAAGGGGGGAAGGGTGTGGGTTTTCTAGGTTTTCCTCACTATTTCCATTTAGGGGCATTAGTTTCCCGGTCAGAACCTCACAAAAACCCCTTTAAACTCACTTCACTTCACTTTCCCAACTGTATTAGAAATGTCATGGGGGAACAAAAGTGTCCCAATTCGCCGAGGAGTGAGGAACTTTTTACCGCCAGGCATGGTGGACATTCCCATATTTTTTTCCTACTGCGCACACCCACCACACAGACCCATTCTCTCACATCTAGGCATATCAGCCTTTTCCTGCGAGATTTGACAGTGCTAGAATTTATGCGTACTAGTACGTCAAAAACCCCTGCACGTAAGACGTACTAGTACGGCCGAAACCTTCAAAGGGTTGATGAATCACCAAAAGCATTTGAGTGTGGTTCCTCAGTACATGAAAGAAATGTAGGACTGTGGTCACTATAGCGAAAAAATTCTGCACAATCAACACAAAACAAGAGTCACCTTTTTTCTTTAGACATTCTCTGGCGAGTCCTTTGCTGTTTTTTTTTTTTTTTTTTTTTTTTTTTTTTTTTTTTTTCAACAAAGCAGCACTAACACCAGCAGAACTGGCATCTACTTGTAGAGAAAATAGCAGTGTAACATTGAAAGTAGTCATTACAAGAGCACTAACAATATTATCATTTTGCAAATAGGCTGTGTAAAGCAATATGACATCACATTTAAAGTTATACAAAAATTTAAAGTACTTGTAGAATACAGTTTCAAACATCGAGGTATATTTGGCACACTGGGTCACAGAAATCGAGTAACCCTGCCACATACAACTGTGGTACAGGTCCTCCATCACAAATCCGGCATCATTGGGACCTGTAGTGTGCCGGATTACTGAGTTTGCCAGATTACAAAGTGGTTAGGTTAGAATACACTTAATAAAATTAACCAACTTGACTTACACAAAGTTCATTGAACATTGGCAAAAATCGAACATTTCCGCTACTTTTAGCTCAATTTCAAGGTACTTTTTGTCATGAAAGCAATCAAAATTGTGTGTATTTCTGTAATATATCTTCCATTCTATCAAATGAGTCCAAAAAAATGAGAATACAACCATAAAAACCATACGAAAATATACTCCCAAAAAAGGCGGCTAATGGCTGAGAAGTGAACTCCCTTATTTATCGCCCGTCATTTTTATTTTTGTTGTACATTAAGAAGCATCTTTCCATCATACATTGCCCAAGTTTCAATGAGAAAGGCCAAAAAACAACCGAGAAAAATTTTTTTTACCAAAAATCATATATGGCAAGCCCATGCCAGGTACTGGAAATAAGCCACTTTGTCTAACTTTTTTTGGATTATCCCAGGTTCTCTATACATACGCTGCTATGAATGATAATCTATGTAACTGTATTTGTGTATACCTGAATAAACTTGTTTACTTCTAGTCTGTTAACTGAGTACAAGAAACCGCCCATTCACTTATTTCAACTACCCAATAAAGTGGTCAGAAATTGGCAATTTGGCCAATTTCACACAAATTTCAACAGATGCCTATTTCAAAATAGGGTCCAGAATAAACACTGCAGACATTCCTGGCATTAAAATAACATTTTCTCTGTTAATTAGTCACGGCTACAAACACCTCTTATATTACTCTTGGTTAGCATTTGGAATTTTTATTCAGAAAAAATTGAAGATTTACTGTTATGCAGACTGCTGCATTATTGTAATAATTGTATAAATAATGTCAACCCATTCTTGACAGCGTATTGGAATTTGGACTGGCAGGCGGACAGGTATTGGACGGTGACGTCATTTGTTTACTTTTGAGCTTCTCTGAAGAATAGAACATTTTCGCTACTTTGAGCACAATTTCAAGGTACTTTTCTTCATGAAAGCAATCAAAATCATATCTATTTCTGTAATATATCTTTCATTCTATCAAATGAGACTGAAAAAATGAGAATATAACCATAAAAACTATACAAAAATATACCGCTAAGCTGCCGCTAATGGCTAAGAAGTGAACTCCGCTATTTATGGTCTGATTTCTTTCATTTTTGGTGTCTGTTAAGAAGTATCTTTCCATCATACATTGCCCAAGTTTCAATAAGATAACCAAACAACTGAGAAAATAATATAATAATAATAATAATAATAATAATAATAATAATAATAATAGTAATAATAATACACCTACCATCCAACTTACGACCAAGCTTGGTTCCAACCATCCGGTCGTAAGTCAAAATGGACGTAAGTCGAACCTTTGAAAATTGTCAACATATTGGGTAGTGATCTGTATTGTAAATTTTACGTCGCATACAGTATCATATGTTACTGTTATCTTTATGTATTGTGGACACAGTGGAATGGGAGAATACCACTGGTAGTGTCATCCTGCCAGAATGTTGTGTAACCTATACCCTAAGTAAAGAGAAACAACTCTGGAACGTGTAATACGTATCCAGCTGGCTGGCCAGGTGGGTGGCCAGTTGGGTGGGTGGGTGGGTTGGTGGCCGGTTGGGTGGCCAGGTGGGTGGCCAGGTGGGTGGCCGGGTGGTTGGCTGACTGAATGTGGCTGTCTCTCTCTCTCTCTCTCTCTCTCTCTCTCTCTCTCTCTCTCTCTCTCTCTCTCTCTCTCTCTCTCTCTCTCTCTCTCTCTCTCTCTCTCTCTCTCTCTCTCTCGCTCTCTCTCTCTCTCACAGGTACACATAAGTAATCATACATAGTATAAATTACCTAGGATAACCCCAAAAATCCAGACAAAGTGCTATACAATGGATCTGTGCTCCAGTGCCCTAAATTAATAATAATATTAATAATCATTATTATTATTATTATTATTACAATAATAAATATGTACTAATATTAATATTATTATTAAACTATAATATAATAATCGTGTCCACTCATTACTTACCTTAAAATATCTGTAGTCTTAATGTAGCGTGAGAGGTGAGTAAACAAGATTAAATGAATAAACGAGAGAGAATGAGAGGGTAAAATGTTCACGAGTTATGTAAACAAACGTTGTTGTTGTTGTTGTTGTTGTTGTTGTTGTTGTTGTTGTGTTGTTGTTGTTGTTGTTGTTGTTGTTGTTGTTGTTGTTGTTGTTGTTGTTACCAGCCCAGACACGAATGGTTTTTGTTCACTCTGTCAAGCTGACCAGAAAAACATCTCAGATTTGTTAATTTATATGTTTATATGTTATGTAGCATGTTTATTATATAATTTTGAAAAAAAAAAATAATAGATGGATTAAGCAAAATGTCTATATTAACGTTTTACACACATTTAATGCACCTCAGTGATTATTATTATCATTATTAATATGGCATCTTCAAGACCAGTTGCACTCTTAGTGAGTGGCTCTGAGACAGACACACACACAGGTAGACAGACACACAGGTAGACAGACACACAGGTAGACAAAGACACACAGGTAGACAGACACACACACACACAGGTAGACAGAAAGACACAGGTAGACAGAAAGACACACACAGGTAGACAGACAGACACACACAGGTAGACATAAAGGCAGACACTTAAGTATACAAAGACAGACACACAGGTAGACAGAAAGACAGACACACAGGTAGAGAGACACAGGTAGACATAAAGACTGACACACAGGTAGACAGAAAGACACACACACAGGTTGACAGAAAGACAGACACACAGGTAGACAGAAAGAGAGACACAGGTAGACAGAAAGACAGACACACAGGTAGACAGTCTTCATCTTAGGGGCCATGGTGAAATTTACTGTCCAGTTAGTACAGTTAATACAGTATAATGCTGCTGATACGGCAGGGTTACTCAAACTGATGCTGCCTGCATGACGTATTGCCGCCGCGAGTATTGTCAAATATTGTACAGCAGTGTGCATCAGCTGTCCCAGCCCAGCTGCCAGATGCATTGTCGTAAGTCGAGTGGACGTATGTCGAGCAGGTCGTAAGTTGGATGGTAGGTGTATCTTTATTTACTGCAAGTACATGTACAAGGTATACAGACCATAGCTGACATCAGTGACATACAGTGGACCGTTATGCAGCATATGGAATAAAGTTTTCCATATGCTGCATAAGTGTCTCAATATTCAACTTGTCGGTTTTTTTTAAAACC
>NC_069429.1:37360338-37378038 GCF_026875155.1 Cherax quadricarinatus | reverse complement strand
GAAAGCCTAAGGAGTGGGGGGCCCAAAAATTAACCCCCAAGTTGTGTAAAAGCCTTCTCAAGGTCAAAAAAAAATGGCATAATGAGTGTTATTCACAAAGGATTACAACAACATATCCAAGCGTAATAAGGGTCTATGATAGTTAGGTAAGACACATATGCAACAGTTAGGTATCTTTATTTTGAAACGTTTCGCCTACACAGTAGGCTTCTTCAGTCGAGTACAGAAAAGTTGATAGAAGTAGAAGATACTTGAAGACGATGTAATCAGTCCATCACCCTTAAAGTTTTGAGGTGGTCAGTCCCTCAGTCTGGAGAAGAGCATTGTTCCGTTGTCTGAAACAATATGAAGTTGAAGTGACAGAATCGGGCCTTATATAGTGCCAGGAGGGGAGACGTAGGTTGATTTGGGAGGGCAGGTCCTTCTCAAACCCAGCCGTTCTCACTAGTAGAGGTTGTCGAAGTAGATGGTCTGTACCAAGATACCCTTGTGTTGCAGTGTCTGACAGAATGAACATTAAAATGGTATAAAATACCGACAGATTGTTAGGTAAGACACATATGCAACAGTTAGGTATCTTTATTTTGAAACGTTTCGCCTACACAGTAGGCTTCTTCAGTCGAGTACAGAAAAGTTGATAGAAGTAGAAGATACTTGAAGACGATGTAATCAGTCCATCACCCTTAAAGTTTTGAGGTGGTCAGTCCCTCAGTCTGGAGAAGAGCATTGTTCCGTTGTCTGAAACAATATGAAGTTGAAGTGACAGAATCGGGCCTTATATAGTGCCAGGAGGTGAGACGTAGGTTGATTTGGGAGGGCAGGTCCTTCTCAAACCCAGCCGTTCTCACTAGTAGAGGTTGTCGAAGTAGATGGTCTGTACCAAGATACCCTTGTGTTGCAGTGTCTGACAGAATGAACATTAAAATGGTATAAAATACCGACAGATTGTTAGGTAAGACACATATGCAACAGTTAGGTATCTTTATTTTGAAACGTTTCGCCTACACAGTAGGCTTCTTCAGTCGAGTACAGAAAAGTTGATAGAAGTAGAAGATACTTGAAGACGATGTAATCAGTCCATCACCCTTAAAGTTTTGAGGTGGTCAGTCCCTCAGTCTGGAGAAGAGCATTGTTCCGTTGTCTGAAACAATATGAAGTTGAAGTGACAGAATCGGGCCTTATATAGTGCCAGGAGGTGAGACGTAGGTTGATTTGGGAGGGCAGGTCCTTCTCAAACCCAGCCGTTCTCACTAGTAGAGGTTGTCGAAGTAGATGGTCTGTACCAAGATACCCTTGTGTTGCAGTGTCTGACAGAATGAACATTAAAATGGTATAAAATACCGACAGATTGTTAGGTAAGACACATATGCAACAGTTAGGTATCTTTATTTTGAAACGTTTCGCCTACACAGTAGGCTTTCTTCAGTCGAGTACAGAAAAGTTGATAGAAGTAGAAGATACTTGAAGACGATGTAATCAGTCCATCACCCTTAAAGTTTTGAGGTGGTCAGTCCCTCGTCTGGAGAAGAGCATTGTTCCGTTGTCTGAAACAATATGAAGTTGAAGTGACAGAATCGGGCCTTATATAGTGCCAGGAGGTGAGATGTAGGTTGATTTGGGGGCAGGTCCTTCTCAAACCCAGCCGTTCTCACTAGTAGAGGTTGTCGAAGTAGATGGTCTGTACCAAGATACCCTTGTGTTGCAGTGTCTGACAGAATGAACATTAAAATGGTATAAAATACCGACAGATTGTTAGGTAAGACACATATGCAACAGTTAGGTATCTTTATTTTGAAACGTTTTGCCTACACAGTAGGCTTCTTCAGTCGAGTACAGAAAAGTTGATAGAAGTAGAAGATACTTGAAGATACTTTAAGGGTGATGGACTGATTACATCGTCTTCAAGTATCTTCTACTTCTATCAACTTTTCTGTACTCGACTGAAGAAGCCTACTGTGTAGGCGAAACGTTTCAAAATAAGATACCTAACTGTTGCATATGTGTCTTACCTAACAATCTGTCGGTAATTTTATAACATTTTAATGTTCATTCTGTCAGACACTGCAACACAAGGGTATCTTGGTACAGACCATCTACTTCGACAACCTCTACTAGTGAGAACGGCTGGGTTTGAGAAGGACCTGCCCTCCCAAATCAACCTACGTCTCACCTCCTGGCACTATAATAAGGCCCGATTCTGTCACTTCAACTTCATATGTTTCAGACAACGGAACAATGCTCTTCTCCAGACTGAGGGACTGACCACCTCAAAACTTTAAGGGTGATGGACTGATTACATCGTCTTCAAGTATCTTCTACTTCTATCAACTTTTCTGTACTCGACTGAAGAAGCCTACTGTGTAGGCGAAACGTTTCAAAATAAAGATACCTAACTGTTGCATATGTGTCTTACCTAACAATCTGTCGGTATTTTATACCATTTTAATGTTCATTCTGTCAGACACTGCAACACAAGGGTATCTTGGTAAGACCATCTACTTTACAACCTCTACTATGAGAACGGGTGGGGTTTTAAAGGACCTGCCCTCCCAAATCAACCCTCTCACCCCCTGGACTATATAAGGCCCGATTTTTGTCACTTCAACTTCATATTGTTTCAGCAACGGACAATGCCTTTTCCAGACTGAGGGCTGACCACCTCAAAACTTTAAGGGGATGGGCTGATTAATGTCTTTAAGTATCTTCACTTTTATCAACTTTTCGTACTCGACTGAAAACCCACTGTTAGGCGAAACGTTTTAAAATAAAGATACCTAACTGTTCATTTGTTCTTACCTAACAATCTGTCGGTTTTTTATACCATTTTAATTTCATTCTGTCAAAACACTGCAACACAAGGTATCTTGGTACAGACCATCTACTTCGACAACCTCTACAGTGAGAACGGCTGGGTTTGAGAAGGACCTGCCCTCCCAAATCAACCTATCCTCACCTCCTGGCACTATATAAGGCCCGATTCTGTCACTTCAACTTCATATTGTTTCAGACAACGAACAATGCTCTTCTCCAGACTGAGGGACTGACCACCTCAAAACTTTAAGGGTGATGGACTGATTACATCGTCTTCAAGTATCTTCTACTTCTATCAACTTTTCTGTACTCGACTGAAGAAGCCTACTGTGTAGGCGAAACGTTTCAAAATAAAGATACCTAACTGTTGCATATGTGTCTTACCTAACAATCTGTCGGTATTTTATACCATTTTAATGTTCATTGGGTCTATGATAGAACGGCCATTGCAAAAGCCATATTGATGAGTGGAGAGACTGTTGTGTGTCTCTAAATACCACACTAAACGTCTATTAACCAGGCGTTCCATCATTTTGCAAACTGCACTGGTAAGAGCAATGGGATGATAGTGGGAGGCTTCATGTCCCGTAGTACCCGGTTTGCAGAAATGAAGAACAATGGCAGATTTCCACAGCTGTAGAAGAACTCCTTGTGACCAAATAAGATTGAAAATACATAATAGGACTGCAAGGGCTGACTGATGTAAATGTTGTAGCATACGAATATGAATGAGGTCGGGCCCAGCTGCCGATAATCGGCAAGCTGAGAGTGTTGCCTCCAGTTCTTGAAGGGTAAAAGGCACATTATACTGTTCTTCTCTGAGAGAAGAAAAGTCCAAGGGTGCTAACTCTCTGGCAGACTTGAGGAAAGAAATGAGGGGCATAGATGGAGCCCCTGAGAAATATGGACCAGATGAATGCCAATTTAATTGGCAACATCTAGTGGGTTTGCTATATCAACACCGGCAACCCACAGAACAGGAGCCGGGTCAGGAGAATATTTACTACTCAGTTTTCGTACTTTTTTCCAGACTGCAGTCATAGAGGAAACAGAGGTGATAGTGTAGACATAATCTCGCCAGCAAGTGCATTAGCATCAACGGATGACATGGCGAGCAATCGCACGCTTCTGCTTAAAATCAAGAAGTCTCTCTGTAGTTCTACTGTACCGGTACCTGCCCCCGCAGCGCATTTCAAACGTACTGCACGAGCACAAGCAGGAGACCATCAAGGCACGCATTTCTGAGAATGCTTGCCCAAAGTTTGAGTATAGAATGAGAAGCTGCGGTAAAACAGAGGATAGAAGAGGTGTAAAAAGCTCATCAATGGAGGACGAAGAAGGAACCTCGCTAAAAACACTTAGTTGTGAGTAAAGGTTCCAATTTGCCTGATCAAATTGCCAGCATCGGATATGAAGAGGTGGTAAATATGAAGGGGAAGTAAGAATGATTGGGAAATGATCGCTGTCATGTAAATCCGAGAGAACAGACCAGGTGAAGTCTAATGCAGTGGAGGAAGAGCAGACTGAGAGATCGATGCAAGAGAGAGTGTGAGTAAGAGGATCAAAATGGGTGTGAGTACCTGCATTTAAAATATGGAGGGGGTGGGTAGCAAGAAAAGCCTCTAACTGAATGCCATGGGAATCACAGTGAGACCCCCAGAGGGGCGGTAATGACGAAACAAGAAAGGCAATATCCAGGATAGATAATGCCCAAGAAGGAGAGAGATATATTATTATTATAATCAAAAAGAAGCGCTAAGCCAAGGAGAGAGATATAAAGAACAGAGCATATGCCACCTATGCAAGTGGATACGGGCTGCTGTGTAATGCAGCGAAGTACGAACAAATAGCTGATGGTACGGAATATCAGTGCATAGAAGAAGGGCACTTTCATTAAAGGTCCCATCAAGAAAAGGATCTGAAGAATACAATAAATTATAGCCTGAGATGGGATAGATAACAGCAGAGTGTAATTTTGGTTCCTGTAAGCAAACACCAACAGGGGAAAACTGGGAAAGTAACATCTGAAGCTCACACCGATTACCCCCGAGGCTGCGTATATTCCACTGTAAATAGGCCATGACTGGCAAAGATAAAGATACCTGAAATCCACAGGTAAGGGTTCCTACAGACTAGAGGGGTTAGAAAAGTCCACATGCAGCTGCAGCGGAAAACCTTCAAGCAGCGAAGGAACGGTGCACTGCGAAGAAAGGAGTTGCGCAGATGGAGGAGAGGAGAGAGAAGGAACAGAGGGTGGATCAGTGTCCATTGATGGTTTGGTCTCTGCAAAATATTCAGAGATTGCTTCCAGTGTTTCGGAATTCAAAGACGTCGTATGGGAGACAATATTGGAAATGGAAGGGGAGGATGAGTAAAGATTGGAACTGTAATGGACTGTACCAAGGTAGGGGGGGCAAAAGGGTGGAGGGGACTGGAGAAGAAGCGTGGAAGGGAACAGAAGAGGCAGAAACCTGGGATGTGGCAGAAGAGGAAGAAACTTGGGAGGGAACAGGGGAGGAAGGTACAGTACGAGGAGGAGGGTGAACCTCTACACTTGTAACAGAGCCAGTGAGAGGGGAAGAACCAGGTACAGAGACAGAGACCTCTGTCGCACAACAAATCTGTCTATAGAGCTATGTACCTCCCATTCCTTTACAATCTGTTTAAAATGGGCCACAACATTGTCATTGTAATAGTCACCAACACGGCTTGCAATAGCTGTGTTAGGGTGATTTTCATCCATGAAGATTTGCACTTCAACCAACTGTGCACACATTTCCTTAATTTCTGAAGTAGGCACAATGGATTCCACAACTGGCATAGGCTTCTCAGGGTTAGCCCCAAACCCTTCAAAATCTTTCTTAATTTCCATACTAATTCTCACCCTTTTTACCACAGGGTTGGCACTAGAAGCTTTCTTGGGGCCAATGGTGACTTATTTTGCAGAAACAAGCACCAAAACCACTGTGATAATATGGAATGTACCAAATGTATGCTTAGATGCGAGCACACTGGCTGGCTTGTAAACACTGGAACTCACGTGGACACGTCCTGGATGAATTGCGTGTGGTGCATTTTTTAACGAGTGCAGAGGCAAAATTTTGGCGTTAAAATGTATCGAATACCAAATTTAACGTATACTGAGTGTTACAAAACTTGTCTTCTTAACCCTTTGACTGCCCCGGCCATATATATACATCTTACCAGGTACCGTGTTTGACGTATATATACTCATAAATTCTAGCGGCTTCAAATCAAGCAGGATAAAGCTGGTAGGCCCACATGTGAGAGAATGGGTTTGTGTGGTCAGTGTGCACCATATAAAAAAAATCCTGGAGCATGCAGTGCATAATGAGAAAAAAAAAACTCCGACCGTTTTTTTTAATTAAAATGCCAACTTTGTGGTCTATTTTCGTATAGTATTTATGGTTGTATTCTCGTTTTCTTGGTCTCATTTGATAGAATGGAAAACATATTATAGAAATAGAGGTGATTTTGATTGATTTTTCTATAAAAAAAACCTAGAAATGGAGCTCAAAGTAGGGGAAATGTTTGATTTTTGCCAATGTTCAAAAGTAAACAAATAATGCCATTGTTCAATAAATGTCCAACTAGCCATTCTAATATGCAGTCATGAGTAATATCAGAGAGGCCTGGAGACATGACTGATGAGCAAAGAAAATGTTATTTTCGAGCCAGGAATGTCTGCATTGTTCATTCTGGACCTTATTTTGAAATTGTCATATTTTTTAATTTTCGTGAAATTGGCCAAATTGCAAAATTCTGACCACATTATTAGGTAGTTGAAATCGGTAAATGGGCAGTTTCTTGTACTCAATCGATAGAAAAAAATGGAGTTCTAAAGAAATAGCTAACTTTGCGAGAGCATAATTCCGTCAGCTTTCAATCAAATTTCGTTTTTTTGGTGTCATTACAATCGGGAAAAGATTCTCTATCATTTCATAAGAAAAATTTTTTTTTTTTAAATTTTGCGACACCAGGAGACACCTCAGGATTGGGGGTTGCGACAGTCAAAGGGTTAACCTTCTCCATTGGTATGGTAGAGTGTTAAGGTAGCATTCTTGTCGAACATATGGCCTGTTTACGGTTTTGTAACAATAACTTTTAATAAGAATTCAGGATTACGAGACAAATAACTAAAGCTTAGAATCTTTACTAGTAGAGTTTTAGCTTAATAAGAACATAAGAATGGATTAACATAAAATAAGGAGTTTAACTCTTACATTTCTCTTGGTACGTACCAGTACACTGATAAGAATAAATGAACCTCTTGAGGCCGAGCTCACTAATAATATGCACCTATAATGATTATTAAGACTTATCCACAAAGTAACTTATAATGCTTATAAAGACTTAGCTGAACTATCAATTCAGTGTATACCAGAACTCGTAAGTGACGGACTTAGACTCATTCCTATCCAGCAAGACTTAGAATAGCATAGACCACAAATTAACCCACAAGGCCAACAAGGCTTGTTCAGTCAACTGAAAGATTAATTCGCTAGAGTATAAATAACTCGAAAACGACAAGCTTAAGAAAAGGGGTCGAGTATGAAAGGAAAACGACCACAAAGAGAGAACTTGACATGTCTCTTATGAAGAGGTCAATGAATAACTGAGTGAGGTATGCTCCCTTGGCTATGCAAGCCCGGACTGACTTGAGACTACTCCTCCAAGCCTTACAATACCTCGTGACATTGACGGCGCAAGGGACTGCCAGACACTAACAACCTAACGACAGTGAACCAGGTTGCTACTCAGGTAGTGCCTATCACTTAAAATAAACATCCTACCTATCAACATAGCTAACAATATAAAGGCAGATAATACTATAACTCACAATAGACATTATTTTAGCTAATAATAATGCCATCGGTAATATAGTATTAAGTGAATAGCAAAATATGTGCACACAATATTAATTATTAACCTTGGGTCCAATCGGAGGACGCAACACTGATACCATCAAATACCGGGGGTCCACTGTATGTCACTGATGTCAGCTATGGTCTGTATACCTTGTACATGTACTTGCAGTAAATAAAGATACACCTACCATCCAACTTACGACCTGCTCGACATACGTCCACTCGACTTACGACAATGCATCTGGCAGCTGGGCTGGGCCGGCTGATGCACACTGCTGTACAATATTTGACAATACTTGCGGCGGCAATACGTCATGCAGGCAGCATCAGTTTGAGTAACCCTGCCGTATCAGCAGCATTATACTGTATTAACTGTACTAACTGGACAGTAAATTTCACCATGGCCCCTAAGATGAAGACTGTCTACCTGTGTGTCTGTCTTTCTGTCTACCTGTGTCTCTCTTTCTGTCTACCTGTGTGTGTGTCTTTCTGTCTACCTGTGTGTCAGTCTATATGTCTACCTGTGTCTCTCTACCTGTGTGTCTGTCTTTCTGTCTACCTGTGTGTCTGTCTTTGTATACTTAAGTGTCTGCCTTTATGTCTACCTGTGTGTGTCTGTCTGTCTACCTGTGTGTGTCTTTCTGTCTACCTGTGTCTTTCTGTCTACCTGTGTGTGTGTCTGTCTGTCTACCTGTGTGTCTTTGTCTACCTGTGTGTCTGTCTACCTGTGTGTCTGTCTGTCTCAGAGCCACTCACTAAGAGTGCAACTGGTCTTGAAGATGCCATATTAATAATGATAATAATAATCACTGAGGTGCATTAAATGTGTATAAAACGTTATTTGTATTAGTCCCTTTTATATTGTCTCCTTTATTTTAGCTTAAAAAAAAAAAAAAAAAAAAAAAAAAAAAAAAAAAAAAAACTACCTTAGCTCATTATTTTACATTTGTTAAATAATTCAGGTGCTATTTTTTAGCTTACGACTATTTAATTTGTTTTATACTTAATTCTAACTATAGATTCACTACAAATCTTATGATTACAAGCATTGATCCTGATACCAACCTCTTATTTAATGACTTAAATGATTCAAACAGTTACTGTAATTACTACACAGCAGAACAATCAAAGGCACTTCTCAGAGCCAACAACAACATAACTGTCTTTAACTACAATATCAGATCTTTAAGCAAGCATTACGATGACCTCATAGCATTACTAAATTCCTTGCATGCCAATATGTCCATCATTACACTAACTGAAACCTGGCTAAAGCCTGATACTACTGATGTCTATGCCATTCCTGGTTACACAGCAATACACAACTGTAGGCCAGACCAACAAGGGGGTGGCACAGCTATATACTACTCAGACCAACTAGAATGTATCACTAATACTTGCACAAGGGATGAACATGGGGAATATATAATAGCCAAATTCAAATCCAAATACCTACAAAAACCTCTCACATTGATAAACATCTACAGAGTTCCACAGTCAAACATTAGCCAATTTAGTCAAAACCTAGGAAGTATGATAACTGATGCACGCATGAACAAAGATCACTTACTACTCTCAGGTGACTTCAATATAAATCTCCTGCAAGACCAGGACCCACACGTTACTGAATTCACAAACACAATGAGTAACTGTATGTTGCTACCAACAGTAACAAAACCTACAAGAGTTACAGAGACTAGTGTTTCCCTACTTGACCACATCTGGACCAACACCATATCCCCTTTAAAATCATGCATAATTACAGATATACCACAGACCACTACCCTACTTTCTCATAACAACTCTTGGTAAATTACCCCAAGACACTACTAAAGTCACCTTCAGACTTCACAATGAGGCAGCCATTAATAACTTCACAACAGCAGTAGCAAACATTGACTGGCACACTGAGCTAGAAATCTATACAGATATTGACGAATGTTTTAATAATTTTCTAAAAAAGACCCAATACCTCTATAACAAGCACTGCCCTAAAAAAACTAAACAGATGACAGCTAAGAGACTGAACAGTCCCTGTTAACACCCAGCATTCTCAAATCCATAAATACAAAACACCAATATGAAAAACAGTACAGAATGGGTCACATAACCAGAGACCAAACAAAACGTTACTCGTCAATCCTAACCAGCCTGATAAGAAGGGCAAAAAAATTGTATTATGAGAACAGATTATCCAACTTACGAGGTGATATAAAAAAGACCTGGAAAACCCTATCAGAAATTCTAGGAACAAAAAAGATATCACAAAATAGCGAAATAAAATTAGGAAAATCAGATGAACCCCAACTCCCACCAACAGAAACAGCAAACAGACTCAATGACTTCTTCTCCACTATAGGACAAAACCTTGCCAATAAAACCCCAAGCTCAGATACCCCACCAAATGACTACCTCACCGGCAACTACACCCGAACACACTGTTCCTAGCTCCGACTAACCCATACGAAGTCTCCCTTATTATCAACACACTAAAAAACAAGGCAGGAGATTTAAATACCTTACCACCCTTTATATACAAAAAGTGTCACAAGTGCTATCACCAATCATTGCAACACTCTTTAACAAATCCATTGAATCCTCCACCTTCCCTACAGTACTCAAAATAGCAAGGGTCACCCCGATCCACAAAGGAGGAGACCAAACAGAGTTGAATAACTATAGGCCAATATCCAACTTCCCAACCCTCTCTCAAAAATCTTCGAAAAATTAATTCATAAACGAATCTACTCCTACCTTATCTCCCAAAACATACTCAACCCCTGCCAATTTGGATTCAGGCCAAATAAAAATACTAATGATGCTATTATACACATGCTAGAACATATATACACTGCAATAGAAAAAAGAAGTCCCACTGGGGATCTTCATTGACTTAAGTAAAGCTTTTGATACAGTTAACCATGACTTGCTCCACGTAAAATTGTCACACTATGGTATAAGAGGGCACTCCCTCAACTACCTCAAGTCATAACCTCAGCAACAGAAGCCAATATGTGTATGCAAATGGGGCAAACTCTTCTGCACAACCAATTACAGTTGGTGTCCCACAGGGAAGTGTCCTTGGCCCTCTTCTCTTTCTCCTATACATAAATGACCTACCAAATGCTTCGCAATTACTCAAACCCACACTATTTGCAGATGACACTACATACTTTCTTCTCCCACCCGAGCCCAGTCACGCTAGCCAATACTGTAAATACCGAATTACAAAAAATATCTACCTGGATGAGGACTAACAAACTTACACTAAACATTGACAAAACCTACTTCATTCAGTTTGGTAACAGAGCTACAGATGTCCCTCTTAACATAATGATAAACGGATCACCTATCACAAAGCTAACAGAGGGAAAATTCCTAGGAATCCACCTTGATAATAGACTCAAATTTCATACACATATACAACAAATTTCTAAGAAAATTTCCAAGACTGTAGGCATACTATCGAAGATACGGTACTATGCTCCACAGTCAGCCCTCCTGGCTCTATATCACTCTCTTATTTACCCCTATCTCACCTATGGAATTTGTGCATGGGGCTCAACAACAAGTAACCATCTCAGACCACTAATTACCCAACAAAAGGCTGCAGTTAGAATGATAACAAATTCTCACTATAGGCAGCACACTCCACCAATATTCAATACACTAAACCTACTCACCATACAAAACATCCATACTTATTACTGCACCTATTACATACATAGAACACTTAACTCTGATATTAACCCTCCCCTCAAACATCTCCTTGCCAACCTCAACAGAACACATGACCATAACACAAGGCACAGATCACTCTTTGATGTACCTCGTGTCCATCTCACACTATGCAAAAACTCAATGCACATAAAAGGCCCTAAAATCTGGAATTCATTACCTGTAAATATAAAAGAAACACTACCTGTTTATAAAAATTTAAGTCTCTTCTCAAAGATCACTTACTCACCCAAAACCAAATAAATACTGAATAACTGAACCTTATAAATTGTATATCTTAAATGTTTCTCACAATTATATCACATAAATGTTAAACCTAAAACCCAATCTAACTTCATTATTTTTTAAATACACTACCTAACAATACTCCATTCATACTGAAATGTACAACAATGCATACAACCATAGGACCTTCTATTGTAATACTCACTTGTGCTTATAGTAAATTTGTTTACATAAAAGTTTTATCACTGGATATCATCATTGCTTAGTTAATCTTAAGTTAATTTAAGCCAGGCCCGTAATCTATGCATAGTATAAGTTGGCTTTGGCATACTGCTCTTATCTTGTAATTTTTTACCTATGTATGTGTGCTCAAATTTTTAAATAAAAAAATTTAGACATTTTGCTAATCCGTCTATTATTTTTTTTTTCAAAATTATATTATAAACATGCTACATAACATATAAACATATAAATTAACAAATCTGAGATGTTTTTCTGGTCAGCTTGACAGAGTGACAAAAACCATTCTGTCTGGGCCTGGTAACAACAACAACAACAAACAACAACAACAACAACAACAACAACAACACAACAACAACAACACAACAACAACAACAACAACAACAAAACGTTGTTTACATAACTCGTGAACATTCTACCCTCAATCTCTCTCATCGTTTATTCATTTAAACTTGTTTACTCACCTCTCACCTACATTAAGACTACAGATATTTAAGGTAATTAATGATGGACACGATTAATTATATTATAGTTTTAATAATAATATTATTAGAAATTAAGTACATATTTATTATTGAAATAATAATAATAATAAATGATTATTTAATATTATTTATTAATTTAGGGCACTGGAGTAACAGATCCCACTGTATAGCACTTGTCCTGGATTTTTTGGGGGTTAGCCTAGGTAATTTATACTATGTATGATTACTTATGTGTAACCTGTTGAGAGAGAGAGAGAGAGAGAGAGGAGAGAAGAGAGAGAGAGAAGAGAGAGAGAGAGAGAGCGAAGAGAGAAGAGAGAGAGAGAGAGAGAGTGAGTGAGGAGAGAGAGAGAGAGAGCCACATTCAGGTCAGCCAACCACCCCCCGCCACCCACTGGCCCACCCACCTGGCCAACCCAACCCGGCCACCAACCCACCCACCCCGCCACCAACGGGCCACCCACCTGGCCACCAGCTTGATACGTATTACACGTTCCCAGAGTTGTTTCACTTTACTTAGGGATAGGTTTACCCCACATTCTGGCAGATGACACTACCATTGGTATTCTCCCATTCCACTGTGTCCACAATACATAAAGATAACAGTAACATATGATACTGTATGCGACCGTAAAATTTACAATACAGATCACTACCATTATAACAATATATACAGTACATAAATAATAAATGTAACAATGATGTAACTTATGGTAAAAGAATGAAATTAATGATTGTACATTACATTACAGTAATATTAGGTAGTTTATATACAAAGGTTGACATTTATGCCCTACCCAATAAGTCGGCAAATTTTCAAAGGTCGACGTACCGTCCATTTTGACTTAGCGACCGTTGTTTGGAACCAAGCTTGGTCTAAGTTGGATGGGAAGGTGTATTATTATTATTTATTATTATTATATATTCATTATTATTATTATTATTATTCTATTATTATTATTTTATTATTATTAATTATTTTCTCAGTTGTTTGGTTATCTTATTGAAACTTGGGCAATGTATGATGGAAGGATACATCATAACAGACACCAAAAATGAAAGAAAATCAGACCAAAATAGCGGAGTTCACTTCTTAGCATTAGCGTCAGCTAGCGGTATATTTTTGTATAGTTTTTTATGTTATATTCTCATTTTTCGGTTTCATTTGCTAGAATGAAAGATATATTACAGAAATGATATGATTTTGATTGCTATTCATGAAGAAAAGTATCTTTGAAATGCGCTCCACAGTAGCGAAAATGTTCTATTCCTTTCAGGCAAAGCTCAGAGTGAAACAAATGATATCACCGTCCAAATCCCTGTGTCGCCTGCCAGTCTCAATTTCCAATACGGAGTCAAGAATGGTTGACATTATTTATATCAATTATTACAATAATGCGCCAGTCTCATAACATAAATCTCCATTTTTTTTCTGAATAAAAATTCCAAATGCAAACCAAGAGTAATAATAAAGGTGATTTGAGCCCGTGACTAATTAACAGAGAAAATGTTATTTTAATGCCAGTATGTACTGCCAGTGTTATTCTGGACCCTAGTTTGAAATAGGCAACTGTTGAAATTTATGTGAAATTGCCAAATTTGCCAATTTCTGACCACTTTATTGGGTAGTTTTGAAATAGGTGAATGGGCGGTTTCCTTGTACCAGTTAACAGACTAGAATAAACAAATTTATTCAGGTAAACAACAAATACAAATACAGTTACATAGATTATTTTCATTCATAGCAGCAATATGTATAGAGAACCTGGGATAACCCAAAAAAATTAGACAAAGTGCTTATTTCCAGTATCCTGGCATGGCTGCCATATATGATTTTTTGGTATAAAAAATTTTTCTCGGTTTGTTTTTTTGGGCTTTCTCATGGAAACTTGGACAATGAATGATGGAAAGATCTTCTTTAATGTACAACCAAAAATAAAAAAATGACGGGCGATAAATAAGGAGTTCACTTCCAGCCATTAGCCTCCTCTTTGCAGTATATTTTCGTATGGTTTTTTAATGGTTGTATTCTCATTTTTTTTGTGGTGCTCATTGATAGAATGGAAATATATTAACAGAAATAAGACACATTTTGATTGCTTTCATGACAAAAATGTACCTTGAAAAATTGAGTAAAAGTAGCAGAAATGTTCGATTTTGCAATGTTTCAATGACATTTGTGTAAGTCAAGTTGGTTTAATTTTATGAAGTGATTCTAACCTAACCACTTTGGTAATCTGGCAAACTCACTAAGTCCGGCACACTACAGGACCCAATGATGCCAGAAAAAGAAATTTGTGATGGAGGACCTGTAAACAACAGTTGTATGTGGCAGGTTACTTGATTTCTGTGACCCTGTGTGCCAAATATACCTCGTGTTTGAATCTGTAATTCTACAAGTACTTCTAAATTTTTGTATAACTTTAAATGAGATGTTCTACTGCTTTACACAGCCTGTTTGCAAAATGATATTTTTATGCTCTTGTAATGAACTACATTCAATGTTACATACAACCTGCCTTTTTTCTCTACAAGTAGATGCCAGTTCTGCTGTTCTTAGTGCTGCTTTTGTAAAAAAAAAAAAAAAATAAGCAGCAGGACGCACTAGAGAAATGTCCCAAGAAAAAAGGTACTCTAGTTTGGTTGTTGAGTGTGCAGAATTTTTTCAGTAAGTGATCACAATCCTACATTTCTTTCATGACTGAGGGAACCACACTCAAATGCTTTTGGTGATTCATTAAGTGAAGGGGATAGAGAATGTGGTTGCTCATGTATTTTCTAGTGTGTACTGTACATAATGTAGTGTAAACATTTATCTTTTTCTCATTTGCAGGGGTTGAAGTATGTGAGTAGATGGTTTTCTGACCACCTGGTGGGTTTGAAGCTGGTGAGCTGGTGGAGGGAGTATCAGATTTCCCAAGAGAGTGTGTGTGTTTGTAGTGGTAGTCACATCAGTACATGCCTAAGTAAGGTATGCTAACATACGGTGTGGGCGGTGATGCCTCACCTGTGTGATGTAGGTGTATGGACCAAAGTTAGTGGTACGGTGTTGATGGTGGAGACATTTTTGGGTCATGAATGGTGATCCTGTGTGTTTTTTGTATTTTCTCCAGGATCCACTCGTTTAATTTTTTTTTAAATCGCCAAGTGGGGTGGCTCCAGGCTTCCTTGGAATGATGGTGTAGGTGATAGCCTGAGAGGCCCACATTTTGAGGGGTCAACAGTGATGACTACAGTGTGGTTTCAAGGTCACAGTCCCATTGATGCATTTTATATGTGACTTACTACCAAGTTCTGAAATCTGGTAATTTTCTCTCCTGTGTTCTCCAATTTCTCCCAGTGGTGTGCTCTGCATAGCCAGTTTTGCTTCTCATATATTGCTGTGAGATGCAGAGTTGATATTGTCTTTTCTCTCTGTATTAATATGCACACTAATTTTTTGCACTGTTTCTGGAGACTGTTTATATAATTTTTATAAAGTGCATCTTTTATCTTTGTAAGCAGAGTTGTGTGCTAATGAACACTTAAGTTGTTTAGAAAGACAGGCTGTCTCAGTTTATCATAAGTTTACTTGTATATAATTGTGTAAACTTTTTATATGTACAGCTCTTTAATTTTATGTCATGTATTGAAAAATGTTAATATATGTTTCTTGTGTTTTTCTATGTACAAGTCAACTGCATCAATCAGTGTTTGATGCAGTTTTCTTACTTTTTTGGGGAATTTTTTTATTTGCCAGACCTAAGGTTCATTTCCCATTTTCCTTGACTAACTACAACCACATGGGTTCAAGTTAGCTCAGTGAGACCTTTGGTCTGGGAGGGGGTATTACGCATACTGTATTAAAATATTTATATAAAAAATAATGCTTCATAGCTCCAGTATTATTCTGGATCCAGATGCATTTTATTACTGTCAGTCAAGCAGAGTGGCCAGAAGAGAAGGAGATGAGATGTGTTTAGGAAGTAGGTTGATTATTATTATAATCAAAAAGAAGTGCTAAGCCACAAGGGCTATACAGCGCTGCAGGGTAGGGAAGAAAGCGAGGGTATCGGGCAGCAGAAGGGGGGTGGGATGATTAGTAGGTTACAGAAAAAGCGAGGCAGGGGATAGTGCGGGGGTAGGATGTAGCAAGAGATTGAGGTAGAAAGGGCTGAAGGTATCATCAGAGTTTGTGGAGCAAGTCAGTTGTTGTCAAAACGTCAATGGAGAGTGGGGATGAAAGGTGGGTCCATCAGTGGAAGGGAAATTTAAAGAGAGAGTAGTAGAGCAGAGACGACTTTGGGAAGTACATACAGTGGTCCCTCGCTTTTCGTAGTTCTCGGCAATCGTAAATTTCGCCAATCATAGGGGTATTTTCGTATAAACATGGACTCACTTTTCATAGGTTGACTCGTGAATAGTAGTTCATCCGGGACGCGTACGCACGGTGTGAGCCGGGGCGGCCTCCCTACTCAGCCAGTCTGGCATTGTTTACCAGTGAGTGAAGGTCCCCTCAAGTGCTATGAAATATTTCATAATATTCCACTCATTTTAGTGCTTGCAATTACTAAATAAGCTACCATGGCTCCAAAGAAAGCTCCTAGTGCCAAGCCTGTGGTAAAGAAGGTGAGAAATATGTATCATGTGGGAGTTCGAACACGTGGATAGGGTAAAGTAATACTCACGTAGGCTGGAAGTACGTATATTGTAACTGAAGTATGTGGAAGGGCGCCACAGCCGAACCTGCCTCTCTCTGCCCCTTGGCTAGACTGACTGAGAAGTGCCCATGGGCGAGGGGGCGCTTGAAATCCTGCTAGGTCAGCAACAATATGAATACAGCCAGTGATTCACGCAGAGACGGTTGGTAGTGAGTCATCTACTGGTACACTGGTTACTGGTAACTGGTTACTACTACTGAGAGCTCGGCGACGCTAACGTATGTCGTCCCGACATACAACTAATACAAACTAGAGATGGCAGGTGTACGGCTTGGGCTGATTCTATACAATGTCAAAGTAACACAAAAAATTGAACATTATAACATACATAAGTAAACATTGGAATGGAAGCTTACGTAACTGAAACTGTAATGCAATACAAGGTATAATATAGCACAACTCATTGAATAAATCAATTGGGGTTACACAAAAGAATGATAAAAAAAAATTTATCGTCGATCTGATTTATGTGATCTACGGTTCTAGGAAGGAATAATACAAAAAAAGTTTTTAACAAAAGGCAGTTCGGTGCACTCAAATCTAGACTGTAACTCCAGAATTCGGGGAAAAACGTGGGAAAACAAAAAAAAAATTTTTGAAAATTTTTTGGGT
>NC_069429.1:37313307-37359838 GCF_026875155.1 Cherax quadricarinatus | reverse complement strand
AAGTGAGGGTATTGGGCGCAGAAGGGGGGAGAGATGATCAGTAGGTTACAGAAAACAGCAGGGCAGGGGAGATTGCGGGGGTAGAGGGTAGCAAGAGATTGAGGTAGAAAGGGCTGAAGGTATCAGAGTTTGTGAAGTAAGTCAGTTGTTGTCAAAAAGTCAATGAGAGAGTCCGGATAAAAGGTGGGTCCATCAGCAAGAAGGGAAGGTAAAGAGAGAGCAGCGGAGTGAAGACGACGACGGAGGTAAATTCTGCGTGCTCGTTGATAAAGTGGGCAGTCTAACAGAATGTGGCTGACCGATAATGGAACCTGACAATTCTCATAGCGAGGAGCAGGGCGCATCTCCATAAGATATCCATGAGAAAGACGAGTATGGCCAATGCAAAGACGGGAGAGAGTAGCCTCCCAACCTCGACACGGGTGACAAGAAGACGGCCAGTAACCTATACTCGGTTTAATAGACTGAAGTTTGTTACTGAGCAGAGTAGACCAACGTTGTTGCCAACGGGTGTGAAGGTGGGTAGCTATTGCAGCAAAATAGTCCGTAAATAGAATACCTCTATATGAAACTGGTAGGTCATGTACTGCTGACCACGCAGCAGTGTCTGCCTGTTCATTGCCCTGAATGTCAACATGACCAGGGACCCAACAAAAAACAATTTCTTTATGCTTGGTAAAGATGCGGCGTAGCCAAAGTTGGATATGGAGGAATAAGGGGTGAGGTGTATCAAATTTCTTTATAGCCTGTAAAGCACTAAGGGAGCGTGAGACAACCACAAATGATGACACAGGCATAGACGCAATATGGATAAGTGCTGCAAGAATGGCATATAATTCAGCAGTAAAAATACTAGCCGAAGATAGTAAATGCCCTCGTACGACGCTGTCAGGAAACACTGCTGCGAATCCTATGCCATCAGAAGACTTAGAGCCATCTGTGTACACTGCAATGGCATGAGAATCAGAGTGGAAGTGGTCAAGAAAAAGAGAGCGGGAAGCTACCATAGACAGTTGGGCTTTCGAGCAAGGAAGAGAGAAAGAACAGACTCAAACATGCTGAAACTTCACAGAGTCGGTGTGGTTGAAGGAAAAAGTAAGCCTCCATAGGGGTTATTGACATACAGTAAAACAGACTCAAACAGCTGAAATTCCGGGTAGGAAAGTGAGATGCTACATAACAAGAAGGGGTAATTAAAGAGACAAGAGGAATGTAGGCGAAGAGAGAAGGGACAGAGTAAACAGGGGCGGTGGACAAATAAAGAATGTCTACTAATATTGGTGACCATTCTATAAATGGAAGGATTGCGGAGATCATGAGAGTGTACATAGTAGCAAAGGCAATTGGCATCACGGTGATCGGATAAGGATGCAATGTTCACTTCTGCATAGAGGCTTTCAAAAGGGGAAGAGCGAAAAGCACCAAGGCATAAACGTAATCCTTGGTGATGAATGGGGTTAAGGCTAGAGAGAGTAGCAGGAGAGGCTGCTGAATAGATCTGGTCACCATAATCAAGTTTCGATAAAATGAGGGTGGAATGTAGGCAAAGGAGACTTCAACGATCAGCTCCCCATGAAAGATGAGCAAGGGTTTTAAGAAGGTTCAGCTGGCTGTTGCAAGTTGCCTTCAGAGAGGTAATGTGAGGTTTCCAGGATAACCTACGGTCAAAGAGGAGGCCCAGAAACCTGACTGTATCACGTTCAGGGATACGGGAGCCATAGAGGTACAAAGGATGATCGGAGATGACAGAGCGTCTAGTGAAAGTAACTTGGTGAGTTTTGGTACTGGAAAATTTAAACCCATGTGTGGTGGCCCAATTGGAAACACGGTCGACCACATGCTGGAGAGAAACTGTAATGAGTTGACAGTCAGTGCCTGCACAGGCAATAGCGAAGTCATCAACATAGAGTGATGACCAAATATTGGATGGAAGACTAGAGGCCAAATCATTTATAGCAAGGAGAAAAAGTGCTGTGCTCAGAACACATCCCTGGGGGACACCTTCTGCTTGGATAAAGTCCAGGGAGAGCACATTATTAACCTGAACACAGAAATGTCTGTCAGCTAAAAAGTTCTTAAGGAAGGATGGTAGATTGCCTCGGAGGCCTAAGGAGTGGGCTTGGGCCAAAATATTATACCTCCAAGTTGTGTAATATGCCTTCTCAAGGTCAAAAAATATGGCAGTAACTGAGTGGTTATTCACAAAGGCATTACGAACATACATATCCAAGCGTAATAAGGGGTCTATGATAGAACGGCCATTGCAAAAGCCATATTGATGAGTGGAGAGACTGTTGTGTGTCTCTAAATACCACACTAAACGTCTATTAACCAGGCGTTCCATCATTTTGCAAACTGCACTGGTAAGAGCAATGGGATGATAGTGGGAGGCTTCATGTCCCGTAGTACCCGGTTTGCAGAAATGAAGAACAATGGCAGATTTCCACAGCTGTAGAAGAACTCCTTGTGACCAAATAAGATTGAAAATGCATAATAGGACTGCAAGGGCTGACTGATGTAAATGTTGTAGCATACGAATATGAATGTCGTCGGGCCCAGCTGCCGATAATCGGCAAGCTGAGAGTGTTGCCTCCAGTTCTTGAAGGGTAAAAGGCACATTATACTGTTCTTCTCTGAGAGAAGAAAAGTCCAAGGGTGCTAACTCTCTGGCAGACTTTGAGGAAAGAAATGAGGGGCATAGATGGAGCCCCTGAGAAATATGGACCAGATGAATGCCAATTTAATTGGCAACATCTAGTGGGTTTGCTATATCAACACCGGCAACCCACAGAACAGGAGCCGGGTCAGGAGAATATTTACTACTCAGTTTTCGTACTTTTTTCCAGACTGCAGTCATAGAGGAAACAGAGGTGATAGTGTAGACATAATCTCGCCAGCAAGTGCATTTAGCATCACGGATGACATGGCGAGCAATCGCACGCTTCTGCTTAAAATCAAGAAGTCTCTCTGTAGTTCTACTGTACCGGTACCTGCCCCACGCAGCGCATTTCAAACGTACTGCACGAGCACAAGCAGGAGACCATCAAGGCACGCATTTCTGAGAATGCTTGCCCGAAGTTTGAGGTATAGAATGAGAAGCTGCGGTTAAAACAGAGGATGAGAAGAGGTGTAAAAGCTCATCAATGGAGGACGAAGAAGGAACCTCGCTAAAAACACTTAGTTGTGAGTAAAGGTTCCAATTTGCCTGATCAAATTGCCAGCATCGGATACGAAGAGGTGGTAAATATGAAGGGGAAGTAAGAATGATTGGGAAATGATCGCTGTCATGTAAATCCGAGAGAACAGACCAGGTGAAGTCTAATGCGGTGGAGGAAGAGCAGACTGAGAGATCGATGCAAGAGAGAGTGTGAGTAAGAGGATCAAAATGGGTGTGAGTACCTGCATTTAAAATATGGAGGGGGTGGGTAGCAAGAAAAGCCTCTAACTGAATGCCACGGGAATCACAGTGAGACCCCCAGAGGGGCGGTAATGACGAAACAAGAAAGGCAATATCCGGGATAGATAATGCCCGAGAAGGAGAGAGATATAAAGAACAGAGCAGCATATGCCACCTATGCAAGTGGATACGGGCTGCTGTGTAATGCAGCGAAGTACGAACAAATAGCTGATGGTACGGAATATCAGTGCATAGAAGAAGGGCACTTTCATTAAAGGTCCCATCAGGAAAAGGATCTGAAGAATACAATAAATTATAGCCTGAGATGGGATAGATAACAGCAGAGTGTAATTTTGGTTCCTGTAAGCAAACACCAACAGGGGAAAACTGGGAAAGTAACATCTGAAGCTCACACCGATTACCCCCGAGGCTGCGTATATTCCACTGTAAATAGGCCATGACTGGCAAAGATAAAGATACCTGAAATCCACAGGTAAGGGTTCCTACAGACTAGAGGGGTTAGAAAAGTCCACATGCAGCGGCAGCGGAAAACCTTCAAGCAGCGAAGGAACGGTGCACTGCGAAGAAAGGAGTTGCGCAGATGGAGGAGAGGAGAGAGAAGGAACAGAGGGTGGATCAGTGTCCATTGATGGTTCGGTCTATGCAAAATATTCAGAGATTGCTTCCAGTGTTTCGGAATTCAAAGACGTCGTATGGGAGACAATATTGGAAATGGAAGGGGAGGATGAGTAAAGATTGGAACTGTAATGGACTGTACCAAGGTAGGGGGGGCAAAAGGGTGGAGGGGACTGGAGAAGAAGCGTGGAAGGGGACAGAAGAGGCAGAAACCTGGGATGTGGCAGAAGAGGAAGAAACTTGGGAGGGAACAGGGGAGGAAGGTACAGTACGAGGAGGAGGGTGAACCTCTACACTTGTAACAGAGCCAGTGAGAGGGGAAGAACCAGGTACAGAGACAGGGAAGGTAAAATGAGGAGGTGAAAGAAGGGAAGGAGGGGTTAAAGGACCTTTTTTTGACTTCTGAGAAGTAGAGGGACAATTGGGAGGTGGTGTCGTACGAGATCTCGTCGATACCGAGGCTTGTGAGGGCAAATACGAAGAAGCGATAACAGACTGAGGCATTGAAGTAGGGATGTCTGAGCCCAGGACAGCAAAAGAATTAGATACAGGAGTGACTATGGGAGGGGTAACCACAGAGGAGGCTGCAGAAGATGGGACCCCAGAAGTGTGGGGATGTTTTGAAACACAGGAATAAGAAACACGGGGTAGTCTCCCTTGGAGATGAAGATGAGAAACTGCCATGGCATAAGGGAGACCTTCTTCCTCTTTGAGGTAACGGATTTCCCACTCATTTAAGTAGACTTGGTAATGGCGAGAGTACGAAGGGTGAGCCTCATGACAATTAAGGCAAGAGGGAGGTCGATTGCAAGATGTATTAGAATGGTCATTGGCACCACAGACTGGGCATTTGGCTATAGATCTGGATGGCCAAATCGCCAGCAATTTCTACACTGTTGCGGTGTAGGGATCACCTTTCAAACTTGTAACCGATGTCCAGCTACATAAACTGAGGAAGGGAGTTCACAGCTGTCAAAAGTTAAATGAGCCACATTGCTAGGGTATCATCTCCACCCGCGGGCAGGAAGAACATAAGTGTCTACCTTGAGGATTGGGAGATCTTGGAGTTCCAGCTGTTCAAGAATGTCATCTCCACATGTCTGGAAATTTTGTTGAACCATGGTATGGGGCAGAATGATGGTACCACTACAAGAATTGAGGGAATGATGTTTTTCAGTAGTGACAGGAACAGTATCGATATGGGAAAGAAGAGAATGATCATGAGCTAGGATAGCATTCTGGACAGTGATGATGCACGTACCGCTCTTAAGAGCATGAAAAGAAATATCTTTACCAACATGGCGTAGGAGTGCCTTGCCAATACTATGGTTGGAGAGATAGGCAACAGAGGAAGTCAGTCATAAAGTGAAGAATTTAGTCCATTGTGCATTCTGAAACTGAGCGTGGAAAGGGAGTGCATGACGTGTCGATCTTTTCTGCCTAAAGCAGCAGCGGCAGCAGCGACCTCCAAGCTCCGTACTTTTCTCCAACTATCAGAGCTACCAATGCTCCTATGATGACCTAGTTACTTGCAAAACTGCACTACCCAACGTAGCACCCAGAATGACCAAAGATTACCAACAGTGAAACCTACAAATCGAACATAATAGAGATCAAAGGAAGACTGCCCACAAACCGAAAGCAACACCCCGCTGCCAGCCGAACAACGTAACCCTAAACTTTGTATAACTACAACTTCTTCTTAACTACATCAATTCCTGTAGTATTATGAGGCGCAATCTAAGAGGAAACAGCACCAAGGCCAGCAAGAAAACGCCGAAAAAATCAACTATTCAACAAGTGTAGTCAGGAGGACGCCGGCCCAGCAACCACCCCACTCACCACCACTCAAGGTGACACCACAACAATAACAACAAACATGGCTGCACCAGCCCATCCTCCCTCTCTTCCCCGGATTCAACCTACCAAGTAGTCTCTCAGGTATGACCAATGATCCAGAACCCTAATCATGCATTCCAACTTATATTAAAAAATGAAACTTTTGAGAACCTAACAAAACAAGACACCCGGAGCACAAATCGAGAACAAATCCTCAGCTGAACAAAAGTTATAAAAACCAGGGAAAACAAAAAGTGAAAACCACCGACATCATAGATGCCATACCCAACAAATAATATCTCTTAAAACAAAGGTGAACGACTACATTTCGGTCTCGACTTGACCATTGACAAAAGTCTCACCGAAACGTCGACGTAAGCTTCTCTCTTTTATGTGGTGGTTATTTTGTGTATCATTCCATTCATGGTATTTGTGCCTTTTGTTATTAACAGACACCAAACAGCTGAAACTTCCAAGGGGGGTAGGGAAAAGTGAGATGCTAACATGTAACATAAGAAAGGTGGTAACTAAAAAAGACAAATCGAATGTATGCGAAGAGAGAAGGGACAAGAGTAAACAGGGGCGGGCGACAAATAAAGAATGTCTAACTAATATTGGTGACGCATTTCTATAAATGGAAGGATTGCGGATATCATAGAGTGTACATAGTAGCAAAGGCAATTGCATCACGGTGATCGGATAAGGATGGAGATGTTCACTTCGCATAGAAGGCTCTCAAAAGAGAAGAGCGAAAAGCACCAAGCCAAAACCGTAACCTTGGTGATGAATGGGTTAAGGCTAGAGAGAGTAGCAGAGAGTTGCTGAATAAGATCGTCACCATAATCAATTTTCGGATAAAATGAGGGTGGAATGTAGGCAAAGGAGACTTCGATGATCAGCTCCCATAAAGATAGCAAGGTTTAAGATGGTTCACGGCTGTGCAAGTTGCCTTCAGAGAGGTATGAGAGGCTCCAGGATAACCAAACGGTCAAAGAGGAGGCCCAGAAGAAACCTGACTGTAATCACTTCATGGATACGTACCATAAGGTATAAAGGAGATCGGAGATGACAAGTGTCTAGTACAAGTAACTTGGTGAGTTTTGGTACTGGAAAATTTAAACCCATGTGTGGTGGCCAATAGTAAACCCGTCGACCACATCTGATGAAACTGTAAATGAGTTTACAGTCAGTGCCTGCACAGCATAGCGAAGTCATCAACATAGTGATGACCAAATATTGGATGGAAGCTCAGAGTCCAAATCATTTATAGCAAGGAGAAAAAGTGCTGTGCTCAGAACACATCCCTGTGGGACACCTTCTGCTTGGATAAAGTCCAGGAGAGCAACATTAATTAACCTGAACCCTAGAAATGTCGTCTATTAAAAAATTCTTAAGAAAGGATGATAGATAGCCTCGGATGCGTAAAGGATTGGCTTGGCCAAACTATTAATACCTCCAAGTTTGTGTAATAATCCATCTCCAGTCAAAAAATATGCAATAACTGAGTGGTTATTCACAAAGGCATTACGAACATACATACCAAGCGTAGTAAGGGGTCTATGATAGAACGGCCATTACAAAAGCGATATGGACGAGTGGAGATACACTGTTGTGTGTCTCTAAATACCCACTATCGTCTAATTAACCAGGCTGTTCCATCATTATTGCAAACTGCACTGGTAAGAGCAATGATGATAGTGGGAGGCTTTCAGTCCCGAAGTACCTCCAGTTTGCAGAAGAAACAATGCTATTTCCACAGCTGGGAAGAACTCCTTGTGACCAAATAAGATAGAAAATGCATAATAGGACTGCAAGCTGACTGATGTAAATGTTTGTGGCATACAAGTACTGATGTCGACGGGCCCACTGGCCGAAATCGGCAAGCTGAGTGAGTGCCCCAGTTCTTTGAAGGAAAAGGCACATTATACTGTTCTTCTCCGGAGAAAAAAATCCAAGGGTGCTAACACTCTGCAGACTTTGAGGAAAGAAACGAGGGGCCACAGATGTACCCCTGAGAAATATGGACCAAGATCCAAATTAATATGGCAACATTTAGTGGTTGCTATAACAACACCAGCAACCCGCAGCACAGGAGCCGGTCAGAGAATACTTACTACTCAGTTTTCGTAACTTTTTTCAACTGCAGTCTAAAGGAAACAGAGGTGATAGTGGGAGACATAATCTCACCAGCAAGTGCATTTAGCATCACGGATGACATGGCGAGCAATCGCACGCATCTGCTTAAAATCAAATCTCTCGTATTCTACTGTAACCGTACCTGCGCACCCGCACATTTCAAACGAACTGCTGGACACAAGCCGGAGACCATCAAGCACATTTCCTGAGAAGCTTGCCCGAAGTTGGGGTACAGAATGAAAGCAGCGTTAAAACAGAGGATGAGAAGAGGTGTAAAAGCTCAACATTGGAGAACGAAGAGAACCTCGCTAAAAACAATAGTTTGTGAGTAAAGGTCCTAATTTGCCTGATCAAATAGCCAGCGTCGATACGGAGAGTGGTCAAATATTGAAGGGGAAGTAAGAAATGATTGGAATGATCGCTGTCAAAGTAAATCCCAAGAACAGACCAGGTGAAGTCTAATGCGGTTGATGAATAAGCAACTGAGAGATCGATCAAGAGAGAGATCTCGTAAGCGGATCAAAATGGGTGTGAGTACCTCATTAAAATATGGAGGGGGTGGGTAGCTAGAAAAGACTCTAACTGAATGCCACGGGAATCACAGTGAACCCCAGCGGGGCGTAATGACGAAACAAGACATTGCAATATCCGGGATAAGATAATGCCCGAGGTAGAGAGAGATGTAAAGAACAGAGTGTATGCCACTATTCAAGAGTATACGGCTGCTGTGTAATGCAGCGAATTATGAACAAAAAGCTGATGGTACGAATATCAGTGCCTAGAAGAAGGCACTTCCATTAAAGGTTCCCATCATGAAAGGATCTGAAGAAACAATAAATATTAGCCGAGATGGATAGATAAACAGCAAGTGTAATTTTGGTTCCTGTAAGCAAATCCCCAACAGGGGAAAATTGGAAAGAACATCTGAAGTCCCACCGATTTACCGCTGAGTGCTGCGAATATTCCACTGTAAATAGGCCAAGAATGGCAAAGATAAAGATACGCTGAAATCTGCAGGTAAGGGTTTCCTACAGACTAAGGGTAAGAAAATCCCATGCAGTTGCATGGAAAACCTTCAAGCAGAAGGAATGTGCCGACTGCCGAAGATAGGCTGCCAATGGAGAGAGAGAGATAGAATGGAACAGAAGGGTAGATTCAGTGTCCATTAATGGTTTGGTCATGCAAAATATCCAAGATTGCTTCCATGTTTCTGATATTCAAAGACGTCGTATGGGAACAATATTGGAGATGGCATGGTGGGAGGATATAAAGATTGACTGAAATGGACTGTACAAAGGTAGGGGGGCAAAAGGGTGGAGGGACTGGAGAAGAAGCGAGGAAGGGACAAGAACGCAGAAACCGGATGTGGAAGAAGAGAAGAAACTTGGAGGGAACAGGAGGAAGGTACAGTACAAGGAGACGGGTGCACCTCTACACTTGTAAACAGAGCCTGTGAGAGGGAAAACCAGGAACAGAGACAGGGAAGGTAAAATGAGAGGTGAATAAGGGAAGGAGGGTTTGAAGGACTTTTTTTGACTTCTGAGAAGTAGAGGGACAATTGATGCGTCCGTACGAGATTCTCGTCGATACGAGGCTTGTTAGGCTGAATACGAAAGAAGCGAAAACAGACAGAGGCATTGAAGTCGGGATTCTGAGAGCCCAGGACAGCAAAAGACTTAGATAACAGGAGTGACTATGGGAGGGTACCACAGAGAAGGCTGCAGAAAATGGACCTACCAGAAGTGTGGGATGTTTTTGAAACACAGGAATAAGAACACGGGTAGTCTCCTTGGAGGTGAAGATGAAGAAATTGGCATGGACTTAAGGAGACCTTCTTCCTCTCATGAGGAAACGGATTTCCACGCATTTAAATAGACTTGGGTAAAGGATGCGAGAGTACGAAGTGAGCCTCATGACAATTAAGGCAAGAGGTGAGTCGATTGCAAAGATGTAATTAGAATGTCATTGGCACCACAGACTGCATTTGGTATATCTATAGATCTGCAATATTTCACTGGCTGGCCAATCACCAGAATTTCCTACACTGTTCGGTGTAAGGGAACACCTTTCTAACTGTAACCGCTGTCCGCTACATAAACTGAGGAAGATTCACAGCTGTCAAAAGTTAAAATTGCGCCACATTGGTAGGTATCATCTCCACCCGCGGGCAGGACGAACTTAATTGGTCTACCCTTAGGATAGGGAGAACTTGGAGTTCACCAGATCAAGAATGTCATTGCCACATCCGAAATATTGTTGAAACCATGGTAAGGGCAGAATGATGGTATACCACTACAAGAATTAGGGACTAAAGTTTTCAGTATGACAGACCTAATTGATAGGAAAGAAGAGAATGATCATGAGCTGTTAGCAATTCTGACAGTGATGATGCACGCATACCGCTCTTAAGAGCATGAAAAGAAATATCTTTACCAACATTGCGTAGGAGTGCCTTGCCATACTAATTGTTGGAGAGAAAGGCAACAGAGGAAGTCATTCATAAAGTGAAGAATTTAGTCTATGTGGCATCTGAAACTGAGCGGGAAGGAGTGCATGACGTGTCGATCTTCTGAAAAACGAGAAGTGAGAAGTAACATCACAGGTTAATTGTCATTGACATTTATGACTGAGGACCAGAGTTGTCTGACAAGAATGGGCCGGCGATTCCGAATTACGCACCATTGAGAGAGAGAGCCGTAAGCATAGTCAAAGGCGAGTGAGGTCAACAAATGAAGGAGATTCAGTCCGAGACCTCAACCAGAAGTGGTGAGGAAACAGCCACCAGCAAGAATGTACAGAGCATTATGAGTAATCTGAAGATTGTCCAAAGACGAGGCGGGTCAAACGGGTGCGGTATCAAGAAGGGCTTAGGGTACAGTCATGGACTGGGCTTCCATGTTAGTTAACGTTTCTTTTGTTTTTTAAGAAAAAAAAAGAAAGAAAAAAAGAAAATAAAATAAAAAAAAGAAAAAAAAAAGGAGGAACATGGGAGTGATAGTTTCCTAGGATGATGAAAGGGCCAAAAGCTCCCACCGCACCCGAATAAGACCTCAGGCACCGCAAGTAGTGCAGATGCACAAGAAACCCTGCCATACCCAACCCAACATGCCAGTAAACCCACAATCTGGGATAGCAACCTCTCATCTGCCGAGCTACTTCGGTGGACCAAAGAGACGGCGCCAGATATCTGCCACAAAGTCATACCTCCTTTGGCCACCACCCCTGGACTCCAAAAGTCAGCCTCAAGATACACTCCTTCGCCGAAAGATACCCAAAGCCACCCCCCGGGAGACCCTGAGAGGGAATGGGACATCCCCAGGCGATCCAGATTCCATGGCAAACTACAACCTACGCCAAGAACCTCAATGGAATGGGATGGACCCCAGTACCACTTTACCCTTCCCAGAACTAGCATGCTGTGGAAAATAAAAAAAGAGAAGGTGTAATAGGGAGGGTGGGGAGGAAAGGAGGAAAAGAAAAAGGGAGGATGGGGAGGATGATAATAAAGGAGGGATTGGGGGGTAATTAGGTTGGTCTGAGAAGGGTACCAACAGTCTAAATGATCAGCATAGTTGCTGAGCCCTGTAATCCCCTGTATATATTACATAGCAAATTAGTATCATCCAAGCCATGTGCTTTAGATACGAGACCCCGTTTATGGGCTTGCTTTGTTGTGAGTCACAGGAAACAGATGTGTAGGGCTCAAACTCTGCCCCGATCTCGAATCGCTGCAGACCATTCCAGCAGACAGGCCAACAGCTGGCTCCTATCCCTCATCTCCAGTCTACAATAAAGTTACCATCCCCTACCCGTGTGTCTACCTTCAACTACATAATTCTCCATAAAGAACCCCCTTACTATAAATGGTGGCAGCGGTGGGATTGTAATTCTGACGTTTTACGCTATTTCCAGGAGATAAATATTTGACGCACCAGACGCGCCCTTTTCGTGTCACCAATAGGCCTACCGAGTTCACCCCAGCCACTACTCAACCTGCTAATCCACCAGCTTCTACATTATTCACTGGTCAGTCTCCTTGACATTAGTGTTTATCTGCTTATTAGCATCTCTCTGAGGGGTGACCCGAGTTTTTGCAAAATAAGCCAGTTTCCCCCCTTTTATGTTTATCCAGTCTGGGGGGAGTCAGAACAACCGAGCCCAGTCGAGCCTAGTCTACTCCAACCAATTCCTTGGCCTCCAATCCAGCTTCCACCAAGAGTGTCTTCACCAAGCCAAGACCTCCTTGAAGAGGTACATATTTCCCAATGAAGGATATTTTCAGTATAGAGAAGGAGAGTTAGATAATAAATGTGTTACCATTCACTTATCTTTTACCAATTACCAGAGTTCCCTGCCCCTTTTCCTAACAATTTTAGTGTGTGTTTGAGGTTTCTGGTAAAATTCTGTCAGCTAGGTTTTCAACAAGCAACCAGAATCAAATTTTATAAAAAAGGTCATTAGTTTTGAGAGACTTACTTAAGGTAAAGTTACCAATGTCTATCACTCTGATAACCAAAAAAAAGGATATTGGGTTTACATACTCTCAGGACAATGCATGTTTGTTTTCCTCAGTACCAGAAGAACTGGGATGAGGGTATGCCCCTCCTATTCATTACCGTGTGGGAGAACTCAGGTTATCATTAAGTCATCGGGTAGGTGATGAAGTGATGCTCCCTTGATTATTTTCTCATTTCAGAGACTGTTGGTCTATGAAATGAGGTGGACAGAAGCAGTGAACAGCCTGCTAGTGCTACATGCACCCCTGGAGGCTAGAGAGGAGGTGTTGTACTGGAGCGTCTCCTAGGAAAGCTGTGATTAACTATAATTGCACCTGCTGTGAATGAGACTCTGATGAAACTCAAACCCACAACACCTGATCAGAAAAGCATATGGGCTTTTTTTCAGCAATCTGTACAAGACTTTGAAATGTTTACTTTTGATGTTGAAGTGGAAAAAGCTTTGTGCATAGGCTCAGAGCCACTAAGGAACGCTGCAAATGAGGTTTCCTGATGTTAGAAAAGGCGCATGAATCCCCATGAGTAAAATGTAGCTGAGCCACAGTAAAAAATGTTTTGAGCAGTAAACACGTACTTGAGGAAGAGATGTGTATAAGAAAACGTGAAGGTAATTTTTTTTTTGTTTTATCACTGTACTAAGTGAGAGTCAGTGAACATTGTCCAGGGTTTCACACTAGATGATGCTCTCACCTTGTTCACTGACTCCCGCAACATTTGATAACTAATGCTGAAGGGTTTCCTCTAATGAATAATTTCATTGCTGTACTAGATACAGGTCTGCCATCACAAATCCGGCAATCAGTTTTTCGGTTCCTTCAGTTATTCAGCACTAATTTTGGATAGCATAATTTCAAATTTCCAGAGTCGCCACATCAACCTGCTGGTACTGTTTGGTGGCACTATTTGCTACATAAGTCATTCCAATTTCTTTTTCTCCATTTATTGTTTTAACCTGCTTACTTTTAGCCCTAGCTATGGTTCCAATGAATAAAAGAAATGCTTTTCATTAATGGAAAGCCACCTACACAGTACATTATCCATTAAAGATAGGGTGGCATGAAGCCACTGTCGGTTGCCATGAGCTCAGTATCATAAATGCAGGAGAATTCTTTATTATTACTTTAAACAACATTACGCTTATTTGCCTATCACAATTGATCTAATAAGACATAATAAACAACATAAATAAATAACCCCATGTTAAATACTCCAGAATAAATAAAAATTTGGCATAACACCGAGAAGTTCGACGAAGGTATGAAGAGGATATGGTATACAAATACCATTCTCCTATCCCTGTATTGGGGACTTATATTAGAGAAAATGGAGTATAGCACAGGGCTAACTGTGATATACACTCATACTGCACCATAAACCTGAAACAAGAAAGTTATTTTCTCTATATAGATTTTTCAAAACATAGCAGCATTGTGTAGAGAACCTAGGATAACCCAAAAAAGGGTCAATGGGGCTTTTTTCTAGTACCTGGCTTGGGTTAGCCATATATGATTTTTGGTAGATATTCAATTCCCAGCCAGGGTAGAAACATTGGGCGTGTTTCTTTACACCTGTTGTCTATGTTTACCCATCAGTAAATGGGTACCTGGGTATTAGTCGACTGGTTTGAGTTTATCCTGGGACACTGACCTAATTTTTTTGAAACACTCTGCATAACAAGCAGCTTTCTATATAGTAGTACAGTGGACCCCCGGAAATTCGATATTAATCCATTCCTGAGACTCATCGTATGCCAAAATTATCGAAAAGGTGAATTAAATTTCCCCATAAGAAATAATGGAAATCAAATTAATCCATGCAAGACACCCAAATATGAAAAATAATTTTACCACATAAAATATTAAGTTTATGCACAAAAACTGAAAAAGATATGCACATTTGTAGTAGTCAAACTAACAATAGAATACATTCACTTACCTTTAATGAAGATCTGGTGATGATTGATGGAGGGGGAGGAGGGGAGAGTGTCGAACTTATTGTTTAGAAGGGGAACCCCCTTCCATTAGGATTTAAGGAAAGCAAGTCCTTTTCCGGATTACTTCCCTTTTTTCTTTAATGCCACTAGGACCAGCTTGAGAGTCACTGGACCTCTGTCGCCAACAAATCTGTCCATAGAGCTCTGTACCTCCCGTTCCTTTACGATCTGTTAAAAATGGGCCATAACATTGTCATTGTAATAGTCACCAACACGGCTTGCAATAGCTGTGTTAGGGGATTTTCATCCAAAAAGGTTTGCGTTCAACCCACTTTGCCACATTTCCTTAATTTTGAAGTAGGCACAATGGATTCCACAACGGCGTAGGCTTCTCAGGGTTACCCCAAACCCTTCAAAATCTTTCTTAATTTCCAATACTAATTCTCACCCTTTTTACCACGGGTTGGTACTAAAGCTTTCTTGGGGCCAATGGTGACTTATTTTGCAGAAACAAGCACCAAAACCACTGTGATAATATGGAATGTACCAAATGTATGCTTAGAGGGGAACTCACGTGGGACACGTCCTGGATGAATTGGCGTGTGGCGCGTTTTTTAACGAGTGCCGGGGCAAAATTTTGGCGTTAAAATGTATCGAAAACCAAATTTAACATATACTGATTGTTAAAAAAACTTGTCTTCTTAACCCTTTGACTCCCCCAGCCATAAAATACATCTTACCAGGTACCGGTTTGACGTATACATACTCATAAATTCTAGCGGCTTCAAATCAAGCAGGAGAAAGCTGGTAGGCCCACATGTGAGAGAATGGGTTTGTGTGGTCAGTGTGCACCATATAAAAAAAATCCTGGAGCACGCAGTGCATAATGAGAAAAAAAAACTCTGACAATTTTTTTTAATTAAAATGCCGACTTTGTGGTCTATTTTCGTTAATAGTATTTAGGGTTTTGTATTCTCGTTTTCTTGGTCTCATTTGATAGAATGGAAAACATATTATAGAAATAGAGGTGATTTTGATTGATTTTTCTATAAAAAGAACCTAGAAATGGAGCTCAAAGTAGGGGAAATGTTTGATTTTTGCCAATGTTCAAAAGTAAACAAATGCTGCCATTGTCCAATAAATGTCCAACTAGCCATTCTAATATGCAGTCATGAATGGGTTGATGTATTTAACAATTATTACAGTATTGCAGTAGTCTGCATAATAGAAAAGTCTTCTATTTTTTGTTTGAAAAAAAATTCAAAATAGAAAGAAAGAGTAATATCAGAGGGTCCTGGAGACATGACTGATGATCAAAGGAAATGTTATTTTAGAGCCAGGAATGTCTGCGTTGTTCATTCTGAACCTTATTTTGAAATTGTCATATTTTTAGTTTTCGGGGAAAATGGCCAAATTGCAAATTTCTGACCACATTTTTAGGTAGTTGTAATCGGTAAATGGGCAGTTTCTTGTACTCAATCAATAGAAAAATTGGAGTTCTAAAGAAATAGCTATGAGTTTGGGCAACTGGAACAATGGAATTAGCCAAAAAAAGGGCTCAAAGTGGGCGAAATCGCCGATTTGTAAACAGCGCCGAGGTTGCTAACTTCGCGAGAGCATAATTCCATCAGTTTTCAATCAAATTTCGCTTTTTTTTTTTGTGTGTCATTACAATCGGGGAAAAGATTCTCTATCATTTAATAAGAATTTTTTTTTTTTTTTTTAAATTCTGCGACACCAGGAAACACCTCAGAATTGGGGGTTGCGACAGTCAAAGGGTTAACCTTCTCCATTGGGATGGGAGAGTGTTAAAAGGGATCATTCTTGTCGAACATATGGCCTGTTTATGGTTTTGTAACAATAACTTTTAATAAGAATTCAGGATTACGAGACAAATAACTAAAGCTTAGAATCTTTACTAGTAGAGTTTTAGCTTAATAAGAACATAAGAATGGATTAACATAAAATAAGGAGTTTAACTCTTACATTTCTCTTGGTACGTACCAGTACACTGATAAGAATAAATGAACCTCTTGAGGCCGAGCTCACTAATAATATGCACCACACTCACACATTATCACTGCTTTTGCAGAGGTGCCCAGAATATGCTTCTAAACTGTTGTATTGTGGGCACCTCTGCAAAAGCAGTGATAATGTGTGAGTGTGGTGAAAGTGTTGAATGATGATGAAAGCATTTTCTTTTTGGGGATTTTCTTTCTTTTTTGGGTCACCCTGCCTCGGTGGGAGACGACCGACTTGTTGAAAAAAAAAAAATGGTTATTAAGACTTATCCACAAAGTAACTTATAATGCTTATAAACACTTAGCTGAACTATCAATTCAGAGTATACCAGAACTCGTAAGTGACGGACTTAGACTCATTCCCATCCAGCAAGACTTAGAATAGCATAGACCACAAATTAACCCACAAGGCCAACAAGGCTTGTTCAGTCAACTGAAAGATTAATTCGCTAGAGTATAAATAACTCGAAAACGACAAGCTTAAGAAAGGGAGTCGAGTATGAAAGGAAAACGACCACAAGAGAGAACTTGACATGTCTCTTATGAGAGGTCAATGAATAACTGAGTGAGGTATGCTCCCCTTTGGGTATGCAAGCCCGGCTGACTTTAGACTAAATCCCCCAAGCCCTTACAATACCTCGTGACATTGATGGTGCAAGGGACTGCCAGACACTAACAACCTAACACAGTGAACCAGGTTGTACTCAGGGAGCGCCTATCATTATAATAAACATCCTCCTATCAAATAGCTAACAATATAAAGGCAGATAATACTATGAAGCACAATAGACATTATTTTAGCTAATAATAATTGCCATCGGGAATATAGTATTAAGTGAAAAGCAAAATATGTGCACACAATATTAATTATTAAACCCTTTGGGGCCAATCGGAGGATGAAAAACTGATACCATCAAATACTGGGGGTCCACTGTATGTCATGATGTCAGCTATGGTCTGTATACCTTGTACATGTACGTGCAGTAAAAAAAGATACACCTACCATCCAACTTACGACCTCTCGACATACGTCCACTCGACATACGACAATGCATCTGGCAGCTGGGCTGGGGGGCTGATGCACACTGCTGTACAATGTTTTGACAATACTCGCGGTGGCAATACTCATGCAGGCAGCATCAGTTTGAGTAACCCTGCCCTATCAGCACATTAACAGTATTAACTGTACTAACTGGACATAAATTTCACCATGGCCCCTAAGATGAAAAACTGTCTACCTGTGTGTCTGTCTTTCTGTCTACCTGTGTCCTCTTTCTGTCTACCTGTGTGTCTGTCTTTCTGTCAACCTGTGTGTGTGTCTTTCTGTCTACCTGTGTGTCAGTCTTTCTGTCTACCTGTGTGTCTGTCTTTGTATACTTAAGTGTCTGCCTTTATGTCTACCTGTGTGTGTCTGTCTGTCTACCTGTGTGTGTCTTTCTGTCTACCTGTGTCTTTCTGTCTACCTGTGTGTGTCTGTCTACCTGTGTGTCTTTGTCTACCTGTGTGTCTGTCTACCTGTCTGTCTGTCTTTCTGTCTGTCTGTCTCAGAGCCAATCACTAAGAGTGCAACTGGTCTTGAAGATGCCATATTAATAATGATAATAATAATCACTGAGGTGCATTAAATGTGTATAAAACGTTAATATAGACATTTTGCTTAATCCGTCAATGATTTTTTTTCAAAATTATATAATAAACATGCTACATAACATATAAACATAAATTAACAAATCTGAGATGTTTTTCTGGTCAGCTTGACAGAGTGAACAAAAACCATTCGTGTCCAGGCTGGGGAACCAAAAAACAACAACAACAACAACAACAACAACAACAACAAAAACAAAAAACAACAACAACGTTTGTTTACATAACCCCGTGAACATTTCCCTCTCATTCTCTCTCGTTTATTCATTTAATCTTGTTTACTCACCTCTCACGCTATATTAAGACTACAGATATTTTAAGGTAAGTAATGAGTGGACACGATTATTATAGTTTAATAATAATATTATTATTAATATATATTATTATTATTTTTTTTATTATCACACTGGCCAAATTTCCCCCCAAGGCAGGGTGGCCCGAAAAGAAAACTTTCACCATCATTCACTCCATCACTGTCTTGCCAGAAGGGTGCTTTACACTACAGTTTTTAAACTGCAACATTAACACCCCTCCTTCAGAGTGCAGGCACTGTACTTCCCATCTCCAGGACTCAAGTCCGGCCTGCCGGTTTCCCTGAACCCCTTCATAAATGTTACTTTGCTCACACTCCAACAGCACGTCAAGTATTAAAAACCATTTGTCTCCATTCACTCCTATCAAACACGCTCACGCATGCCTGCTGGAAATCCAAGCCCCTCGCACACAAAACCTCCTTTACCCCCTCTCTCCAACCTTTCTTAGGCCGACCCCTACGCCGCCTTCCTTCCACTACAGACTGATACACTCTTGAAGTCATTCTGTTTCGCTCCATTCTCTCTCAATGTCCGAACCACCTCAACAACCCTTCCTCAGCCCTCTGGACAACAGTTTTGGTAATCCCGCACCTCCTCCTAACTTCCAAACTACGAATTCTCTGCATTATATTCACACCACACATTGCTCTCAGACATGACATCTCCACTGCCTCCAGCCTTCTCCTCGCTGCAACATTCATCACCCATGCTTCACACCCATATAAGAGCGTTGGTAAAACTATACTCTCATACATTCCCCTCTTTGCCTCCAAGGACAAAGTTCTTTGTCTCCACAGACTCCTAAGTGCACCACTCACTGTTTTTCCCCTCATCAATTCTATGATTCCCCTCATCTTTCATAGACCCATCCGCTGACACGTCCACTCCCAAATATCCGAATACATTCACCTCCTCCATACTCTCTCCCTCCAATCTGATATTCAATCTTTCATCACCTAATCTTTTTGTTATCCTCATAACCTTACTCTTTCCTGCATTCACCTTTAATTTTCTTCTTTTGCACACCCTACCAAATTCATCCACCAATCTCTGCAACTTCTCTTCAGAATCTCCCAAGAGCACGTGTCATCAGCAAAGAGCAGCTGTGACAACTCCCACTTTGTGTGTGATTCTTTATCTTTTAACTCCACGCCTCTTGCCAAAGGGACCCTCGCATTTACTTCTCTTACAACCCCATCTATAAATATATTAAACAACCACGGTGACATCACACATCCTTGTCTAAGGCCTACTTTTACTGGGAAATAATTTCCCTCTTTCCTACATACTCTAACTTGAGCCTCACTATCCCCGTAAAAACTCTTCACTGCTTTCAGTAACCTACCTCCTACACCATACACTTGCAACATCTGCCACATTGCCCCCCTATCCACCCTGTCATACGCCTTTTCCAAATCCATAAATGCCACAAAGACCTCTTTAGCCTTATCTAAATACTGTTCACTTATATGTTTCACTGTAAACACCTGGTCCACACACCCCCTACCTTTGCTAAAGCCTCCTTGTTCATCTGATATCCTATTCTCCGTCTTACTCTTAATTCTTTCAATAATAACTCTACCATACACTTTACCAGGTATACTCAGCAGACTTATCCCCCTATAATTTTTGCACTCTCTTTTATCCCCTTTGCTTTTATACAAAGGAACTATGCATGCTCTCTGCCAATCCCTAGGTACCTTACCCTCTTCCATACATTTATTAAATAATTGCACCAACCACTCCAAAACTATATCCCCACCTGCTTTTAACATTTCTATCTTTATCCCATCAATCCCGGCTGCCTTACCCCCTTTCATATTACCTACTGCCTCACAAACTTCCCCCACACTCACAACTGGCTCTTCCTCACTCCTACAAGACATTTTTCCCTCCTTGTCCTATACAAGAAATCCCCAGCTTCCCTATCTTCATCAACATCTAAAAATTTCCCTCAAAATATTCCCTCCATCTTCCCAATACCTCTAACTCTCCATTTAATAACTCTCTCTCCTATTTTTAACTGACAAATCCATTTGTTCTCTAGGCTTTCTTAACTTGTTAATCTCACTCCAAAACTTTTTCTTATTTTCAACAAAATTTGTTGATAACATCTCACCCACTCTCTCATTTGCTCTCTTTTTACATTGCTTCACCACTCTCTTAACCTCTCTCTTTTTCTCCATATACTCTTCCCTCCTTGCATCACTTCTACTTTGTAAAAACTTCTCATATGCTAACTTTTTCTCCCTTACTACTCTCTTTACATCATCATTCCACCATCACTCCTCTTCCCTCCCGCACGCACTTTCCCGTAACCACAAACTTCTGCTGAACACTCTAACACTACATTTTTAAACCTACCCCATACCTCTTTGACCCCATTGCCTATGCTCTCATTAGCCCATCTATCCTCCAATAGCTGTTTATATCTTACCCTAACTGCCTCCTCTTTTAGTTTATAAACCTTCACCTCTCTCTTCCCTGATGCTTCTATTCTCCTTGTATCCCATCTACCTTTTACTCTCAGTGTAGCTACAACTAGAAAGTGATCTGATATATCTGTGGCCCCTCTATAAACATGTACATCCTGAAGTCTACTCAACAGTCTTTTATCTACCAATACATAATCCAACAAACTACTGTCATTTCGCCCTACATCATATTTTGTATACTTATTTATCCTCTTTTTCTTAAAATATGTATTACCTATAACTAAACCCCTTTCTATACAAAGTTCAATCAAAGGGCTCCCATTATCATTTACACCTGGCACCCCAAACTTACCTACCACACCCTCTCTAAAATTTCTCCTTCTTTAGCATTCAGGTCCCCTACCACAATTACTCTCTCACTTGGTTCAAAGGCTCCTATACATTCACTTAACATCTCCCAAAATCTCCCTCTCTCCTCTACATTCCTCTCTTCTCCAGGTGCATACACGCTTATTATGACCCACTTTCTTTAATCCACATAATTCTTGAATTTACACATTCAAATTCTCTTTTCTCCTTCCATATCTGATCATTTAACATTACTGCTACCCCTTCCTTTGCTCTAACTCTCTCAGACACTCCAGATTTAATCCCATTTATTTCCCCCCACTGAAACTCCCCTACCCCCTTCAGCTTTGTTTCGCTTAGGGCCAGGACATCCAACTTCTTTTCATTCATAACATCAGCAATCATCTGTTTCTTGTCATCCGCACTACATCCACGCACATTTAAGCATCCCAGTTTTATAAAGTTTTTCTTCTTCTCTTTTTTAGTAAATGTCTACAGGAGAAGGGGTTACTAGCCCATTGCTCCCGGCATTAATATTAGTACATATTTATTATTGTAATAATAATAATGATTATTAATATTATTATTAATTTAGGGCACTGGAGCACAGATCCACTGTATAGCACTTTGTCTGGATTTTTTGGGTTATTCTAGGTAATTTATACTATGTATGATTACTTATGTGTACCAGAGAAAAGAGAGAGGAGAGAGAGAGAGAGAGAGAGACGGGGAGAGAGAGAGAGAGAGAGAGAGGGAGAGAGAGAGAGAGAGAGAGAGCCAGAGAGAGAGCCAGAGAGAGAGCCAGAGAGAGAGCCAGAGAGAGAGCCAGAGAGAGAGCCAGAGAGAGAGCCAGAGAGAGAGCCAGAGAAGAGCCAGAGAGAGAGCCAGAGAGAGAGCCAGAGAGAGAGCCAGAGAGAGAGCCAGAGAGAGAGCCAGAGAGAGAGCCAGAGAGAGAGCCAGAGAGAGAGCCAGAGAGAGAAACCAGAGAGAGAGCCAGAGAGAGAGCCAGAGAGAGAGCCAGAGCCAGAGCCAGAGCCAGAGCCACATTCAGTCAGCCAACCAGACCAGCCACATTCAGTCAGCCAACCAGACCAGCCACATTCAGTCAGCCAACCAGACCAGCCACATTCAGTCAGCCAACCAGACCAGCCACATTCAGTCAGCCAACCAGACCAGCCACATTCAGTCAGCCAACCAGACCAGCCACATTCAGTCAGCCAACCAGACCAGCCACATTCAGTCAGCCAACCAGACCAGCCACATTCAGTCAGCCAACCAGACCAGCCACATTCAGTCAGCCAACCAGACCAGCCACATTCAGTCAGCCAACCAGACCAGCCACATTCAGTCAGCCAACCAGACCAGCCACATTCAGTCAGCCAACCAGACCAGCCACATTCAGTCAGCCAACCAGACCAGCCACATTCAGTCAGCCAACCAGACCAGCCACATTCAGTCAGCCAACCAGACCAGCCACATTCAGTCAGCCAACCAGACCAGCCACATTCAGTCAGCCAACCAGACCAGCCACATTCAGTCAGCCAACAGACCAGCCACATTCAGTCAGCCAACCAGACCAGCCACATTCAGTCAGCCAACCAGACCAGCCACATTCAGTCAGCCAACCAGATCAGCCACATTCAGTCAGCCAACCAGAACCCGCCACATTCAGTCAGCCAACCAGACCAGCCACATTCAGTCAGCCAACCAGACCAGCACATTCAGTCAGCCAACCAGACCCGCCACATTTCAGTCAGCCAACCAGACCAGCCACATTCAGTCAGCCAACCAGACCAGCCACATTCAGTCAGCCAACCAGACCAGCCACATTCAGTCAGCCAACCAGACCAGCCACATTCAGTCAGCCAACCAGACCAGCCACATTCAGTCAGCCAACCAGACCAGCCACATTCAGTCAGCCAACCAGACCAGCCACCCACCTGGTCACCCAACCAGCCACCAACCAACCCACCCACCCAACTGGCCACCCACCTGGCCAGCCAGCCAGATACGTATTACACATGTTCCAGAGTTGTTTCTCTTTACTTAGGTTATAGGTTACACAACATTCTGGCAGGATGACACTACCAGTGGTATTCTCCCATTCCACTGCGTCGACAATACATAAAGATAACAGTAACATATGATACTGTATGCGATGTAAAATTTACAATACAGATCACTACCATGCATACATTATATACAGTACATATATATTTAAAATATAACAATAGCAGTAAATTATGGTAAAAAGAAAGAAATAATGATTGTACATTACATTACAGTATTATGTAGGTAGTTTATATAGGAAAGGTTTGACATTATGCCCTACCAAGCATGTCGGCAATTTTCAAAGGTTCGACTTACGTCCATTTTGACTTACGACCGGTTGGTTGGAACCAAGCTTGGTCGTAAGTTGGATGGTAGGTGTATTATTATTATTATTCTCATTATTATTACAGTGGACCCCCGCATAACGATATTAATCCGTTCCTGAGAGCTCTTTGTTATGCGAAATTATCGTTATGTGAATTAATTTTCCCCATAAGAAATAATGGAAATCAAATTAATCCGTGCAAGACGCCCCAAAGTATGAAAAAAAAAAAAATTTACCACATGAAATATTAATTTTAATACACAAAAACTGAAAAAGGCATGCACAATTACATGACACTTACCTTTATTGAAGATCTGGTGATGATTGATGGGATGGGAGGAGGAGAGAGTCTTAGTGTTTAGAAGGGGAATCCCCTTCCATTAAGACTTGAGGTGTCAAGTCTTTTCTGGGGTTACTTCCCTTCTTCTTTTAATGCCACTAGGACAGCTTCAGAGTCACTGGACTTCTGTCGCACAACATATCTGTCTATAGTGGCTGTACCTCTCGTTCCTTTATGACTTCCCTAAAGTGTTTCACAACATTGTCAGTGTAATAGTCACCAGCACGTCTTGCAATAGCTGTGTGAGGGTGATTTTCATCCATGAAGGTTTGCACTTCAAGCCACTTTGCACAGATTTCCTTAATCTTTGTAGTAGGCAATTTCTTCAATTCTCTCTCCCTCCTTCGAACCAGTTTCCTCAGGTCTGGCCTCTTGCTGTTGAAGCTGATCTATCAGCTCATCAGTGGTTAGTTCTTCATTGTCCTCCTCCACCAACTCTTCCACTTCATCCCCACTAACCTCCAACCCCAAGGACTTTCCAATGCCAAATGGATTCCTCAACTGGCATACTCCTCTCAGGTTTAGCCTGAAACCTTCAAAATCCCTTTTGTCTACACATTCTGGCCACAGTTTCTTCCAAGCAGAGTTCAAGGTCCTCTTAGTCACTCCCTCCCAAGCCTTACCTATAAGGTTTACACAATTGAGGATATTAAAGTGCTCTCTCCAAAACTCTCTTAGAGTCACTTGAGTTTCTGAGGTCACTACAAAGCACCTTTCAAACAGAGCTTTTGTGTACAGTTTTTTGAAGTTTGCATAACCTGCTGGTCCATGGGCTGCAGGAGAGGAGATGGTATTAGGAGGCAAAAACTTCACCTTAATGAAGCTCATGTCCCCACAAAGTCGCTCTGCCACGTCTGTAGGATGGCCAGGGGCATTGTCTAACACCAGGAGGCACTTAAGGTCTAATTTCTTTTCAGTTAGGTAATCTTTCACATTGGGGGCAAATGCATGGTGTAACCAGTCATAGAAAAAGTCCCTAGTGACCCATGCCTTACTGTTTGCCCTCCACAGCACACACAAATTAGCCTTGAGGATATTCTTTTGCCTGAACGCTCTGGGAGTTTCTAAGTGATACACTAATAAGGCTTCACTTTGCAATCACCACTAGCATTGGAACACATCAACAGAGTAAGCCTGTCTTTCACAGGCTTATGTCCTGGGAGTGCCTTTTCCTCCTGAGTAATGTACGTCCTGCTTGGCATTTTCTTCCAAAACAGGCCTGTTTCATCACAATTAAACACTTGTTCAGGTTTCAGTCCTTCACTGTCTATGTACTCCTTGAATTCCTGCACATATTTTTCAGCTGCTTTGTGGTCCGAACTGGCAGCCTCACCATGCCTTATCACACTATGTATGCCACTATGCTTCTTAAATCTCTCAAACCAACCTTTGCTGGCCTTAAATTCACTCACATCATCACTAGTTGCAGGCATTTTTTTAATTAATCCTTATGCAACTTCTAGCCTTTTCACTTATGATCACTTGTGAGATGCTATCTCCTGCTATCTGTTTTTCATTTATCCATACCAATAAGAGTCTCTCAACATCGTTCATCACTTGCGATCTCTGTTTCGAAAACACAGTTGAACCTTTGGCAAGAACAGCTTCCTTGATTGCCGTTTTGTTGCCCACAATAGTAGCGATGGTTGATTGGGGTTTATTATACAACCTGGCCAGCTCGGAGACACGCACTCCACTTTCATACTTATCAATGATCTTTTCTTCATCTCTATAGTAATTCTCACCCTTATTGCTGTAGGGTTGGCACTAGAAGCTTCTTGGGGCCCATGGTCACTTATTTTGCAGATAAAATCACAAAAACATGATAATAATTCAAAATGTTCCGATTGTATGCTTGGATGTTATCGGGAAGGCTGGCTGGTAAACAATGCGACCGGTGGAACATGTCAGGCTGGCTCAGGCCGCACATTAGACAAGTATCGGACGAACAGCGTTGAGCGGGTTTTTTAGCGGCATGCGAGGCAAAATCTTAGCGATAAAATGTATCGGTATGCGGATTTAACGTCATGTAAGGCCAACGGTATGTGGGGGTCCACTGTATTATTATTATTATTATTATTAATTATTATTATTATTATTATTATTATTATTATTATTATTATTATTTTCTCAGTTTGTTGGGTTATCTTATTGAAACTTGGGCAATGTATGATGGAAAGATACTTCTTAACAGACACCAAAACTGAAAGAAATCAGACCATACATAGCAGAGTTCACTTCTTAGCCATTAGCGGCCGCTTAGTGGTATATTTTGTATGTTTTTTATGGTTATATTCTCATTTTTTCGGTCTCATTTGATAGAATGAAAGATATATTACAGAAATAGATATGATTTTGATTGCTTTCATGTTGAAAAGTACCTTGAAATTGTGCTCACAGTAGCGAAAATGTTCTATTCTTCAGCGAAGCTCAAGAGTAAACAAATGACGTCACCGTCCAATACCTGTCCGCCTGCCAGTCTAAATTCCAATACGCTGTCAAGAATGGGTTGACATTATTTATACAATTATTACAATAATGCAGCAGTCTGCATAACAGTAAATCTTCAATTTTTTCTGAATAAAAATTCCAAATGCTAACCAAGAGTAATATAAGAGGTGTTTGTAGCCATGACTAATTAACAGAGAAAATGTTATTTTAATGCCAGGAATGTCTGCAGTGTTTATTCTGGACCCTATTTTGAAATTGGCATCTGTTGAAATTTGTGTGAAATTGGCCAAATTGCCAATTTCTGACCACTTTATTGGGTAGTTGAAATAAGTGAATGGGCGGTTTCTTGTACTCAGTTAACAGACTAGAAGTAAACAAGTTTATTCAGGTAAACACAAATACAGTTACATAGATTATCATACATAGCAGCGTATGTATAGAGAACCTGGGATAACCCAAAAAAAGTTAGACAAAGTGACTTATTTCCAGTACCTGGCATGGGCTTGCCATATATGATTTTTGGTAAAAAAAAATGTTCTCGGTTGTTTTTTGGGCTTTCTCATTGAAACTTGGCCAATGTATGATGGAAAGATGCTTCTTAATGTACAACAAAAATAAAAATGACGGGCGATAAATAAGGGAGTTCACTTCTCAGCCATTAGCCGCCTCTTTGCAGTATATTTTCGTATGGTTTTTATGGTTGTATTCTCATTTTTTTTGGACTCATTTGATAGAATGGAAGATATATTACAGAAATAGACACAATTTTGATTGCTTTCATGACAAAAAGTACCTTGAAATTGAGCTAAAAGTAGCAGAAATGTTCGATTTTTGCCAATGTTCAATGAACTTTGTGTAAGTCAAGTTGGTTAATTTTATTAAGTGTATTCTAACCTAACACTTTGTAATCTGGCAAACTCACTAATCCGGCACACTACAGGTCCCAATGATGCGGATTTGTGATGGAGAACCTGTACCACAGTTGTATGTGGCAGGTTACTTGATTTCTGTGACCAAGTGTGCCAAATATACCTCGATGTTTGAAACTGTATTCTACAAGTACTTTAAATTTTTGTATAACTTTAAATGTGATGTAATATTGCTTTACACAGCCTGTTTGCAAAATGATAATATTGTTAGTGCTCTTGTAATGACTACTTTCAATGTTACACTGCTATTTTCTCTACAAGTAGATGCCAGTTCTGCTGCTCTTAGTGCTGCTCTGTTAAAAACAAAAACAAAAACAAAAAAACAAGCAGCAGGACTCGCCAGAGAATGTCTAAAGAAAAAAGGTGACTCTTGTTTTGTGTTGATTGTGCAGAATTTTTTCGCTATAGTGATCACAGTCCTACATTTCTTTCATGTACTGAGGAACCACACTCAAATGCTTTTGGTGATTCATCAACCCTTTGAGGGTTTTGGCCATATTAGTACGTCTTACGTGCAGGGGTTTTTTGACGTACTAGTACGCATAAATTCTAGCACTGTCAAATCTCGCAGGAAAAGGCTGATATGCCTAGATGTGAGAGAATGGGTCTGTGTGGTGGGTGTGTGCAGTAGGAAAAAAATATGGGACCCAGTGGTGCATTGTGGGAATGCCATCATAGTACACAATGTCCACCATGCCTGGCGGTAAAAAGTTCCTCACTCCTGGGACACTTTTGTTCCCCAGTGACAGTTCTAATACAGATGGAAGTGACAGTGAAGATGAGTTTCAAGGTTCTTGTGAAGTTTTGACCAAAACTAATGACCATAATATGGGTAATAGTGAGGAAAACCTAGACAACCCACAGCCTTCCACATCTGGTGCTGGGCCGTCTTGTTCATGTTCAGTTGTACCAGAATCAAAGAGGAAACTCCTATTTTCCCAAATCCCAGACTCAGATGTGAGCATTGGTGATGATAGTGATAGTGATTATGAACTACAAGCTCTTCAAACTTGTTCCAAGAATGGAGGAGGAGGAGGAGGCAGAGGAGGAGGAGGCAGAGGAGGAGGAGGAGGAAGAAGAAGAGGAGGAGGAGGAGGAGGAAGAAGAGGAGGAGGAGGAAGAAGAGGAGGAGGAGGAGGAAGAAGAGGAGGAGGAGGAGGAGGAGGAGGAGGAGGAGGAGGAGGAGGAGGAGGAGGAAGAGGAGGAGGAGGAAGAAGAGGAGGAGGAAGAAGAAGAATACATAATAATAACAATAATGCATAATAATAATAATACATAATAATAATACATAATAATAATAATAATAATAATAGGTAATAATAATAATAATATGTAATAATAAATGTTCACCCATGACAGTAACAAGATAAGGGGAGATAACATCTGATAAGTGCTGACGTTTGATGAGGGTAAATGAGGGTGCAGCTGATACCAAAAGATTAGATGAACATGGCCCTCCCTTTGTTTTTGTGGTACACTAACATTTCTGTCTGTCTATTTGTCTGTCTGTCAAGCTCCCTGTCTATCCGTCTAGCTCTCTGTCTCAGAGAGCCACAAGACTGCATCATCACTTTTACTCACATCTTCAAGCAGAGTATAGCACTTTGTCTGGATTTCTTGGGTTATCCTAGGTTAATTTATACTATGTATACTTGTATTTATGTGTACCTGTGAGACAGAGATAGACAGACAGATAGAAAGAATAGAATGAAAGAGAAGATAATTAGATAAAAATGGAGGGGAAGCAGATCGACCCCTTTTTTTGACAGGGGGGGGGGGGAGTGAGTAATGAGAAATATGTCACTTTGACAGCTCCCCGACCCCTTTGGAAATTTACATATGGAGGGGAGGAGGAGGAAGAGGGGGAGGAAGAGGAAGGTAGGAGGAAGGTAGCGAAGATGAGGAAGGGGAAGAGGAGGGGAGGAAGAGGAGGAAGGGAAGAGGGGATTTGGGAGCATAAAAATGTACCCCACCCAAAATTAAAAGATTTTCAATCAAAGCAGCAGCAGCTTGGTCAACCCCTGGGGATTTTTAAGACAGCAAAAAAAGCTTTTACCAGCGGGTTTAAAAAAGCAAGGGGTTGTGTTTTCTCCTTTGAGGGCTGGTCAGTTTTTCTGATTGAAACCTGCTGGGTCTGGGGGACCGGGGTTCGGTTTTTCTGCGGATTTTTGTTTAACCCACTGCATTGGAGGCGCCAGGTTTGGCGTCCCTTAAAAAACTAACCGCCCCTTGTCCGAGCGGCCCCGTCCCCTTTTTCAACAGCCTGGCATGAGCAAGATCGTCACCTTGGGGAAATTGAAAAGTGCCAGCTGGAGGGAGAAAATTACGTAAGCCAACAAAAGTCCCCTGGGAGCCATGTTCTCAACTTATGGTCCCCTGTGGAGAAAAACTATCAACATTGTGCATCTCGACAACAGTTCCAGAGAGACACCCAGGAGCGACCCCAGTTGCCGTCGCGGGGGGTAAAGGGCAAGCCTGTCATCGTTCCCTCTGTAATAAAGTAGGTCAATCCACCCAAACTGCCCCATAAACCCCAACCCATGGGAAATTTTAAATACCCCTAGTAACTGTCCCTAGAGAAGTAAAAAAAGGTATGCCCTTTTTATTGCAAGAGTCTTTTTTCCCCTTCGGGAAAAATCAAAAAACAACTGAATAAAGACCTTTAGAGATATGGAGCTATTGTCATTTAAAAGAGAAGGAATATTACCCTTTCAGAGAAACTTCCTTGAATTCCTTGTTTTTTTTTGGGAAAAGCATTTGGGGAGTTTATTCGTCCCTTTGCAAAAAATTTTATGTACAGTGCAAATATTACACTGGGTATTGACTGTGGGTGTCTAAAAAGGATTCCCTGAAGATGCCATGTTATTACGGGGTAAAAAATTTACTACTGTTAATGTGTGCCCTGAACCTATAATGGTAATTTTCCGGTGTTGGGCCCATAACTCGGGCAACCCCCCAAGGGGTTTTTGGGAGGAATGTTGACCTTCCTTGGGAGACTCCGATCTCGGAATACCCACGTTGTTTTAGGGGCCCACACGGCCCGGGAGCTCATAAATCAAGTAAACAGCCCCCGATAAAGCCTTCCTTTCCCAGGTTGCAGGTTGCCGATGTCTCTGTTTCCATACCGAGGGATGCCCTTTCCCGGGGAGGAACAACGAAAGGACCCTTCCTTAAAATTCGCTTTTCAGGCAGCCGGGGAAAACCTTTTTTGGGGGTCATCCGGTCAAGTATAAATTAAAAACGATTTTTTGTCTGCATGAGATGGTAAGGAGTAGAGGGCCGGCAATTGTCTGCAGGTTTTGGTTCCAACAAAGTATAGACTCAAATTTTAAATAGCTCAAAATACTTCATTGGAGGTCATTAGGAAATTTACAAAACCCCCTTTGTATAAAAATCAAAAAAGAATTTTTTTGGCCCAAATTTAAATAAAAGATGTAAAAAGAATCATATAAGGTTTTCCCAGAATGCCCAAGCAAGTGGGGAAAACTGGACTCCCCATTAAACCTGCACCTCTCCAACCTAACCTACTGATGGGAACCTTTTCAGATTTAATTACAGATTGTGTAGGTCACTACCTAAGTCAAAGTCGGGAAATCGTACTTATTTACGATTTGGATAAAGTAAAAAAGATTCCTGAAGCAATTCCTGCTGTATTAATACTAAAGCTATTTAAAAGTTTTAAAAAAATTCATTTCTTTTTTTTGGTTTCCTAAAAATTCAAAGTGATAAGGGACTAACTTTATGCCAAAACTTTTGGGGGAAGCATTAACAGGTTGGGGGAAAAAATTCCATAACTTATCCATGCCCATCATCCTAGCCCCAAGGGGCCCTTGGAAAAAGATTCCATCAGACTTTTTAAAAACCTTGGATGAGAACTTTTTGCATGCATTTCCTACAGATGGGATAAATCACTCCCTTTTGTTGTTGTTCTCAGTACGAGAAAACGGTGAAAAGAGTTACGGGGTATAGCCCGCTTGAGCTGATCTTTGGGCACAATGTACGAGGTCCTTTGGGGTGTAAAAGAAGGAGGGATGGGAGAAGACGTTAGCTCAACACTCTACGACCCGTTTAAAGGTTTGCAGGTGGCACGTCAATTCCAAGGCAAACCTAAAGAAGCTAAAAGTAAGATAAAACAGGGGTATGACGAAGGTTTACACAATTCCGCCCCTTCCTTTAATTTATTCCTTTTATTCCTCCCTTTATTTTGTCCCATGGCGGCACGGTTACCACGGGAGATGGCAAGTAATCCTGAGCCTTTCCGGGGGGGGGTGTGGCATGCAAAGAGTACGTAACCTTTATTGGGCATGTACACCCCTCATTTACAGGCTATTCCCCAACGCAAACCCGGGTTGCTAAAGATTGATGAGGGGGCCCCGTGTTAAACAGTAAGAGGACCCCAGCCAATAAGAGGGTTTTGGAATCACAGAGGTTTTGGGGTCCCACTCTCCTGTCTCCCCTTGTCATTCCCATTTAGGAGTGTTAAAGCACGGTTGCTCTCTTGTGGCTTTATTTTGCCCGTTCCCGTGGAGCCCCTAAACTTTCATGTACATAGTTACTATTGTGTTCTAAATTGGTGAAGGAAAATGAAAGTCTAAATTTTTCTGCTGTGCTTATTTTGCTCCCATTCACCCAGGTAACAGGCCTTTTGGTTTCAGGGGTTGAAAATATAAGTTTTTGGGAGGATTGATCGGAATTGAACTCGTTGGAGAAATTATGCCAGTTTGCGTCCACAAGGGGGATTTTAAAGGGTTTGAGGGGGCCCCCCTGATGACCCTTTGCCCGTTATGAACTTCATTGGGGCACTGGAGAGTTCCAGGGGTTGGATGTGAGTTTGGGGTGTGGAAGATTTGGTGGAGACCACAACAAAGAGAAACCCCATGGGGGCTGCAAGGTTCGAAGAAGAGCAAACAATTGAAATCAGAAATTTTGTGCAGAGGAGGAGGAAGAAAAAGGGAAAAGAAGGTCCCTTTTTTAAAAATTAGGAATTTTTTAAATGTGGGGTAGGATGGAAAGTTTTTGGGGAAACTCCCCCTGAGAAGGGATGTTGAACCCATTCGGAACTTGTACAGTGACAGAGTCTTGGCCCATTTTGGGAAATTTTTTAAAGAGACCCAGAAACAGAGCTCTTGGACAGTTTTTTTTGCAAGACGGGCTCCGTGACCTAAAGTGGTCTAGGGCTTTTAAAAAACCGAGAGAGAATAACCCCAGAAAAGCACTTGCTCCCTGGGGTGTTGATGGAAAGGGGTTTTTCCCTTCCAAACAGAAATTCAATCTCTTCCTCCTCCAGTTTCCTACACAAAGAAGAATCCCCAAATAAAGGAAGTTTTATGCTGTTAATGTTTAATTCTCATGTGCCACTGTTTTGTTTTGTAACATCTATATTTCATGAAAAAAAAATTTTTGTTTTTAATTTTTTGGGTGTCAGAAATGGATTTTGTATTTACATTTTTTCTTTATGGAGAAAATTGATTCAAAAAATCATCATTTCGATAATAGCCCCACTTTCGGAACAGATTATGGATGAAAATTGGGGGCCATGTACTTTAGAAACTTTCAGGAAACCCTTGCTGTTGGGAAGTTTTATGCTTTGTGGGATGGTTTTGGGTGCGTGGAGAATTAATGATCTGAAGAGCTCTTTTCTTGCAGTTTTGTGAAAAAGGAAGGGAAAAATGTAATCAGTGAAGGTTTGGTGAGCGTAAGTCATTCCTCGTAAGAATCAGGACTACAAATTCGGTATGTTCTTATGAAAAAACCCCGATGTGATGCCTTTTTTGGTTGTATCTTGACTGGAATAGAAGTGAGTGAGATCTTTTTATTGGTACATTTGATAAACTTGAAATCTAAGGTTGTTGTCTCTTTGTAAATGAGGACGTGGGGAAAAGGTAGCTTGTCATTGGATTAAGGTAAACGGGGCTCCCCGTTCAAATGGTTGGCCTTCCCTAAAGATCCCAACATAAAAAACGTTTAGAGTTACATGGCATAAAACCTTACGATTTCATGGTTACGTTAAATCCGCCTATGATCTTTTTAAGCAAAAAATTTTTGCCTTGCCCGCGCTAAAAGTCTCGCGTCCGCGATTGTCCCGGGCCGGGACGCGTTTTCCCCCATGTTTGCTGAGTGTGCCCCAGTGCCCTGTGGGTGCCCGTGTTACAAACCAGCCCGTGCAGTCGCATCCTATCCAGCATACAATCGTAATTTCATATTATCACAGCGTTTTTAGTTTAGTACCCGCAAAATAAGTCACCATGGGCCCAAAAAAAAGCTTCTGTGCCAACTGCAGTAAAAAAGGTGAAAATTACTATGGAAATGAAGAAAGAGAAATTTCTAAATACGAAAATGGGAGCTGTTCAGGAGGGCAGGTTGTTACCCAAAAATCAATCAACATCGCTTATTTTGGCCAAAAAACGGCAGCAAAACGGCATCCTACCAGCTTTTCTTTCCCCAAAAACTATCCTCATCAAAACTTGTGATGGCCCAAGTGAAGGTACAACTAAAGAACCCCCCGTGACCAAAAATGACCCCGGAATCTAAGAATGTAACCCCAAAACTTGACAAAATTAAAGTCTAAGGAAGACAGCCCCCCTAACCCAAGCATTGCCTCCGCTGTCAGACTCAACCCAAGCTCTAAGAAAACAAGCCCTCCTCCATTGCTACACAGTATTATTCAGGATATATGAAAGGATATCGCAGAAGAAACAAAATCGTAATAAAAGAATAACAGCAAGGACCCTAGAAACTCAACTTTTCTACCCCGCAGACGCCGGTGTTCATAACCCCCCCCACCACCGTAACCAGGGAACAACAACAGCAACAAACTGGTGACTCCCCCCCCCAACTTACTCCCCTTTAAAAGGGTTCACCCTGATAACTAGGTAGGTATACCTGACAAAACCAAGGGTACATCGTTGCTCTAGAAAATGAAATCAAAAATATTAAAGCAACACTTTCGCGACGAGAATCCAAGATTACCCAACCTCGAGAACAAAATCCAAAACCTTTAAGGAAGATTCATTGGAAAGTGTTGACACGAAAATCTTTTGAAAACACTATAGCCAGTACACTGAACAAATAACAACAAAAAAATATGAAGGTTTAAGAAGCAATCAAAGGGTGGAACCAGAACATGCACATCGGCTAAAAGAATACCTTGATTTTTTCCCAAAACGACAAACGAAAAGTAAGTTGTCTGATGCAGTTTAATAAACAGCCCTCCTTCCTAGTGACTAACCCAAAAACAGTGCCCCAAAAAACTGAAACGGTAATAAATCCAATAGAAGTCATCTGCAAAACAAGAAATAAAGAAAACTGTTTTCTAGGAAAACCAGGGAGTAAACACAGTATAATGATGACTTTTATTTACGAAAAAGAAAGGACCTAAAATTAAAACAGCAATTACAATGAAAAATGGAGTGTCATAAATGAGTGTCTAACAAGAAAAAGTAAAACCCCCTGTTAGGTTTAGAAAATTAACGGAAAAAAAAATTAATCGTGTTTCCGGAGATGGGAAAAAATGAAGGAAAACATCAACAGGACAACAATTTTAAACCTCTCAAACAAGCATGTTTCTTACCCTTCCTTAGAAAAGTGACATTACCGTAACAGATTAGATAAGTGCCCTTAAAACCCTTAATGGGGTGATTTGTGTTGTTATATTATATCGAGAAATTTTTATTTTTTTTTTTTTCTCCTAGCTAATGCCAACTACCCCAATACTTTTTACTTCTTTCTTTGCTATTAATTGCTCTTAATTTGGTGTTACAAGCAATCTTACTCCCAAAAAAAATTATTCATCGTTTTACCGTCCATTTATTTTGTTTCCAATCTTGTTTTTTACCTTTTTTGTGTGTGCAAATTTGGTATTTCCCCAAATTTCATTTAACTTTGTTTCCCTTTCTTATTTTAGTCCCCATATATTTTTCCATTATTTTTGCTTTAATAACACCCCGCTCATTATTCAAATTGTTAAAATAAACAAGGTGCTATTTCAAAGGGCTAAATTGTATTTGTTCATATTTTGCCATTATATTCCAAAACTCATTATATTTTTTTCCCAACCTAATTAAAAGAATTCCTTAAAGTACTACCCATTCATTTCCCAAAACCCCTTTTTGATCTCACTTTTTTTGTTCCCAAAAAATTATTTTAGTTCTCTTCATTGTTTCCCTTTTTTTTTGCTTTTAAAAAACCCTTGCTCATTTTTTATTACATTTGTTAAATAAACGGTGCTATTTTTTAGCTTTGAATATTTACTTTGTTTTTACTTAAAACTAAAATATAGATTCACTACAAATTTATGTTACAAGCATTGATCCCGTACCAACCTCTTATTTAATGACTTTAAAAGAATCAACAGTAACTGTAATTACTACACAGCAGAACAATCAAGGGACCCCCGAGCCCAAAAACAAATAACGTCTTTAATACAATATCAGTCCTTAAACAAGCCTACGATGACCCCTTTGCATACTAAATTCCCCTTGGGGTGCCAATATGTCCATCATTACACTAAATGAAAAATGGCTAAAGCCTGATACTACTGTGTCTGCCCCTTCCTGGTTACACAGCCTACACAACTGTAGGCCGACCAAAAGGGGGTGGCAGAGCATATACTACTCAGACCACTAGAATGTATACTAATACTTGCACAAGGGATGAACATGGGGGAAATTAATAGCTAAATTTTAAAACCAAGTACCCACAAAAAACCCCTCACATTGATAACTCTACAGAGTTCCAGAGTCAAACATTAGCAATTTAGTCAAAACCTTGGAAGTATGATAACTGATGCACGTATGAACAAAGATCATTACTACTCTCAGGTGACTTCAATATAAATTCCTCAAGACCCGGACCCCAAAGTTTTTCTGAATTCACAAACCAATGAGTAACTGCATGTTGCTACCAACTAACAAAACCCACAAAAGTTAAGAGACTGTGTTTCCTACTTGGCACATTGGACCAACACCCTTCCCCCTTAAAATCAGGGAAATCACAGTTTAAAACCTGACATACCTCTTTTCCCCTAACAAATCTTTGGGAAATTACCCAAGACATACTAAAGTCACCTTCAGACTTCCAAGGGCAGCCATTAATAACTTCACAGCAGCAGTAACAAAATTGACTGGCACACTGGCTTAAAAAATTTTACAGACATTGACGAATTATTTAAAAATTTTTTAAAAAAAACCCAATACCCCTATAACAAACACTGCCCTAAAAAAAACTAAACAGATGACGCTAAGAGATGAACAGTCCTGGCTAACACCCCGCATTTTCAAACCATAAATACAAAAACCTCTATGAAAAACAGTAGGAAGGGTCACATAACCCGGGGACCAAAAAAAATGTTTCTCGTCAAACCTACCCGCTGATAAGAAGGGCAAAAAAAAATTTTATTATGGAACAGATTTCCAACTTATGAGGTGACTAAAAAGACCTGGAAAACCCTATCAGAAAATTTTAGGAACAAAAAAAAAAAAACACGAAATAGCGAAATTAAATTAAAAAAAAGCGTGAACCCCAACTCCCACAACAGAAAAAAAGCAAACAGATCAATGATTTTTTCCCACTATAGGTCAAAACCCTTTCCCAAAAATATCCAAAACTCAGTACCCCACCCAAAAGATACCTCACTGGAACTACCGAACCACTGTTCCTAGCTCGATAACCCATACGAAGTCTCGCTTTTATAACACCTAAAAAAAAAGCAGGAGATCTAAATTCTTACTGCCCTTTATATACCAAAAAAGTGTCACAAGTGCTATCACCAAAATTTTTAACACTTTTAACAAATCCCTTGAATCCTCTACCCTTCCCCCACAGTTCTAAAATAGCAAGGGTCACCCCGACCATAAAGTAGGGGACCAAACCGAGTTTAAAAACTAAGGGCCAAAAAAACCCCAACTTACACCCTCTCTCAAAAATCTTCGAAAAATTAATTCATAAACGAATCTACTCTATCTCATCTCCCAAAACATACTCAACCCCTGCCAATTTGGTTTCAGGCCTAATAAAAATACAAATGATGCTATTATACACATGCTAGAACATATATATATACACTGCAATGGAGAAAAAAGAAATCCCACTGGGGATCTTCATTGACTTACGAAAAGCTTTTGATACAGTTGACCATGATTTGCTCCACATAAAATTGTCTCACTATGGTATATGAGGGCACTCCCTCAACTACCTCAAGTCATACCTCAGCAACAGAAGCCAGTATGTGTACATAAATGGCGCAAACTCTTCCACACAACCAATTACAGTTGGTGTCCCACAATACTGTAAATGCCGAATTACAGAAAATATCAACCTGGATGAGGACAAACAAACTTACACTAAACATTGACAAAACCTACTTCATTCAATTTGGAAACAGAGCTGCAGATGTCCCTCTTAACATAATGATAAACAGATCACCTATCACAAAGCTAAAATAGGGAAAATTCTTAGGAATCCACCTTGATAATAGACTCAAATTTCATACACATATACAACAAATTTCTAAGAAAATTTCCAAGACCGTAGGCATACTATCGATGATACGTTACTATGTTCCACAGTCAGCACTCCTGGCCCTGTATCACTCTCTTATTTACCCCTATCTCACCTATGGAATTTATGCATGGGGCTCAACAACAATTAACCACCTCAGACACTAATTATCCAACAAAAGGCTGCAGTCAGAATGATAACAAATTCCACTACAGACAGCACACTCCACCAATATTCAAAAACACTTAACCTACTCACCATACAAAACATCCATACTTATTACTGCACCTATTACATACATAGAACACTTAACTCTGATATTAATCCTCCCCTCAAACATCTGCTTGCCAACCTCAACAGAACTCATGACCATAACACAAGACACAGATCACTTTTTGATGTTCCTCGTGTCCATCTTACGCTATGCAAAAACTCAATGCACCTGTATTCCCTGGAATGCAGGAGGGAGAGATACATGATTATATACACCTGGAAAATCCTAGAGGGACTAGTACCGAACTTGCACACGAAAATCACTCACTACGAAAGCAAAAGACTTGGCAGACGATGCACCATCCCCCCAATGAAAAGCAGGGGTGTCACTAGCACATTAAGAGACCATACAATAAGTGTCAGGGGCCCGAGACTGTTCAACTGCCTCCCAGCACACATAAGGGGGATTACCAACAGACCCCTGGCAGTCTTCAAGCTGGCACTGGACAAGCCCCTAAAGTCAGTTCCTGATCCCCGGGCTGTGGCTCGTACGTTGGTTTGCGTGCGCCAGCAGCAACACCCTGGTTGATCAGGCGCTGATCCACCAGGAGGCCTGGTCACAGACCGGGCCGCGGGGGATTGACCCCGAAACTCTCTCCAGGTAAACTCCAGGTAAACATAAAGGCCCTAAAATTAGGAACTCATTACTGTAAATCTAAAAGGAAACACTACCTGTTTATAAATTCAAGTCTCTTCTCAAAGATCACTTACTCACCCAAAACCAAATAAATACTGAATAACTGAACCTTATAAATTGTATATCCTAAATGTTTCTCACAATTATATCACATAAATGTTAAACCCAAGGACCAATTAACTTTGGTTTTTTTTTTAAATACACTACCTAACAGAATACTCCATTCTACTGAATGTACAGCAATGCATGCAACCCCCATGACCTGTCTTTGTAATACTCATTTGTGCTTTTATTGTTATCTGTTTACAATAATGTTTTATCACTGATTACATTTATTGCTTAGTTTAAACTTAAGTTTTAAATTTTAGCCTGCCCTAATGCTATGCACATAAGTGGCTTTGGCATGCTACTCTTACCTGTATTTTTTTGTACCTCTGTATGTATGCTACAAATTATAAAATAAAATAAAACAAAGGGTGCAACTTTGTTTTCGAAAAAAGAGATCGCAAGTACTCGAAGATGTTGAGAGACTGTTATTGGTGTGGATAAAAAGAAAACAGATAGCAGGAGATAGCATCTCTCAAGCGATCATATGTGAAAAGGCTAGGAAGTTGCATGAGGATTTAATTTAAAAAAGCCTGCAACTAGTGGTGATGTGAGTGAATCTAAGGCCAGCAAAGGTTGGTATGAGAAAAATTTAAGAATCTTTGGGGCCCATCATATGTGAAAAGGATGGCGGGGCCCTGCCAGTTGGGACCCCAAAGGGGGCCCTTAAAAAAATATAAGAAGGAATTCAAGGGGTACATAGACATTTGAAGGACTGGCACCTGAACAAAATGTTTGTAAATGAAAAAGGCCTTTTTGGGGAAAAAATCCCCAAACGGGGAAATACATTACTCAGGGGGAAAAAAGGCACTCCCAAGGTTTTTAAGCTATAAAAGACAGGTTTACTCTCTTGATGTGTGCTAATGCTAGGGGTTTGATTGCAAAGTGAAGCCTTTTTTGGGTTTGTTTTCACTCTGAAACCCCCAGGGGTGTTCAGGCCAACAATGTCCTAAAGGTTTTTTTGTGTGTGCTGTGGAGGGGCAAAATTTAAGGCATGGGTCAACTAGGGACTTTTTCTTTTGATGGTTACACCATGAAATTTGCCCCCAATGTAAAAAAATTCCCTAATTAAAAAGAAATTAGACCCTTAAGTGCCCCCTTTGGTATTAGACAATGCTCCTGGTCATCCTTCAGATTTGGGGAGAGTGCCCTTTCTGGGGACATGAGTTTTCTTAAGGGTCAAGTTTTTTGCCCCCTAATATCACTCCTCCCCTGTAGCCCAGGGACCAGCAGGTCTTTTCCCAAACTTAAAAAAAACCCCCTTACACAAAAGCTATGTTTAAAAAAGTCCCTTTAAAAAGTGATTTCGACACTCGATTGACTCAAAGGGTTTTTTTGGGAAAGTTCATTTTAAAGCATCCTCAATTATGTAAACCTTATAGGTAAGGCTTGGGGGGGGTTTTGAATAAAGGACCTTAAACTCGGAAGAAAAAACTGGGGGGGGGGCCCAGAATGTAGGCAGACTACTGCATTGTGTGGGAAAATGGTATAAAAAATTATCAGTCCCTTGGACGTTGGCATAAACTTTTTTTATTTTTTAAAATTTTGGGTTTAAAAATTTTAAACCCTTTTTTCCTGCTACTTTGTCCCAAAATTTCGGGTTTACTTTTCATTTTTAAAAAACCAGAAAAAATTTCTCTAAAATTTCGTAATATTCTTCCATTCAAAAAAAATGGGGCCCAAGAAAAATAGAATAAAAACAATAAATACCATACGAAAATACATTCCCAAAGTCGTTGTTGTATTCCAAAAAAAACAAAAGTTTTTTTTTTTCTCATAAAGCCCCTGTGGCGCAGGATTTTTTTTAACTGCCCACTGACTAAACAGATCATTTTTTATGTAGGCCCCAAACCCGCCCTTTTTCCATAGATTTGAGGGGGGGGCCCAGAATTTTTGGCGTACTAGTACGTCAAAAAAAACCCGGGCCGTAAAACCCTCTAGTAGGCTGAAACCCCCAAAGGGTTTAAAGCCACTAGGACCAGCTTGAGAGTAAATGGACCCCCGTTTCACAAAAAAAAACTGTCCAAAAGTCCTCTGTTTTTTGGGTTTCCCTTTAAGAATTTTCCCCAAAATTTTGGGAAAATGGGTTTTGTCATTGAATTTTTTGTAAAAAACGGCTTGTTTCAGCTTGCTAGGGTGGTATCCTCCACAAAACATTTGGGGCTTTATTCTAACTTGGTGCAAAAACTCCTTAAAACTTTGAAGAAGGTGGACAGGGCCGGCCCCAGCAGTTCGACAATTTGCGGCGGTTCGATAATAGAGACAAAGTTGGTTCGATAAAAAACCCGGTTTTTATTTTCGAAAAAGTTTGATAAGCAAATATGTTCAAATTTGAGGTTCCATTGTATTATTATTGATAATAATTTAGGGAATGAAGCTTATTGTTATTTAAAAATTTAAAATAAAAATAAATTAAAAACAATAATAAAAATTTTAAAAATTTTTTTATTAATTTTTTGATTAAATTTTGGAAATGAAGCTTTTTGTTGGGGTTTTTATTTTTAATTTTAATTTTAAAAATAATTATAATTTTTATAATAATTATTTAAAAATAAATTATTTTTATTTTTATTATTATTTTTTATTATTTTTTTTGGGGAAAATTGGGCACATATCGTTTCCCTAGATTTAAGGCCCCTCCTACACAAGGAATTTGGCCCCTGGTGAGGGGCTTCAGTTCCCTAAAATTTTTATCAATTAAAATAGTTATTTTGTAATTTTTTAATTCCCAAAAATTGGGTAAGGGTTCAGTTGCCTTTAAAATTTAAAAAATAAAATTTCATTATTATAACCAGGAGAGCTTTAGAATAAAGCCAACTCAGTGCAGTGTTTACCTACCTGTGGCAGCAGTTCTCTCCTGCTTTGCTTACATTTTTACAGTCATTTGGGCAAATTTCACTTTTCTAACCATGGGTCCTAAGAATGTAAGTGTAAAGGACAGTGCTGAGAAGAAAAAGAGGATGATTTCCATGGAATTAAACATGAAATCATAGATAAACAAGAGAGGTGTCCAGGTTTTGGGTTGAGGGGGAAGCGGGGGGGAGCTGGCTCGTAACTCAAATGTTGGCTCTTAACTCAGAGCAAAAAATCAACCGATCGACGGCTTGTATATCAAAAAACTCGTATGTTGGGACACTTGTAAGTCAAGGTTCCACTGTATATAAGTACCTATTACTCTAAGTTGATCATCTCTTTAATGGTAATGTAAATAACTCAAGAAAATCAGTGTGTCAACAAGGGACTGGCTGTCTTATTTCCATTGTTGTTATCATTCTTGTCCCCCAGGATGCCACCCACAGCAGTCCACTAACACCCAGGTACCTACTTGCTTGCTAGGTGAACAGGACACCTGGTGTAAGGAAACACACACAATGTTTCCACCCTTGGCAGGCCACGGGTCTCCCTTATTCCTAATATATCTTACTTTATTGTAATTGATTTTCAGACAGTTGAGTTACTTAGTTGTTTTAAGGTTTAAATAATAAGATATTACAAGGAGCACAATTATATCACTTTTAGTTTTTTGTGTTACTCTGGTGGTTAATGTACATGTTACTATGTATGATAATTTTTGTGTTACTCTGGTGGTTAATGTACATGTTACTATGTATGATAATTTTTGTGTTACTCTGGTGGTTAATGTACATGTTACTATGTATGATAATTTTTGTGTTACTCTGGTGGTTAATGTACATGTTACTATGATATGATAATTTTTGTGTTATTCTGGTGGTTAATGTACATGTTTACTATGTATGATAATTTTTGTGTTACTCTGGTGGTTAATGTACATGTTACTATGTATGATAATTTTTGTGTTATTCTGGTGGTTAATGTACATGTTACTATGTATGAATAATTTTTGTGTTACTCTGGTGGTTAATGTACATGTTACTATGTATGATAATTTTTTGTGTTACTCTGGTGGTTAATGTACATGTTACTATGTATGATAATTTGTTGTGTTACTCTGGTGGTTAATGTAATGTTACTAAGTATGATAATTAATGTATTTATGTGTACATTATAACTAAATAAATTATTAATTTACTTAGGTTATTCTTGTTAAATAATGAACTCTGGTTATGAATGTTCTGCCAACAATATTGTTTATTATGTAACATAACCTTAAAACTTTACTAACTTAAACCTGCTGCTGCCTCACCACCTACACTGCTGCTGCTGCCTCACCACCTAACACTGCTGCTGCTGCCTCACCACCTAACACCTGCTTCTACTGCCTCACTACTAACAACTGCTGCTGCTGCCTCACTACCTAAAATCTCTGCTGCTCGCCTCACACCTAACACTGCTGCTGTGCCTCACACCTAACACTGCTGCTGCTGCCTCACCACCTAACCTGCTTCTACTGCCTCACCACCTAACATCTGCTGCTGCTGCCTCACCACCTAACACCTGCTGCTGCTGCCTCACACCTTACCTGCTGCTGCTGCCTCACCTAACCACTGCCTGACTGCTGCCTCACCCACTAACACCTGCTGCTTGGACTGCCTCACCACCTATACACCTGATTGACTGGCTGCTCACCACCTTACACTGCTGCTGCTGCCTCACACACCTAACACTGCTGCTGCTGCCTCACCACCTAACACTTGCTGCTGCTGCCTCACCACCTAACACCTGCTGCTGTGCCTCACACCTAATCACTGCTGCTGCTGCCTCACCACTAAACACTGTGCTGCTGCCTCACCACCTAAACCCTGCTGCTGCTGCCTCACCACCTAACACTGCTGTGATGCTGCCTCACACCTAACACCTGCTGCTGGCTGCTTCACCACCTAAATGCTGCTGCTTGCTCACCACCTATACACCTGTGCTGCTCTGCATCACACCTAACACTGCTGCTGCTTGCTCACCACACTACAACACCTGCTGCTGCCTCACCACCTAACACCTGCTGCTGCTGCCTCACCACCTAACACCTGCTGCTGCTGCTGCCTCACCACCTAACACCTGCTGCTGCTGCCTCACCACCTAACACCTGCTGCTGCTGCCTCACCACCTAACACCTGCTGCTGCTGCCTCACCACCTAACACCTGCTGCTGCTGCTGCCTCACCACCTAACACCTGCTGCTGCTGCCTCACCACCTAACACCTGCTGCTGCTGCTGCACCACCTAACACCTGCTGCTGCCTCACCACCTAACACCTGCTGCTGCTGCCTCACCACCTAACACCTGCTGCTGCTGCCTCACCACCTAACACTGCTGCTGCTGCCTCACCACCTAACACCTGCTGCTGCTGCCTCACCACCTAACACCTGCTGCTGCCTCACCACCTAACACCTGCTGCTGCTGCCTCACCACCTAACACCTGCTGTGCCTCACACTAACACCTGCTGCTGCTGCCTCACCACCTAACACCTGCTGCTGCCTCACCACCTAACACCTGCGCTGCTGCCTCACACCTAACACTGCTGGACACCTACCAGCTCAACACCTGATGCACACTAACACCTGACTGCTGCTGACCTCACACCTACACCTGTGTGCACTAACCACCTGACACCTGCTGCTGCCAACACCTACACCTGACTGCGCTGCCTCACACTCAACACCTGTGCCCTACACTAACACCTGTGCTGCTGCACCACTCAACACCTGAGCTGCTGCACCACTAACACCTGCCCCACCACCTGAACCTGCACTGCTTGCTGCCTCACACCTAACACCTGCTGCTGCTGCCTCAACCACCTAACACCTGCTGCTGCCTCACCACCTAACACCTGCTGCTGCCTCACCACCTAATACCTGCTGCTGCCTCACCACCTAACACCTGCTGCTGCCCTCACCACCTAACACCTGCTGCTGCTGCCTCCACAACTAACACCTGCTGCTGCTGCCTCACCACCTAACACCTGCTGCTGCTCTCACCACCTAACACCTGCTCTGCTCCTACCACCTAACACCTGCTGCTGCCTCCACCTGACACCTGCTTGCTGCTCACACCTAACACCTGCTGTGCTGCCTCACCACCTAACACCTGCTGCTGCCTCACACAACCCTACACACCTCCTGCTGCTGCCTCACCACCTAACACCTGCTGCTGCCTCACCACCTAACACCTGCTGCTGCTGTACCACCTACACTGCTGCCTGCCTCACCACCTAACACCTGCTGCTGCCTCCACTAACACCTGCTGCGTGCTCACACTAACACTGCTGCTGCTGCCTCACCACCTAACACCTGCTGCTGCTGCTCACCACCTAACACCTGCTGCTGCTGCCTCACCACCTAACACCTGCTGCTCTCACCACACTAACACCTGCTGCTGCTGCCTCACCACCTAACACCTGCTGCTGTCCCTCACCACTCTAACACCTGCGCTGCTGCCTCACACCTAACACCTGCCGTCAACACCTGAACACTCTACTACATCTGACACACTCAACACCTGAGCACCTAACCACCTGACACAGCACCGCACCTGACACCTAACATCCTGACACAGTCAACACCTGAGCACCTAACACCTGCACTACAGTCAACACCTGAGCATCCTGACACAGTCAACACCTGAGCACCTGACACAGTCAACACCTGAGCACCCTGAGCATCAACAACACTGACACGTCAACACCTGAGCACTAACCACTGACACAGTCAACACCTGAGCACTAACACGCTGACACAGTCAACACCTGAGCACTAACACTGACACAGTCAACACACTGAGCATGTCGTCAACCTGACATACACTAGAACTACACTGAAAGTCAACACCTGCACCTATGTCAACACCTAGCACATGACAGTCAACCTGTAATCCTGAACAGTCAACACCTGAGTCATTTAACTCACCTGAGCACCTGACACCACAGTGTACCTACACCTGACACTGTAGTACAACCACAGATATGATCATGTTGGCGCTTAATACACTATATTTCTGGTTAAACTCTCTCTAGTTTCATCAGCACAGTTGTTAATAGTTGTATGTAACACACAGTTGTTACTCACCTGTGTTAGACACCACAGTTGTTACTCACCTGTGTTAGACACCACAGTTGTTACTCACCTGTGTTAGACACCACAGTTGTTACTCACCTGTGTTAGACACCACAGTTGTTACTCACCTGTGTTAGACACCACAGTTGTTACCACCTGTGTTAGACACCACAGTTGTTACTCACCTGTGTTAGACACCACAGTTGTTACTCACCTGTGTTAGACACCACAGTTGTTACTCACCTGTGTTAGACCCACAGTTGTTACTCACCTGTGTTAGACACCACAGTTGTTACTCACCTGTGTTAGACACCACAGTTGTTACTCACCTGTGTTAGACACCACAGTTGTTACTCACCTGTGTTAGACACCACAGTTGTTACTCACCTGTGTTAGACACACAGTTGTTACTCACCGTGTTAGACACCACAGTTGTTACTCACCTGTGTTAGACACCACAGTTGTTACTCACGTGTTAGACACACAGTTGTTACTCACCTGTGTTAGACACCACAGTTGTTACTCACCTGTGTTAGACACCACAGTGTTACTCACCTGTGTTAGACACCCAGTTGTTCTCACTGTGTAGACACCAGTTGTTACTCACCTGTGTTAGACACACAGTTGTTATCACGTGTTAGACACCACAGTTGTTACTCACTGTTTAGACACACAGTTGTTACTCACCTGTGTTAGACACCAAAACACTGTTTATTGTTCACTATCCCCACCAC
>NC_069429.1:37270073-37312807 GCF_026875155.1 Cherax quadricarinatus | reverse complement strand
TTTTTTTCTTTTCCCAAAACGCCTTTTTCATCACAAACATTTTTTCGGTGCCAGTCCTTCACGTCTTTACTCCTTTTTTCCCTTCTTATTTTTTTTCCGGGCCGCTTTTGTGTCCAACTGGCAGCCTCGCCATGCCTTACACCAAAGTAGGGGCCACTACGATTCTTAATCTCTCATACCAACCTTGCGGGCCCTTTAAATTCACTCACACACCACTATTGCGGGTTTTTTTTTAAATTAAACCCTCATGCAATTTCCTACCTTTCACATATGATCGTTTTAAAGAGAGCTATCTCCTCTATTTTTTTTTTCGTTTATCCAAAACCAATAACAGCCCTCTCAACATTTTTCGAGACTTGCGACTCTGTTTCGAAAACAAAGTTGCCCCCTTTGTTTTATTTTATTTTAAATTTTAGCATACAACAGAGGTACAAAAAAATACAGGTAAGAGTAGCATGCCAAAGCCACTTAGGGCATAGCATTAGGCGGGCTTAAAATTTTCTTAAGATAACAAAGCAATGATTAATCAGTGATAAAACATTAGTAAACAATAACAAAAAGCAAAAATGAGTATTACAAAGACAGGTCATATGGTTGCATGCATTGCTGAACTTTCAGTAGAAGGGAGTATTCGTTGGTATGTATTTAAAAAATAACAAATTTTAGAGGTTTTGGGAAACATTTATTGATAAATTGTAAAATTTTTTAGAAACAATTTAAAGGGTTCAGTTATTCAGTATTTATTGGGTTTTTGGGGTGAGTAAGTGATCTTTGAGAAGAGACTTGAATTTATAAACGGGAGTTTTTTCTTTTTAGATTTACAGTAATGATTTTCCTTTTTTAGGGCCTTTTTATGTTTCCCGGATTTTCCCTTTGAGAGAGTTTGGGGGGCAATCCCCCGGGGCCCGGTCTGTGACCGGGGCCTCCTGGGGATCACGCCTACAACCGGGCTTTGCTGGGCGCCGCAAACCAACGAAACGACCACGCCCGCGATCGGGAACGACTTTAGGTGCTTGTCCAGTGCCACTTGAAGACTGCCAGGGCTGGGTAATCCCCCTTATTTTGGCTGGGAGGCGTTAAACACTCGGGCCCCTGAACTTATTGTATGGTTCTTAAGTGCTAGTAAACCCCCTGCTTTTCATTGGGGGATGTGCATCGTCGCCAAGTTTTTGCTTTCGTAGTGATGATTTTCGTGTGCAAGTTCGGTACTAGTCCCTTAGATTTCCAGGTGTATATAACATGATCTCCCCTCCTGCATTCCAGGGAAACAGTGCATTGAGTTTTTGCATAGCGTAAGATGGACACGAGGAACATCAAAAAGTGATCTGTGTCTTGTGTTATGGTCATGAGTCTGTTGAGGTTGGCAACAGATGTTTGAGGGGAGGATTAATATCAAGTTAAGTGTTCTATGAAATGTAATAGGTGCAGAATTAAGTATGGATGTTTTGTATGGTGAGTAGGTTAAGTGTTTTGAATATTGTGGAGTGTGCTGTCTGTAGTGGGAATTTGTTATCATTCTGCTGCAGCCTTTTGTTGGATAATTAGGGGTTTCCCGAGGTGTTAATTGTTGTTGAGCCCATGCATAAATTCCATAGGAGATAGGGGTAAATAAGAGAGTGATACAGGGCCAGGAGTGCTGACTGTGGAACATAGTAACGTATCACCCGATAGTATGCCTACGGTCTTGGAAATTTTCTTAGAAATTTGTTGTATATGTGTATGAAATTTGAGTCTATTATCAAGGGGGATTCCTAAAATTTCCCTATTTTAGCTTTGTGATAGGTGATCTTTTTAAACTTTATGTTAAAGGGACATCTGCAGCTCTGTTTCCAATTGAATGAAGTGGGTTTTGTCAATGTTTAGTGTAAGTTTGTTTGTCCTCACCAGGTTGATATTTTCTGTAATTCGGCATTTACAGTATTTTGGACACCAACTGTAATTGGTTGTGTGGAAGAGTTTGCGCCATTAAAGTACACAAACTGGCTTCTGTTCTGAGGTATGACTTGATAGTTGAGGGAGTGCCCTCATATACCAAGTGAGACAATTTTTTTGGGGGCAAATCATGTCAACTGTATCAAAAGCTTTTTGTAAGTCAAGAAGATCCCCAGTGGGGTTTCTTTTTTCTCCTTGCAGTGTATAATAAAATGTTCAGCATGTGTATAATAGCATCAATTTTTAATTTTTTTTTAGGCCTGAAACCAAATTGGCAGGGTTGAGTATGTTTGGGAGATGAAAATAGGGGTAGATTCGTTTATGAATTAATTTTTCGAAGATTTTTTAGAGAGGGGGGTAAGTTGGGTATTGGCCTATAGTTATTCAACTCGGTTTGGTCCCTACTTTATGGATCGGGTGACCCTTGCTAGTTTGAGAACTGTAGGGAAGGTAGAGGGTTCAATGGGTTTGTTAAAGTGTTGCAATTATTTGGGGATAGCACTTGTGACACTTTTTTGTATATAAAGGCAGTAAGATATTTAGATCTCCGTCTTGTTTTTTAGTGTTTGATAAAAGCGAGACTTCGTATGGGTTAGTCGTAGCTAGGAACAGTGTGTTCGGGTAGTTGCCAGTGAGGTTCCATTTTGGTGGGGGATCTGAGCTTGGATATTATTGGCAAGGGTTTTTACCTATATGGAGAAGAAATCATTGATCTGTTGCTTTTTTCTGTTTGTTGGGAGTTGGGGTTCATCTGCTTTTGTTAATTTTAAATTTTGCTATTCGTGTTATCTTTTTTGTTCCTAGAATTTTTGATAGGGTTTTCCAGGTCTTTTTTATGTCACCTCATAAGTTGGATAATCTGTTCTCATAATAAAATTTTTTTTGCCCTTCTTATCAGGCTGGTTAGGATTGACGAGTAACATTTTGTTGGTCCCCGGGTTTTATGTGACCCATTCCGTACTGTTTTCATAGAGGTGTTTTGTATTTATGGATTTGAAAATGCTGGGTGTTAGCCAGGGACTGTTCAGTCTCTTAGCTGTCATCTGTTTAGTTTTTTTTTAGGGCAGTGCTTGTTATAGAGGTATTGGGTCTTTTTAGAAAATTATTAATAAAATTCGTCAATGTCTGTATAGATTTCTAGTTTCAGTGTGCCAGTCAATGTTTTTTTAACTGCTGCTGTGAAGTTATTAATGGCTGCCTCATTGTGAAGTCTGAAGGTGACTTTAGTAGTGTCTTGGGAAATTTACCAAGAGTTGTTATGAGGAAGTAGGGTAGTGGTCATGGTTTTAAACTGTGATTTATGCCTGATTTTAAGGGGATATGGTGTTGGTCCAGATGTGGCCCAAGAAAGGAAAAACACTAGTCTCTGTAACTCTTGTAGGTTTTGTTACTGTTGGTAGCAACATGCAGTTACTCATTGTTTTTTGTGAATTCAGTAAGGGTTGGGTCCTGTCTGTACGAGATTTATATTGAAGTCACCTGAGAGTAGTAAGTGATCTTTGTTCATACGTGCATCAGTTATCATACTTCCAGGTTTTGACTAAATTGGCTAATGTTTGACTCTGGAACTCTGTAAGATGGTTATCAATGTGAGAGGTTTTTGTAGGTACTTGGATTTGAATTTAGCTATTATATAATTCCCCATGTTCATCCCTTGTGCAAGTAATTAGTGATACATTCTAGTAGGTCTGAGTAGTATATAGCTCGGGCCACCCCCTTTTTGGGTCTGGCCTACAGTTGTGTATGGCTGTGTAACCAGGAATGCATAGACATCAGAAAGTATCAGGCTTTAGCCAGGTTCAGTTAGTGTAATGATGGACATATTGGCATGCAAGGAATTTAGAAATGCTAGGGGTCATCGTAGTGCTTGCTTAAGGATCTGATATTGTAGTTAAAGACAGTTATGTTTTGTTGGCCTCGGGGGTGCCTTGATTGTTCTGCTGTTGTAGTAATTACATTTACTGTTTGATTCATTTAAGTCATTAAATAAAGGTTGGTATCAGGATCAATGCTTGTAATCATAAGATTTGTAGTGAATCTATAGTTAGATTTAAGTATAAAACAAAGTAAATATTCTAAAGCTAAAAAATAGCACCTGAGTTATTTAACAAATGTAATAAAAAAATGAGCTAAGGTAGTTTTTAAAGCTAAAATAAGGAAACATGAAGAGAGACAAAAAATAATTTGTGGGTGAACAAATAAAGTGATGATAAAATAAAGGGAGCTTGGAATATGAAGTAGGTAGTACTTTAAGGAAATTTCTTTAAGTTTAGAGTTAGGGAAAACAATATAATGAGTTTTGGAATATAATGGCAAAATAGTGAACTTATTACAATTTAGCACCTGAGAATAGCACCTTGATTATTTTAACAATTGTGAATATATGAGCTAGGGTAGTTATATAAAGCTAAAAATAATGGAGAAAATATAAAAGGGGACTAAAATAAGAAATGGTAAACAAAGTTAAATGTAATTGGAATACACACTAATTGCACACACAATAAAAGGTGACTAAAACAAGTATTGGTAAACAAAATAAATGGACAGGTAAGAACGATGAATAATGTTAATTTGGAGTAAGATTGACTGTAACACCAAATAAGAGAAATTTTAATAGCAGAAAGAAAGAAGTATAAAGTATTGGAGGTAGTTGGCATTAGCTAGTGGAAAAAATAAAAAAATAATAATTCTCGATATAATAGTAACAACACTATATGCACCACATGTATATGTGTATTAAGGGCACTTATCTAATCTTTACGGTAATGTCAGTTTTTCAAAGGGAAAGGGTAAGAAATCATGCTTGTTTGAGAGGGTAAAATTGTTGTCCTTTTTGATGTTTTCCTACAGTATTTCCCATCTCGCGTGAAACCACTGATGTATTTGTTTTCCTGTTTAAGTTTTCTAAACCTGAACAGAGGTTTTGACTTTTTCTTGTTAGACACTCATTTATGTACACTCCATTTTTCATTGAAATTTGCTGATTTAATTAGGTCCTTTTTTTTATCGTATGAAGGGAAAGTCGATCATTATACTGTTTTTAAACTACCTGGTTTTCCTAGCAAACATGTTTCTTTGATTTCATTGTTTTGCACGATGACTTCTATGGGGTATTGTATTATCCGATAGCAGTTCTTTGCACTGTCTTGGGTTTTATTCACTAGAATGTGAGGGCTGTTTATTATAACTGCATCAGACACTTATCTTGTTCAGTTTTGTCGTCTTGGAAATCAAGGTATTCATTTAGCCGAGTGTGCATGTTCGGGTTTCCAGTCCTTGATTGCTTCTTAAAACCTTCATATTTATTGTTGTTATTTTTTTCAGTGTGACTGGCTATAGCTGTTTTCAGAGATTTTCTGTGTCAACACTTTCCAATGTAATCTTCTCTTCAAGGTTTTGGATCTTGTTCTCGAGGTTGGTAATCTTGGATTCTCGTCGCGAAAGTGTTGCTTTAATATCTTTGATTTCATTTTCTAGAGCAACGATGTATCCTTGGTGTTGTCAGGTATACCATACCTGAGTTATCATGGGTGAATCCTTGAAGGGAGTAGAGTTGGGGGGAGCCCAGCCATGTTTGTTGCTTTTTGTTGTTCCCTGGTTACGGTGGTGAGGGGGTTTGATGATAACACCGGCGTCCTGCTGGGTAGACAAGTTTGAGTTCTAGGGTCCTTGCTGTTATTCTTTTTTTACTGATTTTGTTTTTTTTCTGCGATATCCTTTCATATATCACTGAAGTAATACTGTGTAGCAATGGAGGAGGAGCTTGTTTTCTTAGAGCTTGGGTTGAGTTCTGACAGCGAGGCAATGCTTGGGTTAGCGGGGCTGTCTTCCTTAGATCTTTTAATTTTTGTTCAAGATTTGGGTTACATTCTTAGTATTCCTGGGTCATTTTTGGTCTACGTGGGTTCATGTAGTTGTACCTTCACTTAGGCCATCACAAGTTTTGATGAGCGATAGTTTCTTGAGGAAAAGAGCTGGTAGGATGCCGTTGCTGCCGTTTTGTTGGCCACAATAGTAGCGATGGTTGATTGAGGTTTGGTATACAACCTGCCCTGCTCTGAGACATGCTCTCCACTTTCGTACTAGCAATTTATCTCTTTCTTCATTTCCATAGTAATTTTTCACCTTTTTTACTGCATGGTTGGCACTAAAAGCTTTCTTGGGCCCATGGGGGACTTATTTTGCAGGTACTATCACTAAAAACGCTGTGATAATATGAAATGTACTAAATTGTATGCGTGGATAGGATGCGACTGCACTGGCGGGCTTGTAAACACTGGCAACCCACAGGGCAGCTGAGGCACACTCAGGCACATGTGGGACGCGTCCCGGACCGGGACGAATCGCGTGACGCGAGACTTTTAGCGTCAGGCAAGGCATAATTTTTGCGTTAAAAGTATCATAGTGCGGATTTAACGTAACGCATGATATCGTAAGGTGTATGCCACTGTAACTCATAAACGTTTTGATGTATGGGATCTTCAGGCAAGGCTCAAAAGCATTTGAAACGTGAGCCAGTTTACACTAGTAGAGTCCAATGACAAGCTACCTTTCCTCGACGTCCTCATTTACAAAATAGACAACAACCTTAGATTTCAAGTTTATCGGAAATGTACCAATAAAAATGATCTCACTCACTTCTATTCCAGTCAAGATACAATCCAAAAGAGGCATCATCATCGGGTTTTTTATAAGAACATACCGAATTTGTAGTCCTGAGTTTCTTGAACGAGGAATGTAAATTACGCTCACCAAACCTTCACTGAGTTACATTTTCCTTCCTTTTTCATCAAAGACTGCAAGAAAAGAGCTCTTCAGATCATTAATTCTCCACGCACCAACACCACTCCCAACAAAGCTATAATTCTTCCAACAGCAAGGTTGCTCTGAACGTTTCTAAAGTACAGTGGTCCCTCAATTATCATCCATAATCTGTTCCTGAAAGTGGGACTATTATCGAAATAGATGATTTTTGAATCAATTTTCTCCATAAGAAATAATGTAAATACAATTAATCCATTTCTGACACCCAGAAGTATTAAAACAAAAATTTTTTTACATGAAATATAGATGTAGTACATAAACAATACAGTGGCACATGATGAATTAAACATTAACAGCATAACACTTACCTTTATTGGCGATTCTTCTTAGTGTATGGAAACTGGAGGAGGAGAGAAAATTGAATTACTGTTTTGGGAAAGGGGAAAACCCCTTCCATCAACACCTCAGGTAGCAAGTGCTTTTCTGGGGTTATTCTCCTCTCTGTTTCTTAATGCCACTAGGACCAGCTTGAGAGTCACTGGAGTCCTGTCTTGCAAAAAAACTGCCAGAGAGCTCTGTTTTTTGGCATCTCTTTAAAACTTCCCTAAAATGGGCCAAGACTCTGTCACTGTACAAGTTGCCGACATGGCTTGCAACATCCTTCTCAGGGTGATGTTTCTCCATAAATCTTTCCATCCTACCCCACATTTAAAAAATCTCCTTAATTTCTAAATAAGGCACCTTCTTCCATTTCTCTTCCTCCTCCTCTGCAGCAAGATTCTGAGTTGCAATCTGTTGCTCTTCTTGCTGAAGCTCTTGCAGCTCCTCAGTGGTTAGCTCTTTGTTGTGGTCTTCCACCAACTCTTCCACATCCTCCAAACTCACATCCAACCCCATGGAACTCTCCAGTGCCACAATGAAGTTCATAACTGACATAGGCTCATCAGGGGCCACCTCAAACCCTTCAAAATCCCTCTTGTGGACGCAATCTGGCCATAATTTTCTCCAAGCAGAGTTCAAATTCCTGGTAGTCAATCCCCCTTTCCCAAAACTTATATTACAACCCATGAATCCAAATGGCCTGTTATCCTGGGTGTAATGGGAGCAAAATAAGCACAGCAGAAAAAGTTTAGACTTACATTATCCTTCACCAATTTAGAACAGCAATATGTACACTATGTACAGTGATAAGTATTAGTGCGCTCCACGGTAAGCGAGGCAGAAATAGAAGCCACAAGAGAGCAGACCGTGCTTCAAGCAGCTCTAGAATGGGAATGACAAGGGCAGACAGGAGAGTGGGACCCCCATAACCTCTGTGATTGCCAAAACCATCTTATTGGCTGGATCCTGCTTACTAGTTGAACGACGGGGCCCCATCATCAACTCTCAGCAACCTGGTTCACTGGTTGGGGGAGATAGCCTGTAAATGAGGGTGTGTACATGCGCCGAATAAAGGTTACGTACTCTTTGCATGCCACACCCCCACCCCGAGAAGGCTCAGGATTAGCCTGCCATCTCCCAGTGGTAACCGTGCCGCCATGGCACAAAATAATGGGATGGAATAAATGGAATAAATTAATGGAAGGAGCGGAATTGTGTACTTCTGTCATACCTCTGTTTCATCTTACTTTGAGCTGTCTTTAGGTTAGCCTTGGCTAATTGACGTGCCACCTGCAACCTTGAAGACGGGTCGTAGAGTGTTGAGCTAACGTCTTCTCCCATCCATCCTTCTTTGAGCACCCGAAGAGGACCTCGTACATTGTGCCCAAAGATCAGCTCAAACGGACTATACCCTGTAGACTCTTGCACCGTTTCTCGTACTGAGAACAACAACAAAGGTAGTGATTCATCCCAGTCTGTAGGAAAGTGCATGCAAAAAAGTTCTCATCATGGTTTTTAACGTCTGATGGAATCTTTCCAAGGCTCCTTGGGACTGAGGATGATGGGCAGTGGATAAGTTATGGATTATCCCTAACCTAGTTAATGCTTCCCTAAATGCTTTGGCAGTAAAGTTAGTACCTTGATCACTTTGAATTGTTTTAGGAATGCCCAAAACAAAAAATGAATTTGTTAAAGCTTTGAAATAGCTTTAGTATTAATACTATGCATGGGAATTGCTTCAGGATATCTTGTTACTTTATCCATAATCGTAAATAAGTACGATTCCAGACTTGACTTAGGTAGTGGGCCTACACAATCTGTAATTAAATCTGCAAAAGGTTCTCCATCAGTAGGTATAGGTTGGAGAGGTGCAGGTTTAATGGTAGTCCAAAGTTCCCTACTTGCTGACATTCTCGGCAACACCTTAAATGATTCTTCACATCTTTCATTAATTTTTGGGCCCAAAAAAATTCTTTTGTGATTCATACAAGGGTTTTGTAATTCCTAAGTGACCTCCAATGAAGTATTATGAGCTAATTTAATATTTGGTCTATACTTTGTTGGAACCACTAAAACCCGTCAGACAATTTCCGGCCCTCTATCTCCTTACCATCTCAGTGCAGATCAAATAATCGTTTTTAACTTCATACTTGACCGGATGACCCAAAAAGGATTTACCCATGGCTGCCTGAAAAGCGAATTTTAAGGAAGGGTCCTTTCGTTGTTTCTCCCGGAAGGACAGTCCCTCAGGTATGGAAACAGAGACATCTGGCAATCCTGCAACCTGGGAATAGGAAGGCTTGATCGGGGTCTGTTCACTTGATTTATGAGGCTCCGGCCAGTGTGCCTCATAAAACAACGTGGCTATTCCAAGATCGGAGTCGTCCAAGGATAGGTCAACATTCTCTCCAGACAACCCTTGGGATGTTGCCCGAGTTATGGCCAACACCGGAGAAGAATTACTCATTATAGGTTCAGGACACACACTAACAGTAGTAATGTTATTACCCCGTAAATAACATGGCATCTTCATGGGGAATCCTTTTGAGACCACCCACAGTCAAGTACCCATGTAATATTTGCACTGTACATAAATTTATGCAAAGGGACAGAATATAAAGCTCCTCCAAATGCTTCCAATAAAACAGAGAATTCAAGGAAGTGTTCTCTGAAAAAGGGTAATATTCCTTCTCTTATAAGTGAGCAATATGCTTTCCCGTATCTCAAAGGTCTTTACTTCAGTTGTTTCTGAGTTTTCCTGAAGGAAAAAAAGACTCTTGCAATAAAAAGGGGGGCCCTAAACCTTTTTTTACTTCTCTAGGGACATGTTACTAGGGGTATTAGAGAGTTTCCCATGGGTTGGGTTAATGGGGGCATTGGATTGATGTGACCTACTTTATTACAGAGGAAGCAGATGACAGGCTTGCCCTTTACTCCCTGCAGACGTTGCAACTGGGGTCGCTCGGCTGTGTCTCTCTGGATACTGTTGTCGGATGCACCCAAAGTTGAGTAGTTTTTTCTCTCAGCAGGTGACCATAAGTTGAGAAGCATGGCTCACCAGGTGACCTTAGTTGGCTGACTTTGATGTTCTCCCTCCAGCTGGCACTTCAATTCTCCAAGTTTACGATCTATGCTCATGCCAGGCTGTTGAAAAGAGAGACGGGACCGCTCGGACAAGGAGCGGTTAGTTTTGAAGGTATCAGCCAACCTGGCTGCCTCCAATGCAGTGGTTAAGTCACGATCCTGCAGAAAGACTCGAACCTCTGGTCCCACAGACTCCAGCAGGTTATCAATCAGAATAAACTGTACCAGCTCCTCAAAGGTAGAGACACCACTTGCTTTATACCAGCTGGTAAAAGCTTTGGTTTGCTGTCTTACAAAATCCACCAGGGATTGACCAAGCTGCTGCCTGCTTAGATTGAAAATCTTTTTATATTTGGCTGGGATACATGTATATGCTCCCAACTCCCTACTCTTCCTCTTCCTCCTCTTCCTCCTCCTCCTCTTCCTCTTCCTCATCTTCTGCTACTCTTCCTCCTACTCTTCCTCTTCCTCCCCCTCTTCCTCCTCCTCCTCCTCCATAGTGTAAATTACCAGGAGTCGGCAGCTGTCAAAGTGACATATTGTCTCATTACTCACTCCCCCTCCCGCCTGTCAAAACAATGGGGTCGGATGCTGCTTCCCCTCCATTCTATCTAATTATCTTTCTCTTTCATTCTATCTCTTTCTATCTGTCTGTCTATCTCTGTCTCACAGGTACACATAAATACAAGTATACATAGTATAAATTACCTAGGATAACCCAAGAAATCCAGACAAAGTGCTATACTCTGCTTGAAGATGTGAGTAAAAGTGATGATGCAGTCTTGTGGCTCTCTGAGACAGAGAGCTAGACGGATAGACAGGGAGCTTGACAGACAGACAAATAGACAGACAGAAATGTTAGTGTACCACAAAAACAAAGGGAGGGCCATGTTCATCTAATCTTTTGGTATCAGCTGCACCCTCATTTACCCTCATCAAACGTCAGCACTTATCAGATGTTATCTCCCCTTATCTTGTTACTGTCATGGGTGAACATTTATTATTACATATTATTATTATTATTACCATATTATTATTATTATTATTATTATGTATATATTATTATGTATTATTATTATATGCATTATTGTTATTATTATGTATTCTTCTTCTTCCTCCTCCTCTTCTTCCTCCTCCTCCTCTTCCTCCTCCTCCTCCTCCTCCTCCTCCTCCTCCTCTTCCTCCTCCTCCTCTTCTTCCTCCTCCTCCTCCTCTTCTTCCTCCTCCTCCTCTTCTTCCTCCTCCTCCTCCTCCTCTTCTTCTTCCTCCTCCTCCTCCTCTGCCTCCTCCTCCTCTGCCTCCTCCTCCTCCTCCATTCTTGGAACAAGTTTTGAAGAGCTTGTAGTTCATAATCACTATCACTATCATCACCAATGCTCACATCTGAGTCTGGATTTGGGAAAATAGGAGTTTCCTCTTTGATTCTGGTACAACTGAACATGAACAAGACGGCCCAGCACCAGATGTGGAAGGCTGTGGGTTGTCTAGGTTTTCCTCACTATTACCCATAATTATGGTCATTAGTTTTGGTCAAAACTTCACAAGAACCTTGAAACTCATCTTCACGTCACTTCCATCTGTATTAGAACTGTCACTGGGGAACAAAAGTGTCCCAGGAGTGAGGAACTTTTTACCGCCAGGCATGGTGGACATTGTGTACTATGATGGCATTCCCACAATGCACCACTGGGTCCCATATTTTTTTCCTACTGCACACACCCACCACACAGACCCATTCTCTCACATCTAGGCATATCAGCCTTTTCCTGCGAGATTTGACAGTGCTATAATTTATGCTACTAGTACGTCAAAAAACCCTGCACGTAAGACGTACTAGTACGGCCAAAACCCTCAAAGGGTTGATGAATCACCAAAAGCATTTGAGTGTGGTTCCTCAGTACATGAAAGAAATGTAGGACTGTGATCACTATAGCGAAAAAATTCTGCACAATCAACACAAAACAAGAGTCACCTTTTTTCTTTAGACATTCTCTGGCGAGTCCTGCTGCTTGTTTTTTGTTTTTGTTTTTTTTTTTAACAGAGCAGCACTAAGAGCAGCAGAACTGGCATCTACTTGTAGAGAAAATAGCAGTGTAACATTGAAAGTAGTCATTACAAGAGCACTAACAATATTATCATTTTGCAAACAGGCTGTGTAAAGCAATATTACATCACATTTAAAGTTATACAAAAATTTAAAGTACTTGTAGAATACAGTTTCAAACATCGAGGTATATTTGGCACACTTGGTCACAGAAATCAAGTAACCTGCCACATACAACTGTGGTACAGGTTCTCCATCACAAATCCGGCATCATTGGGACCTGTAGTGTGCCGGATTAGTGAGTTTGCCAGATTACAAAGTGGTTAGGTTAGAATACACTTAATAAAATTAACCAACTTGACTTACACAAAGTTCATTGAACATTGGCAAAAATCGAACATTTCTGCTACTTTTAGCTCAATTTCAAGGTACTTTTTGTCATGAAAGCAATCAAAATTGTGTCTATTTCTGTAATATATCTTCCATTCTATCAAATGAGTCCAAAAAAAATGAGAATACAACCATAAAAACCATACGAAAATATACTGCAAAGAGGCGGCTAATGGCTGAGAAGTGAACTCCCTTATTTATCGCCCGTCATTTTTATTTTTGTTGTACATTAAGAAGCATCTTTCCATCATACATTGGCCAAGTTTCAATGAGAAAGCCCAAAAAACAACCGAGAAAATTTTTTTTTACCAAAAATCATATATGGCAAGCCCATGCCAGGTACTGGAAATAAGTCACTTTGTCTAACTTTTTTTGGGTTATCCCAGGTTCTCTATACATACGCTGCTATGTATGATAATCTGTGTAACTGTATTTGTGTTTACCTGAATAAACTTGTTTACTTCTAGTCTGTTAACTGAGTACAAGAAACCGCCCATTCACTTATTTCAACTACCCAATAAAGTGGTCAGAAATTGGCAATTTGGCCAATTTCACACAAATTTCAACAGATGCCAATTTCAAAATAGGGTCCAGAATAAACACTGCAGACATTCCTGGCACTAAAATAACATTTTCTCTGTTAATTAGTCATGGCTACAAACACCTCTTATATTACTCTTGGTTAGCATTTGGAATTTTTATTTCAGAAAAAATTGAAGATTTACTGTTATGCAGACTGCTGCATTATTGTAATAATTGTATAAATAATGTCAACCCATTCTTGACAGCGTATTGGAATTTAGACTGGCAGGCGGACAGGTATTGGACGGTGACGTCATTTGTTTACTCTTGAGCTTCGCTGAAGAATAGAACATTTTCGCTACTGTGAGCACAATTTCAAGGTACTTTTCAACATGAAAGCAATCAAAATCATATCTATTTCTGTAATATATCTTTCATTCTATCAAATGAGACCGAAAAAATGAGAATATAACCATAAAAAACATACAAAATATACCACTAAGCTGCCGCTAATGGCTAAGAAGTGAACTCTGCTATTTATGGTCTGATTTCTTTCATTTTTGGTGTCTGTTAAGAAGTATCTTTCCATCATACATTGCCCAAGTTTCAATAAGATAACCCAACAAACTGAGAAAATAATAATAATAATAATAATAATAATAATAATAATTAATAATAATAATAATAATAATAATACAGTGGACCCCCACATACCGTTGGCCTTACATGACGTTAAATCCGCATACCGATACATTTTATCGCTAAGATTTTGCCTCGCATGCCGCTAAAAAACCCACTCAACGCTGTTCGTCCGATACTTGTCTAATGTGCGGCCTGAGCCAGCCTGACATGTTCCACCGGTGGCATTGTTTACCAGCCAGCCTTCCCGATAACATCCAAGCATACAATCGGAACATTTTGAATTATTATCATGTTTTTGGTGATTTTATCTGCAAAATAAGTGACCATGGGCCCCAAGAAAGCTTCTAGTGCCAACCCTACAGCAATAAGGGTGAGAATTACTATAGAGATGAAGAAAGAGATCATTGATAAGTATGAAAGTGGAGTGCGTGTCTCCGAGCTGGCCAGGTTGTATAATAAACCCCAATCAACCATCGCTACTATTGTGGGCAACAAAACGGCAATCAAGGAAGCTGTTCTTGCCAAAGGTTCAACTGTGTTTTCGAAACAGAGATCGCAAGTGATGAACGATGTTGAGAGACTCTTATTGGTATGGATAAATGAAAAACAGATAGCAGGAGATAGCATCTCACAAGTGATCATAAGTGAAAAGGCTAGGAAGTTGCATAAGGATTTAATTAAAAAAATGCCTGCAACTAGTGATGATGTGAGTGAATTTAAGGCCAGCAAAGGTTGGTTTGAGAGATTTAAGAAGCATAGTGGCATACATAGTGTGATAAGGCATGGTGAGGCTGCCAGTTCGGACCACAAAGCAGCTGAAAAATATGTGCAGGAATTCAAGGAGTACATAGACAGTGAAGGACTGAAACCTGAACAAGTGTTTAATTGTGATGAAACAGGCCTGTTTTGGAAGAAAATGCCAAGCAGGACGTACATTACTCAGGAGGAAAAGGCACTCCCAGGACATAAGCCTGTGAAAGACAGGCTTACTCTGTTGATGTGTTCCAATGCTAGTGGTGATTGCAAAGTGAAGCCTTTATTAGTGTATCACTTAGAAACTCCCAGAGCGTTCAGGCAAAAGAATATCCTCAAGGCTAATTTGTGTGTGCTGTGGAGGGCAAACAGTAAGGCATGGGTCACTAGGGACTTTTTCTATGACTGGTTACACCATGCATTTGCCCCCAATGTGAAAGATTACCTAACTGAAAAGAAATTAGACCTTAAGTGCCTCCTGGTGTTAGACAATGCCCCTGGCCATCCTACAGACGTGGCAGAGCGACTTTGTGGGGACATGAGCTTCATTAAGGTGAAGTTTTTGCCTCCTAATACCACTCCTCTCCTGCAGCCCATGGACCAGCAGGTTATTGCAAACTTCAAAAAACTGTACACAAAAGCTCTGTTTGAAAGGTGCTTTGTAGTGACCTCAGAAACTCAAGTGACTCTAAGAGAGTTTTGGAGAGAGCACTTTAATATCCTCAATTGTGTAAACCTTATAGGTAAGGCTTGGGAGGGAGTGACTAAGAGGACCTTGAACTCTGCTTGGAAGAAACTGTGGCCAGAATGTGTAGACAAAGGGATTTTGAAGGGTTTCAGGCTAACCCTGAGAGGAGTATGCCAGTTGAGGAATCCATTGTGGCATTGGGAAAGTCCTTGGGGTTGGAGGTTAGTGGGGATGAAGTGGAAGAGTTGGTGGAGGAGACAATGAAGAACTAACCACTGATGGCTGATAGATCAGCTTCAACAGCAAGAGGCCAGACCTGAGGAAACTGGTTCGAAGGAGGGGAGAGAGAAATTGAAGAAGTTGCCTACTACAAAGATTAAGGAAATCTGTGCAAAGTGGCTTGAAGTGCAAACCTTTATGGATGAAAATCACCCTCACACAGCTATTGCAAACGTGCTGGTGACTATTACACTGACAATGTTGTGAAACACTTTAGGGAAGTCATAAAGGAACGAGAGGTACAGGCCACTATAGACAAATATGTTGTGCGACAGAAGTCCAGTGACTCTGAAGCTGGTCCTAGTGGCATTAAAAGAAGAAGGGAAGTAACCCCAGAAAAGGACTTGACACCTCAAGTCTTAATGGAAGGGGATTCCCCTTCTAAACACTAACACTCTCTCCTCCTCCCATCCCATCAATCATCACCAGATCTTCAATAAAGGTAAGTGTCATGTAATTGTGCATGCCTTTTTCAGTTTTTGTGTATTAAAATTAATATTTCATGTGGTAAATTTTTTTTTTTTCATACTTTGGGGCGTCTTGCACGGATTAATTTGATTTCCATTATTTCTTATGGGGAAAATTAATTCACATAACGATAATTTCGCATAACAAAGAGCTCTCAGGAACAGATTAATATCGTTATGCGGGGGTCCACTGTAATAATAATAAGAATAATAATAATAATACACCTACCACCACTTAAAAAAAAAGTGTGGACCAAACCAACCGTCGGTTAAGTCATAAAAGACAAAAGGGAAACCCAGAAAAGATTGCCACAAGCTTGGAAGGGATTTTTAAAAACCTTTCCTATATAACTACCAACTTAAAAAAGGTAATGTAATGAAATTTTTCATTTTTCTTTCTTTTAAAATTAATATTTATTGGAAAATTTTTTTTTTTAAATTTTTGACGGATATAATTGATCATTATTTCTTGGGGGAAATTTTAATTTAAATAAGTTTTTCCATAGATCTGGAAATCTTTATGTTTTGCGGGGCAGTATAATGGGAATAATAATTATTCCTCCTCCCAGAAAGTTGTGTAACCAAACCTGTAAAGAAAAACAATCGGAAATTTAAAAAATTCGATCTGCTGGTGGGCAAAGGGGGGTCAAATTTTTTTTTCGGGTTGATGACCATTTTTCTTTCTTTTTACTAATTCTGCTTTGTTATTTTTTATGTACTGATTAGTTGCATGGTAGTGATCTGATTGAATTTTCTTGGCTACGAAATGTCTGTTCTTTTGCTGACGGGGAATGGGTGGTCCCTGGTATGAATTGCCGGAGGGTTGGTAACTTAAATGTGGCCTTGGCCTGTGAATGTCTGGCTGGTTGGCCCATGAGTGGCCGTTGGTGGGGGGTGGTTGGTTGGTCTGGTTGGGTGACCGGGGGGTGGCTGGTCTGGTTGGCTGACTGAATGTGGTGGTCTGGTTGGTGACTGAATGGGTGGTCTGGTTGGCTGACTGATGTGGCTGGTTGGTTGCTGACTGAATTTTGGCTGGTCTGGTTGGCTGACTGAATGTGGCTGGTCTGGTTGGCTGACTGAATGTGGCTGGTCTGGTTGGCTGACTGAATGTGGCTGGTCTGGTTGGTGACTGAATGTGGCTGGTCTGGTTGGCTGACTGAATGTGGCTGGTCTGGTTGGCTGACTGAATGTGGCTGGTCTGGTTGGCTGACTGAAGGTGGCTGGTCTGGTTGGCGACGAATGTGGGTCTGGTTGGCTGCTGAAGTGGCTGGTCTGGTTGGCTGACTGAATGTGGCTGGTCTGGTTGGCTCCTCGCTGTATGTGGCTGCTGGTTGCTCTGACTGAATGGGCTGGTCTGGTTTGGGCTGACTGATGGCGGGTTTCTGGTTGGCTGACTGATGTGGCTGGTCTGGTTGCTGACGAATGTGCTGGTCTGGTTCTGCCTGTCTCTGGCCTCTCTGGCTCTGGCTCTCTCTCTTTTGGCTCTCTCTCTGGCTCTCTCTCTGGCTCTCTCTCTGGCTCTTTCTCTCTCTCCTCTCTCTGGCTCTCTCTCTGGCTCTCCCCTCTGGTTTCTCTCTCTGGCTCTCTCTCTGGTCTCTCTCTGGCTCTCTCTCTGGCTCTCTCTCTTTTGGCTCTCTCCCCCTGGCTCTTCTCTGGCTCTCTCTCTGGCTCTCTCTCTGCCTCTCTCTTTCTCTCTCTCTCTCTTTTCCTCTCTCTCTCTCTCTCTCTCTCTCTCTCTCTCTCTCTCTCTCTCCTCTCCCTCTCTCTCCTCCTCTCTCTCTCCTCTCTCTCTGGTACACATAAGTAATCATACATAGTATAAATTACCTAGAATAACCCCAAAAAATCCAGACAAAGTGCTATACAGTGGATCTGTGCCCCAGTGCCCTAAATTAATAATAATATTAAATAATCATCATTATTATTTTTTCCCAATAATAAATATGTACTAATATTAATGCCGGGAGCAATGGGCTAGTAACCCCTTCTCCGGGAAAGACATTTACTAAAAAAGAGAAGAAGAAAAACTTTATAAAACTGGGATGCTTAAATGTGCGTGGATGTAGTGCGGATGACAAGAAACAGATGATTGCTGATGTTATGAATGAAAAGAAGTTGGATGTCTGGCCCTAAGCGAAACAAAGCTGAAGGGGGTAGGGAGTTTCAGTGGGGGAAATAAATGGGATTAAATCTGGAGTATCTGGAGATTAGAGCAAAGGAAAAGGGGGTAGAAAGTAATGTTAAATGATCAGATAGGGAAGGAGAAAAGAGAATTTGAATGTGTAAATTCAAGAATTATGTGGATTAAAGAAAGTGGGTCATAATAAGCGTGTATGCACCTGGAGAAGAGAGGAATGTAGAGGAGAGGGGAGATTTTGGGAGATGTTAAGTGAATGAAATAGGAGCCTTTAAACCCAAGTGAGAGGTAATTGTGGTAGGGGACCTGAATGCTAAAGAAGGAAATTTTAGAGAGGGTGTGGTAGGTAAGTTTGGGGTGCCAGGTGTAAATGATAATGGGAGCCTTTGATTGAACTTTTATAGAAAGGGGTTTAGTTATAGGTAAATACATATTTTAAGAAAAAGAGGATAAATAAGTATACAAGATATGATGTAGGGCGAAATGACAGTAGTTTGTTGGATTATGTATTGGTAGATAAAAGACTGTTGAGTAGACTTCAGGTTTGTACATGTTTATAGAGGGCCACAGATTTTATCAGATCACTTTCTAGTTGTAGCTACACTGAGAGTAAAAGGTAGATGGGATACAAGGAGAATAGAAGCATCGGGGAAGAGAGAGGTGAAGGTTATAAACTAAAAGAGGAGGCAGTTAGGGTAAGATATAAACAGCTATTGGAGGATAGATGGGCTAATGAGAGCATAGGCAATGGGGTCGAAGAGGTAGGGGGTAGGTTTAAAATGTAGTGTTAGAGTGTTCAGCAAAAAGTTTGTGGTTACAGGAAAGTGGGTGCGGGAGGGAAGAGGAGGGGATTGGTGAATGATGATGTAAAGAGAGTAGTAAGGGAGGAAAAAGTTAGCATATGAAATTTTTTTAAAAAGTAGAAGTGATGCAAGGAGGGAGAGTATATGGAGAAAAAGAGAGGGTTAAGAGAGTGGTGAAGCAATGTAAAAAGAGAGCAAATGAGAGGGGGGTGAGAAGTTATAAACCCAAATTTTGTTGAAAATAAAAAAAAGTTTTGGAGTGAGATTAACAAGTTAAGAAAGCCTAGAGAACAAATGGATTTGTCATTTAAAAAATAGGAGGAGAGTTATTAAATGGAGAGTTAGAGGTATGGGAAGATGGAGGGAATATTTTGAGGAATTGTTAAATGTTGATGAAGATAGGGAAGCTGTGATTTCTTGTATAGGACAAGGAGGAATAATGTCTTGAGGAGTGGGGGAAGAGCAAAGTTGTGAGTGTGGGGGAAGTTTGTGAGGCAGTAGGTAATATGAAAGGGGGTAAGGCAGCCGGGATTGATGGGATAAAGATAGAATGTTAAAAGCAGGTGGGGTATAGTTTTGGAGTGGTTGGTGCAATTATTTAATAAATGTAATGGAAGAGGGTAAGGTACCTAGGGTTTGGGCAGAGAGCATGCATGTCCTTTGTATAAAGGCAAAGGGGATAAAAGAGAGTGCCCAAAAATTATAGGGGGATAAGTCTGCTGAGTTATACCTGGTAAAGTGTATGGTAGAGTTATTTATTGAAGAATTAAGAGTAAGACGGAGAATAGGATATCAGATGAACAAGGGGGCTTTAGCAAAGGTAGGGGGGTGTGGACCAGGTGTTTACAGTGAAACATATAAGTGAACAGTATTTAGAAAAGGGCTAAAGAGGTCTTTGTGGCATTTATGGATTTGGAAAAGGCGTATGACAGGGTGGATAGGGGGGCAATGTGGCAGATGTTGCAAGTGTAGGTGTAGGAGGTGGTTACTGAAAGCAGTGAAGAGTTTTTTTCGGGGATAGTGAGGCTCAAGTTAGAGTATGTAGGAAAGAGGGAAATTATTTCCCCGTAAAAAATAGGCCTTAGACAAGGGTGTGTGATGTCACCGTGGTTGTTTAATATATTTATAGATGGGGTTGTAAGAGAAGTAAATGCGAGGGTCTTGGCAAGAGGCGTGGAGTTAAAAAGATAAAGAATCACACACAAAGTGGGAGTTGTCACAGCTGCTCTTTGCTGATGACACTGTGCTCTTGGGAGATTTGAAGAGAAGTTGCAGAGATTGGTGGATGAATTTGGTAGGGTGTGCAAAAGAAGAAAATTAAAGGTGAATGCAGGAAAGGTAAGGGTTTTGAGGATAACAAAAAGATTAGGGGATGAAAGATTGAATATCAGATTGAGGGAGGAGAGTATGGAGGAGGTGAATGTATTCGATATTTGGGAGTGGACGTGTCAGCGGATGGGTCTATGAAAGATGAGGTGAATCATAAATTGATGAGGGGAAAACAGTGAGTGGTGCACTTAGGAGTCTGTGGAGACAAAGAACTTTGTCCTTGGAGGCAAAGAGGGGAATGTATGAGAGTATAGTTTTACCAACGCTCTTATATGGGTGTAAGCATGGGTGATGAATGTTGCAGCGAGGAGAGGCTGGAGGCAGTGGAGATGTCATGTCTGAGAGCAATGTGTGGTGTGAATATAATGCAAGAATTCGTAGTTTGGGGAAATTAGGAGGGGGTGCGGGATTACCAAAACTGTTGTCCAGAGGGCTGAGGAAGGGTTGTTGAGGTGGTTCGGACATGTAGAGAGAATGGAGCGAAACAGAAGACTTCAAGAGTGTATCAGTCTGTAGTGGAAGGAAGGCGGCGTAGGGGGGGCGGCCTAAGAAAGGTTGGAGGGAGGGGGTAAAGGAGGTTTTTTGTGCGAGGGGCTTGGATTTCCAGCAGGCATGCGTGAGCGTGTTTGATAGGAGTGAATGGAGACAAATGGTTTTTAATACTTGACGTGCTGTTGGAGTGTGAGCAAAGTAACATTTATGAAGGGGTTCAGGGAAACGGCAGCGCGGACTTGAGTCCTGGAGATGGGAAGTACAGTGCCTGCACTCTGAAGGAGGGGTGTTAATGTTGCAGTTTAAAAACTGTAGTGTAAAGCACCCTTCTGGCAAGACAGTGATGGAGTGAATGATGGTGAAAGTTTTTCCTTTTCGGGCCACCCTGCCTTGGTGGGAATTGGCCAGTGTGATAATAAAAAAATAATAATAATATATATTAATAATTAATATTATTATTAAACTATAATAATCGTGTCCACTCATTACTTACCTTAAAATATCTGTAGTCTTAATATAGCGTGAGAGGTGAGTAAACAAGATTAAATGAATAAACGAGAGAGAATGAGAGAGTAGAATGTTCACGAGTTATGTAAACATACGTTGTTGTTGTTGTTGTTGTTGTTGTTGTTGTTGTTGTTGTTGTTACCAGCCTGGACACGAATGGTTTTTGTTCACCTCTGTCAAGCTGACCAGAAAACATCTCAGATTTGTTAATTTATGTTTATATGTTTTTGTAGCATGTTTTGTTATATAATTTTGAAAAAAATCATTGACGGATTAAGCAAAATGTCTATATTAACGTTTTATACACATTTAATGCACCTCAGTGATTATTATTATCATTATTAATATGGGATCTTCAAGACAGTGCACTCTTAGTGATTGGCTCTGAGACAGACAGACAGAAAGACAGACAGACCCGGTAGACAGACACACAGGTAAAACAAAGACACACAGGTAGACAGACACAACACAGGTAGACAGAAAGACCCCAGGTAGACAGAAAGACACACAAGGTAGACAAACAGACACACACAGGTAGACATAAAGCAAGACACTTAAGTATACAAAGACAGACACACAGGTAGACAGAAAGACTGACACACAGGTAGACAGAAAGACACACACACAGGTTGACAGAAAGACAGACACACAGGTAGACAGAAAGAGAGACACAGGTAGACAGAAAGACAGACACACAGGTAGACAGTCTTCATCTTAGGGGCCATGGTGAAATTTACTGTCCAGTTAGTACAGTTAATACTGTATAATGCTGCTGATAGGGCAGGGTTACTCAAACTGATGCTGCCTGCATGACGTATTGCCACCGCGAGTATTGTCAAACATTGTACAGCAGTGTGCATCAGCCGGCCCAGCCCAGCTGCCAGATGCATTGTCGTATGTCGAGTGGACGTATGTCGAGCAGGTCGTAAGTTGGATGGTAGGTGTATCTTTTATTTACTTTCACGTACATGTACAAGGTATACAGACCATAGCTGACATCAGTGACATACAGTGGACCCCCAGTATTTGATGGTATCAGTGTTGCATCCTCCGATTGGACCCAAGGTTAATAATTAATATTGTGTGCACATATTTTGCTTTCACTTAATACTATAATTAACCGATGGCATTATTATTAGCTAAAATAATGTCTATTGTGCTTCATAGTATTATCTGCCTTTATATTGTTAGCTATGTTGATAGGTAGGATGTTTATTATAAGTGATAGGCGCTACCTGAGTAGCAACCTGGTTCACTGTCGTTTGGTTGTTAGTGTCTGGCAGTCCCTTGCACCATCAATGTACGAGGTAAATTTTAAAGGCTTGGAGGATAGTCTCAAGTCAGTCCGGGCTTGCATAGCCAAGGGAGCCAAAACCTCACTCAGTTATTCATTGACCTCTCATAAGAGACATGTCAAGTTCCTCTCTTGTGGTCGTTTCCTTTCATACTCGACTCCCTTTTCTTTAAACTTGTCGTTTTCGAGTTATTTATACTCTAGCGAATTAATCTTTCAGTTGACTGAACAACCTTGTTGGCCTTGTGGGTTAATTTGTGGTCTATGCTATTCTAAGTCTTGCTGGATGGGAAATGAGTCTAAGTCCGTCACTTACGAGTTCTGGTATACTCTGAATTTGATAGTTCAGCTAAGTGTTTATAAGCATTATAAGTTACTTTGTGGTAAGTTTTTAATAACCATTTTTTTTTTTTCAAAAAGTCGGTCGTCTCCCACCGAGGCAGGGTGACCCAAAAAAGAAAGAAAATCCCAAAAAGAAAATGCTTTCATCATCATTCAACACTTTCCCCCACATCAACATTATCAAATGCTTTTGCGAGGTGCCCACAATACAACAGTTTAGAAGCATATTCTGGGCACCTCTGCAAAAGCAGTGATAATGTGTGAGTGTGGTGCATATTATTAGTGAGCTCGGCCTCAAGAGGTTCATTTATTCTTATCAGTGTACTGGTACGTACCAAGAGAAATGTAAGAGTTAAACTCCTTATTTTATGTTAATCCATTCTTATGTTCTTATTAAGATAAAAACTCTACTAGTTAAAGGGTTCTAAGCTTTAGTTATTTGTCTCGTAATCCTGAATTCTTATTAAAAGTTATTGTTACAAAACCATAAACAGGCCATATGTTCGACAAGAATGATACCTTAACACTCTACCATACCAATGGAGAAGGTTAACCCTTTGACTGTCGCAACCCCCAATCCTGAGGTGTTTCCTGGTGTCGCAAAATTAAAAAAAAAAAAAAAATTCTTATGAAATGATAGAGAATCTTTTCCCGATTGTAATGACACACAAAAAAACGAAATTTGATTGAAAACTGATGGAATTATGCTCTCGCGAAGTTAGCGACCTCGGCGCTGTTTACAAATCGGCGATTTCGCCCACTTTGAGCCCTTTTTTCGGCTAATTCCATTGTTCCAGTCGCCCAAACTCATAGCTATTTCTTTAGAACTCCATTTTTTCTATCGATTGAGTACAAGAAACTGCCCATTTACCGATTACAAACTACCTAATAATGTGGTCAGAAATTTGCAATTTGGCCAATTTCACGAAAACTAAAAAATATGACAATTTCAAAATAAGGTTCAGAATGAACAACGCAGACATTCCTGGCTCTAAAATAACATTTCCTTGATCATCAGTCATGCTCCAGGCCCCTCTGATATTACTCTTTCTTTTTTCTATTTTAAATTTTTATTCAAACAAAAAATAGAAGACTTACTATTATGCAGACAACTGCAATACTGTAATAATTTGTATAAATAACATCAACCCATTCTGACTGCATATTAGAATGGCTAGGGGACATTTAATTGGACAATGGCAGCATTTGTTTACTTTTGAACATTGGCAAAAAATCAAACATTTCCCCTACTTTGAGCTCCATTTCTAGGTTCTTTTTATAGAAAAATCAATCAAAATCACCTCTATTTCTATAATATGTTTTCCATTCTATCAAATGAGACCAAGAAAACGAGAATACAACCATAAATACTATACGAAAATAGACCACAAAGTCGGCATTTTAATTAAAAAAAATTGTCAGAGTTTTTTTTTCTCATTATGCACTGCGTGCTCCAGGATTTTTTTTATATGGTGCACACTGACCACACAAACCCATTCTCTCACATGTGGGCCTACCAGCTTTCTCCTGCTTGATTTGAAGCCGCTAGAATTTATGAGTATGTATAAGTCAAACACGGTACCTGGTAAGATGTATATATATGGCTGGGGCAGTCAAAGGGTTAAGAAGACAAGTTTTGTAACAATCAGTATATGTTAAATTTGGTTTTCGATACATTTTAACGCCAAAATTTTGCCTCGGCACTCGTTAAAAAACGCGCCACACGCAATTCATCCAGGACGTGTCCACGTGAGTTCCATCTAAGCATACATTTGGTACATTCCATATTATCACAGTGGTTTTGGTGCTTGTTTCTGCAAAATAAGTCACCATTGGCCCCAAGAAAGCTTCTAGTGCCAACCCTGTGGTAAAAAGGGTGAGAATTAGTATGGAAATTAAGAAAGATTTTGAAGGGTTTGGGGCTAACCCTGAGAAGCCTACGCCAGTTGTGGAATCCATTGTGCCTATTCAAAAATTAAGGAAAAGTGTGCACAGTTGGTTGAAGTGCAAACCTTTATGGATGAAAATCACCCTAACACAGCTATTGCAAGCCGTGTTGGTGACTATTACAATGACAATGTTATGGCCCATTTTAAACAGATCGTAAAGGAACGGGGGGTACAGAGCTCTATGGACAGATTTGTTGTGCGACAGAGGTCCAGTGACTCTCAAGCTGGTCCTAGTGGCATTAAAAGAAGAAGGGAAGTAATCCCGGAAAAGGACTTGCTACCTTAAGTCCTAATGGAAGGGGATTCCCCTTCTAAACAATAAGTTCGACACTCTCCCCTCCTCCCATCCCATCAATCATCACCAGATCTTCATTAAAGGTAAGTGTCATGTATTCTATTGTTAGTAGACTACTACAAACTGTGCATATCTTCTTCAGTTTTTGTGCATTAAACTTAATATTTCATGTGGTAAAATTATTTTTTCATACTTTTGGGTGTCTTGCATGGATTAATTTGATTTCCATTATTTCTTATGGGGAAATTTAATTCACCTTTCGATAATTTTGGCATACGATGAGCTCTCAGGAATGGATTAATATCGAATACCGGGGGTCCACTGTACTACTATATAGAAAGCTGCTTGTTATGCAGAGTGTTTCAAGAAAATTAGGTCAGTGTCCCAGGATAACACTCAAACCAGTCGACTAATACCCAGGTACCCATTTACTGATGGGTAAACATAGACAACAGGTGTAAAGAAACACGCCCAATGTTTCTACCCTGGCTGGGAATTGAATATCTACCAAAAATCATATATGGCTAACCCAAGCCAGGTACTAGAAATAAGCCACATTGACTTTTTTGGGTTATCCTAGGTTCTCTACACATATAAGAACATAAGAACATAAGAACGAAGGAACACTGCAGAAGGCCTACTGGCCCATGCGAGGCAGGTCCAAGTCCCTACCGGCTTAAGCCAATGCACCCAACCTAGTCAGGTCAGGTCACATTGACTTAAGGGAGGAACACGGCAACCGACCTGTTAGCACAAGCTATCAGGTCCAACTCACACCCACCCACATCTACTCATGTATTTATCCAACCTATTTTTAAAGCTACACAACGTTCTGGCCTCTATAACGGTACTTGGGAGTTTGTTCCACTCATCCACAACTCTATGGATTAAGGAGAAAAATTTGGGAATTTTTTTCCGGGAAAAAAGGATTGTTTTTACCTTTAGCCCCTTTAAAATTGGAAGGGGGGATTTCCCCTTAAACAGTGGGCCTTTCCCCCCTTTTTTCCCCCCCCCTTTAATCCCTCTTCTTTTTTAAACCAGTTTTCCCAAAAAATTTTTTATTCCCATGTTTTTTTTTCTAATGTTTGGGGGGGCCCCTTCAAAAACCTTTGGCCATATCTTAATTTTTTGTTTACCCTTAAATATTAGTGAAAAAATTAAAATTTTCAACCCCTTTGTTGCTGGATTTTGATTTTTTTATTTTTAAGGGGAAATTAATTAATTTTCCATAATTTTCCCATAGGATTTGGCTTAATGGTTAATTCGAAAAAGGGTCCCTGTTTTAAAATATAAATTTGAAAACCCTGCCTTTGTATGATATGTTAAAAATTAGAAAAGGGGGGAACCCCTTTATAACCTTTTAAACCCCTTTGCAAATAATTTCATACCTGGGGTTTGAGGTTTTTTAAACACCCCAAAATGTTTTCCCCTTTGGGGAATTTTTATTATTTTTCAAAAATTTCATTATGGTACCTTACCCCCCCTTTGGAAAAACAAAAATTTTTTTAAAAATTCTCCCCAATTCTGGCATGTGTGATAACTATATAGAGAAAAAATTTTTTTTGTTTCAGGTTTATGGGCAGATGAGGGTATACACAGTTAGCCCTGGCTATACCCCCATTTTTCAATATAAGCCCCCAATACGGGTAGGAGAATGGAAATTTTATACCATCCCTTTTCATACCTCCTCGACTTCTGGGTGGTTATGCCAAAATATTTTTTTTCTGATATTTAACATGGTTAGTTATTTATTTTGTTTATTTGCTTTTTAGATCAATTGTGATAGGCAAATAAGCGTAATGTTGAAAATGTAATAATAAAGAATATTCCCTGCATTATGATACTGAGCTCATGGCAACCGACAGGCTTTAGCCACCAATCTTTAATGGATAAGTATGTGTAGGTGTTTTCCCATAATGAAAAGCATTTTTTTATTCTTTGGGAAAACCATACTAGGGGAAAGTAAGCAGGTTAAAACAATAAAAGGGGAAAAAAAGGGGAATGATTTATGAGCAATAGGCCCCCAAACATTACCAGCGGGTTTTGATGTGGCGCTCGGGAAAATTTGAATTAGTACCAAAATTAGTCGAATAACTGAAGGAACCGAAAAACTATTCCCGGATTTGTGATGGCAGACCTGTACAGTACAGCAATGAAATTACTTTAAGAGGAAACCCTTCACATTAGTTATAAAAGGGGGGGCAGCATCAGTGAACAAGGTGAGAGCATCATCAGTTGAAACCCCTACAATTTTTACGACTCTACTTAGTCAGTGATAATACAAAAAAAAAAAAAAAAACTTCACGTTTTCCTCTATAAAATCTTTTCCCTGACTGTTTACGCTCAAAACTTTTTTTAATGTGCTCAGCTATTTTTACCCTATTCAGCCGCCTTTTCTAAATCAAAAAAACTCTTTTGCGGGGTCCATAGGGCTGAGCCAATGCACCAAGCTTTTCCACTTCAACATCAAAAGAAACCCATTTCAAAGTCTTGTACAGATTGCTGAAAAACCCCAATGCATTTTTTGATCGGTGTGGGTTTTAGTTTCATCAGAGACCTCATTCACCAGCAGGTGCCATTCTATTTAATCACAGCATTCCTAGGAGCCAGCCCCAAACCCAAAACCCTCCTCTTACCTCCGAGCATGTAGCACTACGGGCTGGTTCACGCTTTGTCCACCTCATCTTACCCCAACAGTCTCGAAACTAGAAAATAATCAAGGGGGCACACCATCCTCACCTCCCCCCCCTGACTAATGAAACCCAAGTTTCCCCACAGGGAATGAATAGGAGGGGCATAACCCTCATCCCACCCTTCTGGATGGGGAAAAAACAAACATCAGTCCTGAGAGACGGTAAAAACCAATCTTTTTTTGGTTTCAGAGTGTGACATTGGTAAATTTAACCTTAATGTCTCTCAAAACTACATGATTTTTATAAAATTTGACTTTGGTTGGCTTGTTGAAAACCTAGCTGACAGAATTTTCCCGAAACCTAAAAAACCACACACCAAAAAATTGTTGGGAGGGCGGGAACTCTGTAACTTGGTAAAAATAAGGAATGGTAAACATTTATTACAACTCTCCCTTTTCAAAATTTAAATATCCTTCAGGGAACTGTACCCTTAAGGGAGGCTCCTTGGATGGGGAAGACACTCTTGGGGGAAGCTGGATTGGCAGGCCAAGGAATTGGATGGGGTAGACTAGGCTCGACTGGGCTCGGTTGTTCTGACCCCCCACCCCGACTGGAACTGGCTTATTTTGCAAAATCGGGGCAACCCCCCGGGGGTGTGCAAATAAGAGAAAACCTAATACAAGGAGATGACCCGTGAATAATGTAGAAGTGGGAAGTAGCTGGGTTGAGGTAGCTGGCTGGGGGAACCTCGGAGGGCCCAATGGTGGGCACGAATGGCCCTCTTGTGGTCAAAAATTTATCTCCAGAAAACGCGTAATCGTCGAATTACAATCCCCCGTCCCCCCCCTTTATCGTAAGGGGGTTTTTTAATGGGGAGATATCGTAGGTTGAAGGTAGAACACTTGTAGATGGTAAATATATTGTCAACGGATGAGGGGTGAGCCCAGCTGCCCTTTCCCGTCCCGCTAATGGTCTGCCCCCGAGTGAGAGCGGGGCAGGGTATGAGCCCACCATTGTATCCGTGACGTCACACAAAAACCACAGGCCTACAAGGGTCTCGTATCTAAAGCCATGGTGATACAATATGCTAGCATATAATACAGGGGAAAACAGGGATCAGCAACTTGCTGACTTGACCTGTTGGTCCCCTTCCCCAACCAAACCTAATTACCCCCCCCCAAACCCCCCTCCCTTATCCCATCCCCCCATCCTCCCTTTTTTTTTTTCCTCCCCCTCCCCACCCTCCCATTACCCTTCCTCTTTTTTTTTTTTTTCCACAGGCATGCTAGTTTCCCGGGTAGGGGGGAAAAGGTCGGGGTCACCCCCTTCCATTGAGGTTCTTGCGGTGGTGTAGTTTTCCTGGAATCTGGACGCCTGGGGATGTCCCAATCCCCCTCAGTCTCCCGGGGGGGGCTTTTGGGGGATCTTGGGGGGAGGGGGTATCTCTGGAGGCTCCTTTTGGATTCCAGGGGTGGTGGCCAAAGGAGGTATGCTTTGTGGCAGTATCTGGCCGCCTCTCTTTTTGTCCACCGAGTACCGGCAGATTGAGGTTGCTATCCCAATTGCTGGTTTTTCTGCAATGGGGGTAGGGTATGGCAGGGTTCATGCTGCATCTGCACACTTGCGGGCTGAGGTCCCTTGGGGGCGGAGGGAGATTTCTGGCCCCTTTTTTCCCCCTAGGAATATCCCTCCCCAGTTCCTCCTTTTTTTTTTTCTTTTTTTTTCTTTTATTTTCCCCCTTTTTTTTTTTTAAAAACAAAAAGAAAAAGTAACCTAACCATGGAAGCCCCCGTCCATGAACCGCTACCCTCAGGCCCCTTCTTTATCCCGCACCCCGTTCTGACCCCGCCTCGTCTTTGGACCACTCTTCGGATACTCCTAATGCCTCTGTACCTCTTGCTGGTGCTGTTTCCTCACCCACTTCAGGTACTGAGGTCTCGACTGACTCCTTCAATTTGTCTGACCTCCACTCTCCTTTGACTATGCTTCCGGCCTCTCCCTCAATGGTGCGTCAATTTTCGAATCGCCGGCCCATTCCACGTCAGACCAACTCTGGTCCCACTCCTAAATGTCAATGACAATTACCTGCTGATGATACTTCTCCACCTTCTCGTTCTTCTCAGAAAAGATCAACACGTCATGCACTCCCTTTCCACGCTCAGTTTCAGAATGCACAATAGACTAAATTCTTCACTTTATGACTGACTTCCTCTCTTGCCTATCTCTCCAACCATAGTATTGGCAAGGCACTCCTACGCCATGTTGGTAAAGATATTTCTTTTCATGCTCTTAAGAGCGGTACGTGCATCATCACTGTCCAGAATGCTACCCAAGCTCATGATCATTCTCTTCTTTCCCATATCAATACTGTTCCTGTCACTACTGAAAAACATCATTCCCTCAATTCTTGTAGTGGTACCATCATTCTGCCCCATACCATGGTTCAACAAAATTTCCGGACATGTGGCAATGACATTCTTGAACAGCTGGAACTCCAAGATCTCCCAATCCTCAAGGTAGACACTTATGTTCTTCCTGCCCGCGGGTGGAGATGATACCCTACCAATGTGGCTCATTTAACTTTTGACAGCTGTGAACTCCCTTCCTCAGTTTATGTAGCTGGACATCGGTTACAAGTTCGAAAGGTGATCCCTACACCGCAACAGTGTAGAAATTGCTGGTAATTTGGCCATCCAGTGAAATATTGCAGATCTATAGCCAAATGCCCAGTCTGTGGTGCCAATGACCATTCTAATACATCTTGCAATCGACCTCCCTCTTGCCTTAATTGTCATGAGGCTCACCCTTCGTACTCTCGCCATTACCAAGTCTACTTAAATGAGTGGGAAATCCGTTACCTCAAAGAGGAAGAAGGTCTCCCTTATGCCATGGCAGTTTCTCATCTTCACCTCCAAGGGAGACTACCCCGTGTTTCTTATTCCTGTGTTTCAAAACATCCCCACACTCCTGGGGTCCCATCTTCTGCAGCCTCCTCTGTGGTTACCCCTCCCATAGTCACTCCTGTATCTAATTCTTTTGCTGTCCTGGGCTCAGACATCCCTACTTCAATGCCTCAGTCTGTTATCGCTTCTTCGTATTCGCCCTCACAAGCCTCGGTATCGACGAGATCTCGTACGACGCCTCCTCCCAATTGTCCCTCTACTTCTCAGAAGTCAAAAAAAGGTCCTTTAACCCCTCCTTCCCTTCTTCCACCTCCTCATTTTACCTTCCCTGTCTCTGTACCTGGTTCTTCCCCTCTCACTGGCTCTGTTACAAGTGTAGAGGTTCACCCGTCTCCTCGTACTGTACCTTCCTCCCCTGTTCCCTCCCAAGTTTCTTCCTCTTCTGCCACATCCCAGGTTTCTGCCTCTTCTGTCCCCTTCCACGCTTCTTCTCCAGTCCCCTCCACCCTTTTGCCCCCCCTACCTTGGTACAGTCCATTTCAGTTCCAATCTTTACTCATCCTCCCCCTTCCATCTCCAATATTGTCTCCCATACGACGTCTTTGAATTCCGAAACACTGGAAGCAATCTCTGAATATTTTGCATAGACCAAACCATTAATGGACACTGATCCACCCTCTGTTCCTTCTCTCTCCTCTCCTCCATCTGCGCAACTCCTTTCTTCGCAGTGCACCATTCCTTCGCTGCTTGAAGGTTTTCCACTGCCACTGCATGTGGACTTTTCTAACCCCTCTAGTCTGTAGGAACCCTTACCTGCGGATTTCAGGTATCTTTATCTTTGCCAATCATGGCCTATTTACAGTGGAATATACGCAGCCTCAGCGGTAATCGGTGTGAGCTTCAGATGTTACTTTCCCAGTTTTCCCCTGTTGGTGCTTGCTTACAGGAACCAAAATTACACTCTGCTGTTATCTATCCCATCTCAGGCTATAATTTATTGTATTCTTCAGATCCTTTTCCTGATGGGACCTTTAATGAAAGTGCCCTTCTTCTATGCACTGATATTCCGTACCATCAGCTATTTGTTCATACTTCGCTGCATTACACAGCAGCCCGTATCCACTTGCATAGGTGGCATACACTCTGTTCTTTATATCTCTCTCCTTCTCGGGCATTATCTATCCCGGATATTGCAATTCTTGTTTCGTCATTACCGCCCCTCTGTGGGTCTCACTGTGAATCCCGTGGCATTCAGTTAGAGTCTTTTCTAGCTACCCACCCCCCCATATTTTAATGCAGGTACCTCACCCCCCTTTTATCCTCTTACTCACTTTCTCTTGCATCGATCTCAGTCTGCTCTTCTCCACCGCAATAGACTACCTGTCTGTTCTCCGGTTTACTGACAAACCGTCAATTTCCCAACATTTTTACTCCCCTCATATTTACCACCTCTTCGATCCGGACCTGGCAAAATTTTACAGGCAAATTGGAACCCCTTACTCACAAACTAACTGTTTTTAGCGAGGTCCTTCTTCGTTCTCCATTGAGAGCTTTTAACCCCTTCTCATCCTCTGTTTTAACCGCAGCTTCTCATTCGTATCTCAAAACTTCGGGCAAACATTCCCCAAAATGCAAGCCCTTTATGGTCCCCCTGCTGTGCTCGTGCAGTACTTTGAAATGCGCTGCGTGCGGCAGGTACTGGACAGTAGAACTACAGAGAGACTCTTGTTTTTAAGCAGAAAGCGTGCGATTTCTCGCCATTCATTTCCGTGATGCTTTAAAAGCACTTTGCTGGTGAGATTTGTCTCCACTATCACCTCTGTTTCCTCTATGACTGCAGTCTTTGGGAAAAAAAAGTACGAGAACTGGTATAAGTATTCTCCTGACCCGGCTCCTGTTTCCGGGTTGCGGTGTTGATATAGAAAAACCCCTTAAATGTTGCCAATTAAATTGGTATCATCTGGTCCATATTTTTCAGGGCTCCATCTATGCCCCCCCCGTTTCTTTCCTCAAAGTCTGCCAGAGAAGTTTTGCACCCTTGGGACTTTTTTTCTCTCTGAAAAAAGAACAGTATTAAAGTGGCCCTTTTACCCTTCAAGAATGGAGGCAACACTTCAGCTTGCCGATTATCGGCAGTGGGCCCGACGACTTCATATTCGTATGCCACAACATTACATCAGTCAGCCCTTGGGAGTTCTATTATGCATTTCAATCTATTTTTTCAAAAGGAGTTTTCCACAGCTGTGGAATCTGCCATTGTTCTCATTTCTGCCAAAATGGGGTCTACGGGACATGAAGCCTCCCACTATCATCCCATTGCTCTTACCAGTGCAGTTTGCAAAATGATGGAACGGGCCTGGTTAATAGACATTTATGTGGTTTTTAGAACACACAACAGTCTCTCCCCTCGTCAATATGCCTTTTGTAATGGCCGTTCTATCATAGACCCCTTACTACGCTTGGATATGTTTGTTCTAATGCCTTTTATGAATAACCACTCAGTTTTGCCATATTTTTGACCTGGAGAAGGCATATTACCAACTTTGAGGTAAAATATTTTGGCCCAACCCACCCTTTAAACGCCTCCGAGGCAATCTGTCATCCTTCTTAGAACTTTTACTGACGACATTTCTATGTTCAGTTAATAGTGCCCCTCCCTGACTTTTCCAAGCAGAAGGTGTCCCCAGGGAGGGTTTTCGGGACACAGCACTTTTTCTCCTTTGCAAAAATGATTTGGCCTCTAGGTCTTCCACCAATATTTGGTCCCCACTTCTAGTTGATGACTCGCTATTGCCTGTGCAGCATTTGATTTGTAAACTCATACAGTTTTCTCCACATGTGGTCGACTATGTTTTCCAAATGGCCACCAACATGGGTTAAATTTCCAGTACCAAACACACCAATTTTATTTTCACTAAAACCCCTCTGTCATCTCCGATCATCCTTTGTACCTCTAAGGGCTCCCGTATCCTGAACGTGATTCAGTCAGGTTTCTGGGCCTCCTTTTTAAACCGTTGGTTACCCTGGAACCTCACATTACTCTCCCTGAAGGCAACTTGCCACAGCCAGCTGAACCTTTTAAACCTTGCTATTTTTCCCATGGGAGCTGATCGCGAAGTCTCCTTTGCCAACATTCCACCCTCATTTTATCGAAACTTGATTATGGTGACCAGATCTATTCAGCAACCTCTCCGCTACTCTCTCTAGCTTAACCCCATTCATCCCCAAAGGTTTTACGTTTTGCCTTGGTGCTTTCGCTCTTCCCTTTTGAGAGCCTCTATGTAGAAGTGAACTTTCCATCCTTATCCGATCCCCCAATGATGCCAATTGCCTTGCTACTTGTACCCCTTCATGATCTCCGCAATCCTCCATTTATAGAATGGTCACCATATAGAGACATTCTTATTTGTCCCCGCCCCTGTTTACTCTGTCCCTTCTCTCTTCGCCTACATTCACTCTTTCTTCTCTTCAATTACCACCTTCTAGTTTATGTAGCATCTAAACTTTTCCCTACCCCCCTGGGACATTTAAAGCTGTTTAGTCTGTTAAATTAACAAAAAGGCCACAATACCGTGACGAATGATACACAAATAACCGCACATAAAAGAAACTTACTTCGACGTTCGGTGTGGTTTTGGGTCAAGGGCCAAGTCAGACCGAAACGTCGTCGTAAGCTCTCTCTTAATTGCGGTTATTTGTGTATTGAGTCTTTTCTTCTCTTTTCCCCTTGCTCGAACCCAACTGTCTTGGTAGCTTCCCGCTTCTTTTTTTTGACCACTTCCACCCCTGATTCTCAGGGGCCATTGCAGTGTACACAGATGGTCTAAGTCTTCTGATGGCGTAGGACTTGCAGCAGTGTTTCCGAAAAAGGGCACGTACGAGGCATTACATCTTCGGCTAGTATTTTTAACTGCTAATTATAGCCTTCTTGCAGCACTTATCCATATGCGTCTATCCTGTGTCATCTTTTGGGGTTGTCTCAGCTCCCTTAGTGCTTTACAGCTATAAAGAAATTGTTTACACCTCACCCCCTTTTTTCCTCCAATCCACTTTGGTACGCCGCATCTTTACCAAAGCATAAAGAAATGTTTTTGTTGGGTCCGGGTCATGTTGACGACAGGGCAATGAACAGGCAGACACGCTGCATGGTCAGCAGTACATGCCCTTCCCAAAGTTTCATTTTGAGGTATTCTATTTACGACTATTTTGCGGGCAATAGCTACCCACCTTCACACCCTTGAACAACGTTGGCCCTACTCTGCTCTAACAAACTTCAGTCTATTAAACCGAGTTAGGTTACTGGCCGTCTTCTTGTCACCGGGTCGAGGTTGGAGGCTCCTCTCCCGCCCTTTGGATTGTCCATACCCCGCCCTTTCTCATGGATATCTTATGGAGATGCCCCTGCTCCTCGCTTGAGAATTGTCAGGTTCCCTTTAAACCCTTTCAGCCACATTCTGTTAGACTGCCCATTTACAACGAGCACGCAGAATTTACCTCCGCGTCGTTCCTTCACTCCGCTGCTCTCTCTTCTCCCTTCTTGCTGATGGACCCACCTTTCATCCGGACTCTCTCATTGACTTTTTGACAACAACTGACTTCCCTTACAAACCTGATACCTTCAGCCCTTTTACCCCCAATCTCTTGCTACCCTCTACTCCCCGCAATCTCCCCTCCCCTTTCTTTTTTTCGTAACCTACTGACATCTCTCCCCCCTTCTGCCACCCAGTACCCCACTTCCTTCCCTACCCTACAGCGCTGTATACCCTTGTGGCTTAGCACTTCTTTTTTTTTTTTTGGTTGTAATAATAATAATAATGGGAATCTGTAAATTTCGGGAACCTTTTCCCCCCAAATACCTCACATGATGCATGGGAACCATTTCCCTCTGTAACAACTGGCAATGAAACCTTCAGGGAGTCCCCACGTCCCTGGACCTCATCCACTGATTAGAGTCAGGGAAATTCCCCCCCCTTTGCCACACCAAGAATCCCCTAACTGGGTTTGACCTGGGCCATTTCATCATTGCCCAGAGTCACTGCGGGTCAGACTCAATGAACAGGCTTCCAGGCCAAATCATCACCAAGTCGAAAAATCTAAAGGTAAGCACAGAAGTTTTCCCTGCCACTTGCTAGTCATAGTCACATTGAAAAATTTCCCAGTCACGGAAACTTGAGGTTTCACCTAAATTTTGCAAATCAATCCCCCCAAATGCAAACATTCCTCACTTTGAGAAACCCAAAAACTTGTTGCTAGTATAGGAAAACCCCACTTGAAAAGGTAAGCCATCAGTAATACCTAAAGGCAGGTACCAGACTGGTAAAAGACTCCACCCCACGATCTAATTGAAATACACAACAAAGCACATAAGTACTTTAAAGGGTTTAATATATGCACAAGAATTATTATTACTTAATAACTCCAAATCACTAAATGTACCCAAACACACAAACCCAGGCAGAAAATAAAGTATTAATTGCACCTGAAATATATTTATTGCTAAATCAACATTCATGACTGATTTTGGAAAGGGACCCTCCAATTAGAAATAGCCAGTCACCACAGATCAAATAGCTTCCCTAAACAAGAAGATTGAAGATGCCATCAAGGACTGGAAAATAAACATGGAACCCAATTGAACAATTTTTTTGCTTACCAAGATGATAAGGCAGAGCAATATAAACTAGCTGGATGCAGTAGTGATAACAGTCCACTCTTCCTAGTGAATTTTAAACCATACCAACTGAAAGCTACAACTCTCCGATCATACCGCCAAACATGTAATGTACCAGTGTCGAAATAAAAGAATCTGGTTACTGGGGAAAGCCAAGGAAGAAAATGTTATGTCAGATTTCACACAAAAGACAAATTTTTTTTTAAAATTCATCTATAAGCAAAAAAAAAGATATATACATTAATGAGTCTCACAAAAAACGACAGAACTCCTGTACAAGTGAGAAAAACTGAAACATGAGAATAATGATAAAATTCAAGTGCTTTGTACGTTTTACAATTCTAGTAAGAAAAACAAATTAGCTGTGTGTACTATATAAAAAAATGAAAAATGAACTAGCAAGCTTCTTCAGGGATCAAAACATTACAGAGTCTGACGATATTAGTGACCAAATCCTTGTATACATAGTGTAATGTTATTTGCCATATTAACAATCCTGCATTTCTCCTGGATAGAAATTTACTACCTCATTATCCCAGTGTCCCACCAGTTCCTTTTTGTGACAAATTTGTGTTATCTTCCCAGATTTTCCTTTCACAATTTATTACTTGTTAATAAGATACCTACTCTTTAATAATATCTGTATTACCATTTATTCCTTCTTAAGCACTGTTGTAATTCTTTCATAATCTTACCTAATTTTCCCTTTGCTCCCAAACTACAAATACAAACTAGTTTTATGTTCCTCCTACACTACTGTGCAATTCCTTGTCCATCTTCCCCCTAGCTAGTATCAATACCTCAAAATTTTTCTTTAGTGATATAATTGCTAAAAACTTTATTTTATAAGGCAAATCGTACTCTCAGATTAATTTTATATCATAGTGTCAATCTATTTAAAGGTCGTTTTACCACTACTTAATTTAGTCCCTTTTTACTTTTCCCTCCTTAAATAATTCTTATATCCCCAATACTTTGTTCTGCCCTTTATTCAGTAATTGCTATACCCTATTTCAAACAAAAATTAAAGGGCAAACTTTCAGGAGATTTAATATTTTTTTCCTTCTTGTCCATATAGTCACATTTATTAAATTACTCCAGGTGCTATTGACTACCTCAGGTGCTACTGATTTTTTTTAATACATTCTTTTATTATTATATTCACTAGCTCCTTTATTTTAGCTGTAAATATCTTCCGTAGTTCATAAACTCACATTTGTTAAAATAATTAAGGTGCTATTCAATACTATTCTGTATCAAGTCTATCTATTCAGTAATAATCCCTTTTTCTTTTAAATTTTTACAAGTTTTAGAATAATTACAATCTTATTCATAAGTCTAGTTGTAGATTCAGTATAACTCTTATATTATTTTACTCAGAAAATCTAGTTTGTAAAATTACTCTCATCCTATGATTACAGGCATAGATCCTGTTGTAAACTTTTTGCTAAATGAATTACACGAATCAAACAGCAACTGTAATTACTATACAGCAGACTAAGCAAAGACATTACTCAGTGCAAACAATAACATAACCATCTTTAACTACAATGTCAGATTCTTGAGCACACAGTATGACAACCTCACAGCATTACTCAGTTCCCTTCATTCTAATATATCAATCATCACACTCACAGAAACCTGGCTTAAGCCTGTTATTACAGATGTCTATACCATTCCTGGCTACATGGCCATACACAACTGTAGAACAGACTAGCAAGGGGGAGGAACAGCTATATACTACTCAAATCAACTCAAGTGTATCAATAAATCTTGCACAAGGGAGGAACATGGAGAATATATCATAGACAAATTTAAATCAAAAGACCTGCAAAAACCCCTCACAGTTATAAACATCTACAGAGTACCACAGTCAAACATTTACCACTTTAGTTAAAAACTTGGAAATATGGTTACTGATGCACACATGAATAAAGACCACCTACTACTAACAGGAGATTTCAACATAAACATACTACACGACCAGGACCCACAAGTAACCGAATTCACTAACATATTGAGTAACTGCCTGTTACTACCAGCAATATCTAAACCTACAAGAATCACCGAGACAAGCATCTCCTTAATAGACCACATCTGGACAAACACCATATCCCCTTTAAAATCAGGCATAATCACAGACAATACTACAGACCACTACCCAACCTTTCTCATGACTAATCTGGGCAAACTGCCACAAGACATTACTAAAGTAACCTTCAGACTACATAACGAGACAGCAGTTAACAACTTTATAGCAGCTATGAATAACATAGATTGGCAAAATGAGCTCGAAACATATACAGATATGAATGAATGTATAAATAATTTTCTAAAAAAAAATCCCAAAGCCTCTATAACAAATATTGTCTCAAAAAACTAATCACATCATAGCAAAGAGACTGAATAATCCCTGGCTAACACCAAGCATTCTCAAATCCATTAACACAAAGCGCAGATATGAAAAACAGTATAGAATGGGTCAAATAACTAGAGAACAGTCTAAATATTACTCGTCAGCACTTACCAGCCTTATAAGAAGATCTAAAAAATTGTGTTATGAAAATAGATTACATAACATCAAAGGTGATAAGAAAAATCCTGGAAAACTCTCTCTGAAATTCTTGGAACTAAAAAGTTAACCATAACTTAAACAATCAAACTAACAAAATCAGATGAACCCCTACTCACACCTACTGAAACAATGAACAGACTTAATGTTTTCTTCTCCACCATAGGAAAAAATCTAGCTAACAAAATACCAAGCGCAAACACCCGTCCATCTGACTACCTTAACCCTTTGGCTGTCGCGGCCGTATATATACATCTTACGAGGTACCGTGTTTGATGTATATACAGTGGACCCCCGGTATTCGATATTAATCCATTCCTGAGAGCTCATAGAATACCGAAAATATGGAAAAGCGAATCAATTTTCCTCATAAGAAATAATGGAAATCAAATTAATCTGTGCAAGACACCCAAAAGTATGAAAAAAAAAATTTTACTACATGAAATATTAAGTTTAATGCAATAGAATAATTACAATAACAATAAAATAATTGACACTTACCTTTAATGAACATCTGGTGATGATTGATGGGATGGGAGGAGGGGAGAGGTGTTTAGAAGGGGAATCCCCTTCCATTAGGACTTGAGGTAGCAAGTCCTTTTCCAGGGTTACTTCCCTTCTTCTTTTAATGCCACTAGGACCAGCTTGAGAGTCACTGGATTTCTGTCGCACAACATATCTGTCCATAGTGGCCTGTACCTCCCGTTCCTTTAAAATTTGTCTGAAATAGGCCACAACATTGTCATTGTAATAGTCACCAGCACGGCTTGCAATAGCTGTGTTAATGTGATTTTTATCCATAAAGGTTTGCAGTTCAACCCACTTTGCACATATTTCCTTAATCTTTGAAGTAGGCACAATGGATTCCACAACTGGCATAGGCTTCTCAGGGTTAGCCCCAAACCCTTCAAAATCTTTCTTAATTTCCATACTAATTCTCGCCCTTTTTACCACAGGGTTGGCGATAGAAGCTTTCTTGGGGCCCATGGTGACTTATTTTGCAGAAACAAGCACCAAAAACAGTGATAATATGAATAATATGGAATGTACGGAATGTATCCTTAGATGCGCGCACACTGGCTGGCTTGTAAACACTGGCATACACGGGGCAGTTCAGGCCACACGTGGACACATCTCGTACGAATCGTATCGATTACCGGGTTTTCGATTGGACACAGAGGCAAAATTTTTGCGATATAATGCATCGAATACCAGATTTATCGAATACCGATGCCATCGAGTACCGGGGGTCCACTGTATACTCATGAATTCTAGCGGCTTCAAATCAAGAAGGAGAAAGCTGATAGGCCCACATGTGAGAGAATGGGTCTGTGTGGTCGGTGTGCAGCATATAAAAAACATCCTGGAGCACGCAGTGCATAATGAGAAAAAAAAAACTCCTACCGTTTTTTTTAATTAAAATGCCGACTTTGTGGTCTATTTTCATATAGTATTTATAGTTGTATTCTCGTTTTCCTGGTCTCATTTGATAGAATTGAAGACATATTATTGAAATAGTGGTGATTTTGATTGATTTTACTATAAAAAGAACCTTGAAATGGAGCTCAAAGTAGGGGAAATGTTTGATTTTTGCCAATGTTCAAAAGTAAGCAATGATGTCATTGTCCAGTAAATGTCCAACTAGCCATTCTAATATGCAGTCATGAATGGGTTGATGTTATTTACACAATTCTTACAGTATTGCAGTAGTCTGCATAATAGTAAATCTTCTATTTTTTGTTTGAATAAAAATTCAAAGTAGAAAGCAAGAGTAATATCAGAGGGGCCTGGAGACATGACTGGTGAACAAAGAAAATGTTATTTTAGAGACAGCAATGTCTGTATTGTTCTTTCTGGATCTTATTTTGAAATTGTCATATTTTTTAATTTTTGTTAAATTGGCCAAATTGCAAATTTCTGACCACGTTATTGGGTAGTTGAAATTGGTAAATGGGCAGTTTCTTGTACTCGATCAATAGAAAAAATGGAGTTCTAAAGAAATAGCTATGAGTTTGGTCAACTGGAACAATGAAATTAGCCGAAAATAGGGCTCAAAGTGGGCGAAATTGCCAATTTGTGAATATCGCTGAGGTTGCTAACTTTGCGAGAGCGTAATTCTGTCAGTTTTCCATCAAATTTCGCTTTTTTGGTGTCATTACAATTGAGAAAAGATTATCATTTCATAAGAAAAAAGTAAATTTTTTTTTTTTTTTGAAATTTTGCGACACCAGAAGACACCTCAGGATTGGGGGTTGTGACTGTCAAGGGGTTAAAGGCACCTACTCAAATATGCTATTCCTAGCTCCAGCCAGCCCCATAGAAGTTACACTCATCATAAACACCCTTAAAAACAAGGCAGGAGACATAACTTGCCTGCTTTTATGTACAAAAAAAGCTCTTAAGCATTGTCACCAATTATTTCAACACTCTTTAACAAATCCATTGAATCATCTACCTTCCCAACAATCCTCAAAATGGGGAGGGTCACTCTGATCCACAAAGGAGGTGACCAAGCTGACTTGAGTAACTATAGACCAATATCTAACTTACCACTGCTCTCTAAAATCTTTGAAAAATTAATTCATAGTTGGATCTATTCCTACCTCATCTCACACAACATATTAAACCCTTGTCAGTTTGGATTCAGGAATAATAAAAGCACAAATGATGCTATCATACACATTCTAGAACTAATATATACAGCACTTGAAAAGAAAGAAGTCCCACTGGGCATTTTCATTGATTTACGTAAATCTTCCAATACAGTCAACCATGAGCTGCTGTACTCCACATTAATGCACTATGGTATCAGATGCCACTCCCTCAACTACCTAAAGTCATACCTTAGTAAGAGAACTCAATATGTGTATGCAAATGATGCAAACTCTTCCACCCAACCAATCACAGTAGGAGTCCCACAAGGAAGCGTCCTTGGACCAGTCCCCTTTCTCATCTACATCAATGATCTACCAAATGCATCACAGCTACTCAAACTCATATTATTTGCAGATGACACTACATATGTCTTTTCCCACCCAAACACAGTCGTACTGGCAAACACAGTCAATGCCAAATTGCAGAAAATATCTGCCTGGATGATGACTAATAAACTTACCCTGAATACTGATGAAACCTATTTCATTCAGTTTGGAAACAAAGCTGCAAATGATCCAAATAACATAACACTAAACGGATCATCAGTCACAAGACTCACAGAGGGAAAATTCCTAGGTATCCACCTTGACACTAGCCTTAAGTTTCAGACACACATACAGCAAATCACCAAGAAAATCTCCAAGACTGTAGGCATACTATCAAAGATAAGGTACTGTGAGGGAAAAGTTCAATAGATAGGCGTAGAGGGAATATATATAGTAACAGTAGTTTCACTGCCGGCTACTAGTTAAGGTAGGGTAAGTCAATCTCCCGTTTTTCCCGCCTTTTCTCCCCCAACCCCTAAATTGATAGTTTGTCTACCGGCTACTAGTTAAGGTAGGGTAAGTCAAGCTCCCGTTTTTCCCGCCTTTTCTCCCCCTCCCTGAAAGTGATAGTTTGACTGCCGGCTGCTTGTTAAGGTAGGGTCAGTCTAGCTCCCGCTATCCCTTCCCCTCCCTCTTCCCCCCCCCCCGAAAGGTGACGTGTGGGGCTCTGGTTAAACAGTAAATCACTAGACTCACAGCTCCCAACTCTACTGTAAGTACATGCCTGCCTTGTATTCTAGTGGATTTATTGGTTGAAAGCTTCACTTTTGATCAATAATAAACTTAGTCTTTTCAGCCTTGCTCTATGTTGACTGTTGTAATAACACCACATCTTTCAAGTAACAGACTTTCCATGGAGATGATTATTTAAATGAGTAAT
>NC_069429.1:37211569-37269573 GCF_026875155.1 Cherax quadricarinatus | reverse complement strand
TTTTCCCCTTATGCGCGTGAAGGTTCTCTGTACTTTTTTCTAGGTCAGCAATTTCCCCTGCCTGAAAGTGTGTTAGTGTGCAGAAATATTCCACCTAGATAGAACAAGTGACCTGAAGAGTGTCATCAGGGGCTTGGCCTCCCTAGTTTTGAAGGTTCTCATTATCCATCCTGTCATTTTTCTAGCAGATGCGATTGATACAATGTTATGGTCCTTGAAGGTGAGATCCTCTGACATGACACTCCAGGTCTTTGACATTGGTGTTTTGCTCTATTTTGTGGCCAGAATTTTTTTTGTCTCTGATGAAGATTTAATTTTCCCTCGGTTTCCAATCTGAGTAATTTGAAATTTTCATCGTTAAAACTTCATATTGTTTTCTGCAGCCCACTGAAGTTTTTGGTTGATGTCCGCCTGGAGCCTTGAGTGTCTGCAATGGAAGACACTGTCTGTAGATTCGGGTGCCCATCTGCAAAGGAAGACAGGGTGCTGTGGCTGACATCCTTGTCTATGTCGGATATGAGGATGAGGAACAAGATGGGAGCGGGGTACTGTGCCTTGTGGAACAGAGCTTTTCACCGTAGCTGCCTGGACTTTACTCTGTTGACGACTACTCTCTGTGTTCTGTTAGTGAGGAAATTATAGATCCATCGACCGACTTTTCCTGTTATTCCTTTAGCACGCATTTTGTGCGCTTATTACGCCAGGGTTTACACTTGTCGAAGGCTTTTGCAAAGTCTGTATATATTACATCTGCATTCTTTTTGTCTTCTAGTGCATTTAGGACCTTGTTGTAGTGATCCAATAGTTGAGACAAAAGGAGGAGCGACCTGAACAACAGTGGGGCGACAGGAACAAAATTGCTCAGTAACTATGTGTTTAGCACAAATGATTACAGAGTGCCTATCATCAAGTCCCTAAAAGGGAAAATGAAGATAAATCATACAGAGCATTTCAGGCTAGTGTGGCCTTATCAGTTTACCAGAGTCCCCTTTGGAGTCACCAATCGAGTAGCCTGCTTCCAACGAATTATGGATTCACTCATTCAGGAAGAGCAACTCATGGGAACTTATGCGTATTTAGATAATGTTACCATTTGTGGGAAGACCCCGGAGGAACATGATGCAAACCTTGATAAGTTTTTGGAAGGGCCCCCAAGAAGAAAAATCAGTTACAATGAGGAAAAGTGCACTTTTCAACTAAAAGGCTTAGCATCCTTGGTTATGTAGTGGAAGGAGGTTCAATATTCCAGACCCTGAATTGACTACGACCTCTACGGGAACTTCCAATGCCTCAAGACAAAAATTCACTCGAAGAACTCTTGGTCTCTCTGCTTATTACTCCAATGGATCTACAACTATTCAAGTAAAGTCCGCCCATTGAGTGCTACCGCATTTCCTGTGGAAAAGGAAGCAGAAGCCGCTTTCCCATACTCTCAAACAGGACATTGAAAACTCAGTAGTTCAAGCCATTGATGAGTCCCTACCATTCGAAGTGGAAACGGATGAATCTGACATTGCCATTGCTGCAGCCCTTATCTCAGGCAGGACACCAGTAGCCTTCTTTTCGAAAAACTTTTCAAGGATCAGAGAAATGTTACGCTGCTGTAGAAAAGGAAGCCCAGGCCATCATAAGAAGCATTTTGCCCTGGAGGCATTATTTAACTGGTAGACATTTCACCATAAGGACTGACCAACGGTCCGTGATGTATATGTTCGACAAGAAGCACAAAAGTGGGAAATAAAGAATGACAAGATATTACGCTGGAAGGAAATGGAACTATCGTGTTATGACTTTGATATTCTGTACCGACCGGGTCAAGAGAACATCTCACCTGATGCATTCTTAGGTCCCATTGGAGCAGCTGTCATGATTTGCAATCACTCTCAGCGCTCCACAAGGCTTTGTGTCACCCGGGAGTTACAAGCCTGTACCAAATTTTGTCAAATCAAAGAACATGCCCTACTCAGTGGAAGATGTGGACAAGTGATCAGAGCATGCAGAGTATGTGCAGAGTGCAAGCCAAACTTTCATCAGCCAGAGAAATCATTCATAAAATCCACCCAGCCTTTCGAGAGACTGAATAAAGATTTCAAAGGACCTCTACCAAGCACAAATCAGAATAGGTATTTCCTTAACATAGTAGATGAATTTTTAAAGGGTTTTTCCCTTTGTTTTTCCCCTGTGCAAATATGACTGCTTCAACTGTTATTAGTTGTCTTTCACAGTTGTTCTCTATTTTTTGGTATGCCAGCTTATATCCATTCAGACAGGGGTTTCCTTGTTCATGAGTAACGAACTTCGGAGTTTTTGGCTAGCAAAGGTATTGCTTGCAGCAGAACAACAAGCTACAACCCTCAAGGAAAGGTCAAGTGGAGAGGTTCAATGGTACTATATGGAAGGCAGTTACAATGACATTGAAGTCGCACAACCTAACTGTTCAACACTGGCAACTGTCCTACCTGATGCTCTTCACTCTTTTAGATCATTGCTGTACACAGCTACTAATGCAACCCTCATGAAGACTCCTCAACTATTCACGTCGTTCCTCTACTGAGCCCCCGTGCACACTTGGTTATGTCATCCTGGACCCATTCTCCTGAAGAGTCAAACCCTAGGATGAACAAGACAGTTCCTTTAGTGGAAGAGGTAGAGCTCCTGCAAGCTAAAACCACATTATGCCACATTCGCTACCAAAATGGTGAAGAGACTACAGTATCTACAAGACATTTAGCCCAAGTTGAAATCCCCATTAGTGTGGAATCTGAAGATACACCAATAGATGTGAAAGATGCTTCGTTTTCTCCTGGAAAAAACCCCTTTAGACTACCCTACGGAAATAGAGGATTCTGCTCCAGCAGTTAGTCAAACCCCACTGGAAAATATTGAAAACCCGGTGAAGAGGCTCAAAGGCTACGAAGGTCGGGATGTGTACGTCGCCCACCTAACAGTTTGGGAGATTACTGTCTCTGATATTTTAGAAGGGGGAGATTGTAGCGATACTGCTCCCTGTGGGAGCAGCGCAGGATAATACTGCATCACCTCTCGGGGCCCTTAACAACAACAACAGTTTGGTGTGTGTCATGGGCGCCAACACATGGGGTGTGATTCTCTCCCCTTATATCCATATATTAGTGATGCAGATTACATGGTGAGTTTAAATATGTGGCCTGTAGTTATAACTTTCCTCTTGGACATATGGGAAGACATCACCCTTTCCCTGTAGAAGCAGTTATTAGATGTACTTTGTCATTATATTTTGTTGTTGCAGAAGTACTATGAAGATTCTATGTTCAAAAAAGCCTAGAGATAAGGCCTGTGTTTCTATTTACAACAGTCTCAAAACCCGTGCCCCAGCATTCAAAAATTGGGGCCTGCCAGTTCTCCCTGGTAATAAACCTAGTGTTTGCCTACATTACCAGTGTATTACTAACCTACATTAGGGTCATAGGTTTAACATTGTTATTATCTACAGTTACCTCAATAATCCTAATATTAGTGTTACTAACAATATAAAATACTTACTTCTTCCTTGAAGGGGGAAAAACTGTAAAATTTAAAAATGCTCATCCAACCACCTTTTCCCCCAACCCAGGTTGTTGTTGTTGGGTTTATCAGGGCAACTGACAGCATAAATCATATCGAGCCTGTTTTCTCGATGGTACGAGGAAAAATTGTTGCCCAAGCTGGCGATGAAAGAAAAGGAAGAAAAGTTCCTTTGTAAATAGAGGTAGAAACTTGATGTTTCCAATTAGATCTAGTGGACCCCTTTGCCAAGCCCAAGCAGAGAGGGAAACGCCCGCTCTCCCACCTGAGTTCAGTAACTGGCTTCCCACCAAAGACCGTTAAAGAATTTTCCACAGAGTGGAAAAAATGGAGCTGCTGAAGTAAGCTGTTGAACAGGTGCCCCTCCTGTAGAGTGCCTGATGGGCAAAATAGATGAGGACAAGCATCCCAGAGAGAATGGTGGAAATTTGTCACTGATACTCAGGCGACAGAGAGACGTCCACATCCAACGAAGGCTGGCGTAGAAGTCCGCCAGCTCGGGTGTATGTGTGTGTTCTGGGTGGGTGTAAGGGCCACCCAACCAGCTGTTCCATCCGTGACTTGTTGGAATCTTCGTACGACGTATCTGCCCCGTGGAACTTAGGACCAAATAAGTTTCCACAACATAGTACTAATTAAAACTAGATAAAATATTAATATGTAGTAACTATACTTGAAACTGGACAATAGTGGTTAGCTGTTTTACAATCTTATTTAAACTTAATACAAGTGAGTAGGGTTCGGTAAAATAAGCTTGAAATTGCACACAAAATCTACCTTACAAGTATTATTGCAGGTGGTAATATTTTATGGAATGGCAGATTAAAAGCCAGGAGATCACATGGTAACACTAATTAGCAGATGTTTTGGCAGATTTGGTTAACATTGAGAAATAAGATGAGTTTATGGATTGGCAGAATTAAGTGCAATCATTAACCCTGCCTCTCCTTCTTAACGGCAAGGATTTGACCCTCCAGACAGTTAGAAGATCTTGGCCTGTACCTGCGCATTTTTACTGACTTCAGGGAGCATTAGGGACATATAATACGCGGTTATTAGTCAAATATCCTTTCACTTTGGTAGATGTTCCTTTTCCGAGCACTGGAAGTCAGGGTTCGATACGACGTACACTGCCGGTGGCCCTATAAACAACAATAACTTGTGTTTATTGGTGGATTCAAATTCAAATTTTATTCTCTATAAGGATTACAATGCTGAGTTTACAGAATTTTGTTATTGTGTGATTTACATGTAGTAAAATAATGATTACAGAGTGTACCACTAGAACACCTAGCATGGCTAGGCATTTCGGGCTTCTGCGCCAGCCTTCGTCGGGTGTAGACGTCTCTCTCTCGCCTGAGAATCAGTGACAAATTTCCCCCATTCTCACTGGGACGCTTGTCCTCATCTTTTAAGCCCGCCGGGCACTCTACAGGAGGGGCACCTGTTTATCGGCTTACTTTAACCAGCTCCATTTTTTCCGCTTTGCGGGAAATTCTTTAACGGTCTTTGTGGGGAAGCCGGTTACTGGACTGGTGGGAATGTGGGCGTCCCTCTTGCTGGGGGGTTGGCAAAAGGGCAGGTGTGTAGATGGGTGAAGCGCCAGCCGCGTTGGTGTTATGTGGTGTTGCAGCAGAAGTAGGTGTTAGGTGGTGACGGCAACAGCAGAAGGTGTTAGGTGGTGAGGCAACAGCAGTAGGTGTTAGGTGGTGATGCAGCAGCAGGTGTTAGGTGGTGAGGCAGCAGTAGGTGTTAGATGGTGAGGCAACAACAGCAGGTGTTAGGTGGTGACGGAGCAGCAGAGGTGTTTGGTGGTGAGGGGGGGGACAGCAGCAGTAGGGTGTTAGGTGGTGAGGCAACAGCAGTAGGTGTTAGGGAGGATGGTGATGCAAACAGCAGTTAGGTGTTAGGTGGTGAGCAGCAGCAGGTGTTAGGTGGTGAGGCAGCAGCAGGTGTTAGGTGGTGATGGGCAACAAGCAGCAGGTGATTGATGGTGAGGCAAGCAGCAGTAGGTGTTAGGTGGTGATGCAGCAGGCAGGTGTTAGGTGATGAGACAGCAGCAGTAGGTGTTAGGTGGTGAGGCAGAAGCAGTAGGTGTTAGGTGGTGAGGCAACAGCAGCAGCTGTTTGGTGGTTGAGGCAGAGCAGCAGGTGTTAGATAGGTGAGCCAGCAGCAGCAGTGTTAGGTGGTGAGGATAGCAGCAGTTTCGTGTGTTAGGTGGTGAGGCAGAAGCAGTAGGTGTTATGGTGGTGAGGCAGAAGAAGCAGCAGGTGTTTAGGTGGTGAGGCAGGCTGCAGGCTGGTGTTAGGTGGTGAGGCAACTGCAGTAAGGTGTTAGGTGGTTGATGCAGCTGAGCAGGTTGTTTGGGGGTTGAGGCAGCAGCAGCAGGTGTTAGGTGGTGAGGCAACAGCAGCATGGGTTTGATGGTGAGGAGCAGCAGTAGGTGTTAGGTTTGGTGATGCTGCAGCAGTAGGTGTTAGGTGGTGATGCACAGCAGTAGGTGTTAGGTGGGGGCATACATCAGTAGGTGTTAGGTGGTGATTGCAGCAGCACGGTGTTAGGTGGTGAGGGCAGCAGTTGGTGTTGGTGGCTGAGGCAACAACAGCAGGTGTTAGGTGGTGGGCGCAGCAGGCAGCTGTTCTGGTGTTGAGGCAGACTGCAGTAGGTTGTTAGGTGGTGAGGCAACAGCAGTAGGTGTTAGGTGGTGATGCAACAGCAGTAGGTGTTAGGCTGGTGATTGATGCAGCAGCAGGTGTTAGATGGTGAGGCAGCAGCAGGTGTTAGGTGGTGCAGGCTGCAGCAGGTGTTAGTTGGTTGAGGCAGCAGCAGTAGGTGGGGGTTGGTGGATGTTGATGACAGCTGTGGTGTTAGGTGAGAGACAGCAGAGTATGGTGTTAGGTGGTGAGGCAGTAGCAGTAGGTGTTAGGTTGGTGAGGCAACAGCTGCAGGTGTTAGGTGGGTGCAGTCAGGCAGCAGCAGCAGGTGTTAGGCTGGTGAGGACAGCAGCCAGCAAGCAGCAGGTGTTGGTGGTGAGGGCCAGGCAGACAGAAGTGTTAGGAGGTGAGGCAAACAGCAGCAGGTGTTAGGTGGGTGAGGCCAGCCAGCAGCTGGTGTTATGTGGTGAGGCTGCGAAAGGCAGGTGTTAGGTGGTGAGGCAACAGCAGTTGGTGTTAGGTGGTGACTGGCAGAAGCAGCAGGTGTTGGTGGGTGAGGCTGCTGCAGGCAGCAGGTGTTAGGGCGGTGATGGCAACATGACAGCGGTGTTAGGTGGTGATGGCAAGCTGCAGCAGGTGTTAGGTGGTGAGGGCCTGCAGCAGCTGGTGTTTAGTGGTTGAGACAACAGCAGTAGGTGTTAGGTGGTGAGGCAGCAGCAGACAGGTGGTGTTAGGTGGTGAGCAGCAGCAGCAAAGGAGTGTTAGTGGTGAGGCAACAGCAGCTGGTGTTAGGAATGGTGAGGCAGGCAGGAAGTAGTGTTTGGTGGTGATGCTGCAGCAAGTAGGTGTTTGGTGGTGAGGCAACAGCAGTAGGTGTTAGGTTGGTGAGGCAACTGCAGTAGGTGTTAGGTGGTGATGCAACTGCAGTAGGTGTTACGTGGTGATGCTGCGTAGGTGTTAGGTGGTGACGCATGCAGCAGGGGTGTTAGGTGGTGAGCAGCACTCGCCAGGTGTTAGATGTTGGAGGGGGGGGGGGGGGGGAGGCTGCAGCAGTTAGGTGTTAGGTGGTGATGCAGCAGCAGGTGTTAGTTGATGAGGACAGCAGCAGTAGGTGTTAGGTGGTGAGGAAGAAGCACAGTAGGTGTTAGGTGGTGAGGCAACTGAAGCAGGTGTTAGGTTGTGAGGCAGATGCTGCAGGTGTTAAGTGGTTGAGGCAGCAGCAGCAGGTGTTTTGTGGTGTGGGCAGCAGCAGCAGGTGTTAGCGCGGTTTGATGGCACAGCAGCAGGTGTTAGGTGGTTAGGGCAGCTGCAGAAGGTGTTAGGTGGTGAGGCAGCAGCAGCAGGTGTTTGGGTGGTGATGTAAACAGGCAGTAGGTGTTAGGTTGGTGAGGCAGCAGCAGCAGGGGTAGGTGGGTGTGGAAAGCAGCAGCTAGGTGTTAGGGCGGTGAGGAAACAGCAGCAGTTGTTAGGTGGTGAGGCGCAGCAGCAGGGTTAGGTCGGTTGATGATGCAGCAGCAGCAGGTGTTAGGGTTGTGAGGCCAGGGCAACAGCAGTAGGTGTTAGGTGGTGAGGCTAGCAGAGCAGGTGTTAGGTGGTGAGGAAGCAGCAGCAGTTGTTAGATGGGAGCAGCAGCAGAATTAGGTGTTAGGTGGTGATGCAACAGCTGTAAGGTGTTAGGGGTGAGGCAACAGCAAGTTGGTGTTAGGTGGTGATGCAGCAGCTAGGTGTTTAGTTGGTGAGGCTGCAAGTAGGTGTTAGGTGGTGTGGCAACAACTGCAGGTGTTTGGTGGTGAGGCAGCGAGCAGCATGGTGTTAGGTGGTGAGGCAGCAGCAGTAGGTGTTGGTGGTGAGGGCACAACTGCAGTAGGGTAGGTGGTGATGCAACAGCAGTAGGTGTTTAGGTGGTGATGCAGCAGCAGGTGTTAGGTGGTTGAGGCCGCTGCACCAGGTGTTAGGTGTGAGCAGCAGCAGGTGTTAGATGGTGGAGGCAGCCGAGCAGTAGGTGTTAGGTTGGTGAGGCAGCAGCAGCAGGTTGTAGGTGGATGAGTCAGCAGCAGTAGGTGTTGGTGGTGAGGACAGAAGCATTAGTTGTTAGTGCTGGTGAGGCAACAGCAGCAGGGTTAGGTGGCTGTGGGCAGCTGCAGCAGGTGTTAGGGGGTGAGGCAGCAGCACGGTTTGATAGGTGGTGAGGCAGCAGCAAGCAGGTGTTTGGTGGTGAGGCTGCAGCAGCGTGTTTTGTAGGTGTGGCAGCAGCTAGCAGGTGTGAGGGGGTGAGGCAGCAGCATGGTGTTATAGTGGTGAGGCGGCAGCAGCAGGTGTTAGGTGGTGAGGCAGCAGCATGGTGTGTTAGGTGGTGAGGAGCAGCAGCAGGTGTTTGGTGGTGACGGCAGCAGCTGCAGGTGTTTAGGTGGTGTGAAGGAGCAGCAGTAGGTGTTAGGTGCGTGTGGCAACTCAGTTGGTGTTAGGTGGTGATGCAACAGGCAGTAGGTTGTTAGGTGGTGATGGCTGCAGAGGTGTTAGGTGGTGAGGCCCAGGCAGCAGTAGGTGTTAGGTGGCTGAGGCAGCAGCAGTAGGTTTTAGGAGGTGATGCAGCAGCTAGGTGTTAGGTGATGAGACAGAGCAGTAGGTGTAGGTGGTGACGGCAACAGCAGCAGGTTGTTGGTGGTTAGGCAGCAGCAGCAGGTGTTTAGGTTGGTGAGCAAGCAGCAGCAGGATGTTAGGTGGTGAGGCAAACAGCAGTAGGTGTTAGGTGTGTGATCCGCAGCAACAGCAGCAGGTGTTAGGTGGTGACGGGCAGCAGCAGCAGGTGTTAGGCGGTTGAGGCTACAGCAGCAGGTGTTAGGTGGTGAGGCAGCAGCCAAGCAGGTGTTTGGTGGTGAGGCAGCAGCAGCAGGTGTTTGGGTGGATGAGGCAACAGCAGTAGGTGTTAGGTGGTGAAGGCTCGCGCAGCAGGTGTTAGGTGGTGAGGCAGCAGCAGCAGGGTGTTAGGGTGGTTGAGCGCATACAGCAAGACTGGTGTTAGTGGTGAGGGAGCCAGCAGAGGTGTTAGGTGGTTGATGACAAACAAGCTGTTGGTGTTAGGTGGTGAGGCAATGCAGTAGGTGTGAGGTGGTGATGCAGACAGCAGGTGTTTGGTGGTGTGGGCCAGCAGTAGGTGTTAGGTGGTGAGGCATCAACTGCAGGTGTTAGGAGGTGAGGCAAGCAGCAGCAGTGTTGATAGGTGGTGAGGCAGCAGCAGTAGGTGTTGGTGGTGAGCAACAGCAGTAGGTGTAACATGCTAATTCGCAATTCTCACTAGGTCTTTTAGTTCCATTGGTGTTTGTTATAGACCCACCCAATATTGACTATGTCTGGCATTTAAAAATCTCCAAGGAATGGATGGTAGGTTACTATTGATGCGATCTGGTTAAAGAATCAGGGTCGAAGCTGGTTTCCGCTGGGGCATAGAGATTAATAATTGTTTATGGAATAAAATGCCTCGCCATAGCATTATACTTTGCCACCATCGATACTGCTTGTTACTCGATCTCATGCAAGGAAAAGGAGTGAATGTGCAAGCTCTTTATGACTTTACCATCACAAATCAGTTGGTTGACCTTAGGTTATAAGCTGCAATATTCACAGGGATAGTTTTGGTGGAGGTGATCCATCTTTCTACTACATTCCGTCGCAAACAGATGACATCAATATTCTTGGTTTCACTATTTTGATGTAAGTCAGGCAACCGCTTCCTGATGGAGCATTGTTCCATGAAAAGATTTGTAATTGTTCCCATTGGTAGTGCGTTATTACAATCTCTTGCTCTTTTGATGGTTAAATATATATGCTTTGACTGCAGTGGCAGATACTTAGAAGCATAATAGACATAGTTTGCTACGTATTTATCTTCAGAACCAATTTTTCGGCATTTTGGCAGCCAGGTTATGAGGGCAAGTTTTGAGGCTAGGAGTTATGGGCTTTCTTCATTCATAAATTACTGGAAGCTGAACGGAGAGTTTGCTGCACTTTTGGACATCATCACCATGTTCAAGAGTATCATCCTGACTGTATTACATATATTTATGAAATCTTGTCAGGATCCTTTCAAGAATGCTCACAAATTGTTTTCTGGGAAAATTGTGATAATATGAGGAAGGTCAGGCGCGAGATTCAATGCCTCTACGGAGGATGGCTTTCCTGGCGTTTGTTGCTTTCTTTAACATCTTTCTCCTTAAACAGGTACCATGGGTTACAATTAGTGTTCTCTTGTTCATCATTCATTGCAGGTAGTTCCGTGGCATCTCGATCATCTCCCAATTTACAGGGAGGTTACCTGTGTGGTGTCACCGTCTGACTGTTGTAGTTGTGTGTATTGGGAGAAAATGACAAAACTCTTCCACCATAGTCAGGTGTTGCCTTAGGTATCTGTAGTGGCTGATCCTGTATTTCCATATGTGCTAGCAGGGATGGCTAGCTCCTCATCTGATGGTGGTGGTGTGATGGCATTCTGGTATCAGCAGAATTGTTTGCTGTGAGGTGGGGTTCATTGCACACTTTTGCAGAGGGTCAGTCTCAGATATGGCTTGTGGTAGACTGGATGGCCCATCATCTGTTACTCATTAAAGGACTGTTATCAGGTTTACCTCGAATGTTGTTTGAGTTTCTGACTGCAGTCCTGTGGGAAAACTGTAACCCCAACTTTTTTCAGTTATTACACTTAAATTATTGGCTGACAGGACTACTGTGCTTTCTTAGAGGATGTTTCCTAGCACACTTACCACACACAAGAATGTAGTGTTCAACAGTCTACGGCAACATGGCCTTAGTGTGGCTTTTGTAAACCTAAGTTGAGGGGGGTAGGTACACTTCGATCGTTTAGGAAAAACGTAAATCCTTGCACCCAGATTTTCAGGGGGGAACAAGGGCACAGGACCTACCTAACGGTGCAATTAATTTGGGATTTTCTTTAAGTCTTTTAAGGCTTGATGATTTGCTCACTTAGAGTCAGAGGATGGGTACATGCTGAGGGGTATCAAAGAATTATGATACTGACCCATTTTTTAAAGTGGTGAGTGTCTGACTGAGGTCGGAGCAGCTTATTATCCCCATAAGGTGTTACTAAGTTGATCATTGATCAGTCTTTATTACTGTTCCACATAACCCACAAAGTTGTGTGTGTTTTTCCTAAATTTGGATATCCTTGTGTTAGGATGCTTTGGTTTACAGCTTCCATTAGCCCTGCACACTTAGCAGGCAGCGGGGTGTTGTCAGGGTAGTTCATGTTAAAACATTCTTCCTTTGAAGAAAGTCTTTATTGCAGCCTCTGTGCACCATGTGTATTTTAGTATCACAATTGTGTACGGTCAAGTGAGTCTGACTTCGTCGGACGCTCTGCCCTTTCTACACTTTTTATCTTTGTTTACTTTTAAAGGTCTGGAAGGGAAGCTAATCATCATTTCCATCACGCAGGAAATAGGTTCCTCCTATGACAGTAGCTTGTTTTCCAGAGTGATGATATCTGGTTGTAAGTCTCACAACAAGAAATTTCCTCGCCTTATCTTTCCCTTATAGCTTATGCAAGGGCAAAATATTCATTAACAAAGTCAGAAGTCAAAATAGGATCACAAGATCAAGTGCTCAAGTTCAATGAACACCCTCCAACCATAATCAACCCAGACCACCACCACTCAATACGACACACACCCACCACAAAAACACACTAGAGACTCTTGTATGTGGTTTAATATATGGTTTACCGACTGGTACATATTAATTGATATAATGATGGTACAGGCGAGGTCTTACACCATATCACAATATTAACAAACGATGAACAGGGGGGAGAGAGAGAGAGAGAGAGAGAGTGGAGGTGAGGATCCCCCGTGTGAGGAGAGGTGTGAGAGATGAGGAGGGGATGAGAGTGAGAGAGAAGAGAGGAGGAGAGAGAGAGAGGGGAGAGCCGGGAGAGAGGGTGGTAGAATGAGAGACTGAGAGAGTGAACAGTAGGTAATATTGAGCATGAAATTAGGAATTTCTGACCATACATCTCATTAAACTATGTGGTTCATATGATAACTCCACCTGAGATAGTTCTGGCTACTGCCAACATAATTGTACCTCACTGGAAATAATATTATGCAGTCATCACAATGAACGCTGATAGACAAACCTCTTACCCTCCAACCATAGATTGTTAACAGAAATTACTATAAAAATAAAAAAAATAAATAAAAAAAATAGGTATTGTTTACAATGACAATGAGATAATTCTCTCTGGTTGACTGTTGGGTCCATCCTGGGAGAACTCACACATTACTTGTTATTACATGTATGCAAGCAAAAGTGTGCAGCTGTAGATAGATGAACCCAGTACCCTTTACCAATCTAACTTAATCCACGCGTTACTATGTATGACATGTGTTACCAGTACACCATGTGTACACTTTATCACTTAAGAAACCTTTTGTTGTTGTATATTGGTGACGAGTGGTCACCACGCGAGGGTCGTAATATAAAACACTATCAACTTATCATGGTTCAACACTAGGCCAGCTTTGGTGTGGGGGCACTGATATAGGCTTCTTTAGCCAGCTCCATTTTTTCAGCTTTCGGGAAATTCTCTAAACGGTGGAGACGGTGTTACTGGACTTGGCTGGGGAATGTGGGCGTCCTCTCTGCTGGAGCTTAGCAAAGGCGTCCCTACGCTGCTGGGGGCTTGGAAAGGGCGTCTCTCTGCTGGGGCTTGGCAAGGAGCGTCCCTACTCTGCTTGGGGGGCTTGGCAAAGGCGTCCCTCTCTGCTGGGGCTCTTGCAAGGGAGGTCCAATCTCCTGCTGGGGCTTGGCAAGGGCGTTTTCCACCGGATCTAATTGGGAAACTTCATAAGTTTCTATCTTTATTTACCAAAGGAACGTTTGTTACCTTTTCTGCTCGTCAGTCTTGGACAAATTTTTGTGGTAACATGGAGAAGCTGGATACTGCCGTGTGTGTCCAGTGCCCTTAATAACCCAAAACAATGACGATGAAGAAGAAGTCTGTGGTGGATGAGTGAGAAAAGTGAAACAATAAACAGTGTTTGTGGTGTCTAAACACAGGTGAGTAACAACTGTGGTGTCTAACACAGGTGAGTATCAAATGTGGTGTCTAACACTGGTGGTGTAACAACTGTGGTGTCTAACAATGGTGAGTAACAACTGTGGTGTCTTACACAGGTGAGAGTAACAACTGTGGTGTCTATCACAGGTGAGTATCAATCTGTGGTGTTTAACACAGGTTGAGTAGTAACAAACGTTGTGTCTAAACGGTTGAAGTAACAACTGTGAGTGTACTAACACAGGTGAGTAACATACTGTGGTGTCTAACCTCGCGTGAGTAAAAACTGTGGTTGTCTAACACAGGTGAGTAAAAAATGGGGTGTCTAACAAGTGTGAGTAGTGACAACTGTGGTGTTCCTTTACGCAGGTGTAGCTTAACAATCTGTGGTGTCTTACAATGGGGAAAGTATTCAACTGTGGTGTCTAACTCTGGTGAGTAGTCACTAACTGTGGTGTATAACCCCAGGGGAGTTAACAAACTGTGGTGTCTTTCAACGGTGAAGGGTTGTATCAAACTGTGGTGTCTTACAAGGTGAGTAACATTTTAAACTGTGGTTGTCATACACCAGGTGAGTTACTAAATCCTTTATACAATACAACATCATGTGCTAGATGATACATAGAGAGAGTTTGACATGAATATAGTGATTAAGGCGCAGACAGATCATATTCGTGTCTTGTTGATGTGTCAGGTGTTAGGTGCTCAGGTGGTTGACTGGGTAAGGTGCTGACACGGTGTCAGGGACTCAGAGTTGTCTTGTGTCAGGTGATACATGGGTGTTGACTGTGAAAGGTGCTCAGGTGTTGAATTGTGTGGTGCTCGGTGTTGAACTGGGTTCAGGGCTCAGGTTGTGACTGTGTCAGGTGCCTCAGGTGGTTGACTGTGCCAGGGCTCAGGTGTTGACTGTGTCAAGTGCTCCCCCCAGGTGTTGAACGTGTCAGGGTGTTGGTTTCAGGTCTTGACTGTGTCAGGGGCTCAGGTGTTGACTGTGTGTCAGGTGTTCAGGTGTTGACTGTGTCAGGTGTTGAATGTGTCAGGTGTTAGGTGCTCTAGGGTTTTGACGGTGTCAGGTTGCTCAGGTGTTGACTGTTGTCAGGTGCTGTACTGACTGTGTCAGCGTGTCAGGTGTTGATGGTGTAGGTGACTAAGGTGTTGAAATGTGTCAGGGCTCAGGTGTTGACTGTCAGGTGTCTGGTGTTGATGTGTCAGGTGACTCAGAGTGTGTTGGACTGTGTCAGGTGTCAATGGTGTTTGACTGTGTCAGGTGCTACATGGGTTGACTGTGTCAGGTGCTCAGGTGTTGACCTGTGTCAGGTGTCAGTGTTGACTGTGTAAGGGTTGCTCAGGTTGTTGGCTGTGTCAAGTGCTAGGTTGTTGACTGTGTTAGGTGCTAGGTGTGACTGTACTCACCATAATTTTACCTCACTAATTGTGGTTATTTCAGGGGTCTAGACTAGCTCCTGGAACAGCTCTTCACTGTTTGCTACTGGGTCCTCTCTCTCTCTGCTTGCCTGTGCTTTGTCATACCTCTTCTTAAAACTATGTATGGTTCTTGCCTCACTTACTCACTTGCTAGGCTATTCCCACTTGCTGACTACTCTATGACTGATGATATACTTCCTAACCGCATCCCTGTGACTCGTCTGAGCTTCAGCTTCCAGTTGTGACACCTTGTCCTGTTGTCCCCTCTCTGGAAACATCCTGTCTCTGTCCCTCCTAGTCTATTCCCCGCTGTATCTTGTTTGTCGTTATCATGATTCCCTGACCTTCAGTCCTCCAGTGTCGTCGTTGTCCCTTACAACTTTCCTCGTACGACATTCCCCTTGAAGCCTGGGACTAGCCTTGTTGCTAACCTTTGTACTTTCTCCTAACTTCTTGATGTGCTTGAAGGTGTGGGTTCCAGTCGGGTGCTGATTTACTCCAGGATGGGACTATCCATTCTCTCTGTGTATTAGTGTGTCTTGAGTTGATCGCTTCCCTTATTAAGTATCGGAACGCTATTCTAAGGTTTGCCAGGCGAACGTATGCTGCAGCAGTTTTTTGGATGACTGTATCAGGTGTTAGGTGTTGACTGTCGTCAGCGTGTTCCCAGGTCTTGCTGTCATGTTGTCAGGTGCCTCAGGTTTGACTGTGTCAGGTGTTCAGGAGTTGGACTGTGTAGGTGCTCAGGTGTTGACTGTCAGGTGGTTGACTGTGATCTTGGTGTTAGTGGTGAGGCAACCAGCAGCCCAGGTGTTAGGGTGGTGAGGCGCGAGCAGAACGGTGTAGGTGGTGTTAAGGCAGCAGGCAGCAGGTGTTAGGTGGTGTGGCAGCAGCAGCAGGGTTGTTAGGTGGTGGACGGCATGCAAGCAAGGTTGTTAGGTGGTGGGGAAACAGCAGCAGCTTGCTAGTGTTAGGTGTTGTTGTGGCAGCAGCAGGTAGGTGTTAGGTGGTGAGGCAGCAGCAGGCTATTAGGTGGTGGATGGCAAACAGCAGCAGCAGTAGGTGGTAGGTGTTGAGGCTGCAGCAGTAGGTGTTAGGTGTTGAGGCAGCAGCTAGTAGGTGTTAGGCAGTTGGTGAGGCAGCAGCACGGTTGTTAGGTGGTGAGGCAGCTGCAGAGGTGTTGGTGGTGAGGCTGCAGCAGTCGGTGGTTAGGTTGTGAGCAGCATCAGGTGTTAGGTGGTGAGGCAGCAGCTAGTAGGTGTTAGCATGGTGAGGCAACAGCAGTAGGTGTTTGGTGGTGATGCAGCAGAAGGTGTTTGTGTTTGGTGGGTCCCGAGGTCCAGCAGCACCCCCCGCGCCTCCCGTTAGGTGGTGAGGGCAGCAGCCAGGTTTTAGGTGATGAGGCAGCCAGCAGCAGAAGGTGTTGGTGGTATGTGGTGAGGGTCTACAGCAAGTGTTAGGTGGTGAGGCAGCAGCAGGTGTTGGTGTGGGTGAGGCAGCAGCAGCAGGTGTTGTGGTGAGGCAGAGCATGGTGTTAGGTGCGTGTGGCTAGCTGCAAGCAGGTGTTAGGTGGTGAGGGAGAGCAGCAGCCCCCCCCCAGTGGGTGTTTGGTGGTGGACTGGCAGCATACTAGGTGTTAGGTGGTGAGGCAAGCTGCAGGTGTTAGGTTGGTGAGCAGCAGCAGAGTGTTAGGTGGTTGAGGCGCAGCACAGTTGTTGTTTAGGTTCTGGTGAGGCAGCTGCAGGTGTTAGCGTGGTGAGGCTGCAGCTGGGGTTGCGTGGTGTGGGCGCAGCAGTAGATGTTTAGGTGAGGTGAGGCCCACCAGCTGCTGGTGTTAGGTGCTTGATTGAGGCAGCTGCAGGTGTTAGATGGTGAGCAGCAGCAGTAGGTGTTAAGGTGGTGTTGCTGCAGCAGTGGTGTTAGGTGGTGAGGCATCAGCAGTTGGTGTTAGGTGGTGAGGCAAACAGCAGTAGGTGTTAGGGGGTGATGCAGCAGGCAGGTTGTTAGGTGGTTGAGGCATCAGTAGGTGTTAGATTTGGTGAAGGCAACAACAGCAGGTGTTAGTTGAGTGAGGCAGGCTAGCAGCAGGTGTTTGGTGGTGATTGAGGGCAGCAGCGTAGGTGTTAGGTGGTGAGGCAACAGGCAGTAGGTGTTAGGATGGTTGATCAATGCAACGCAGTAGGTGTTAGGTGGTGATGCAGCAGCAGGTGTGTTAGGTGGTGCGGCAGCAGCAGGTGTTAGTGGTGAGGCGCAGCAGGTGTTAGATGGTGAGGGGCAGCAAGCGTAGGTGTTAGGTGGGATGCAGCTGACAGATTAGGTGTTAGGTGGTGAGGCAACACAGCAGTAGGTGTTAGGTGGAGAGGCAACAGCTGTCAGTAGGTGTTTTGGTGGTGAATGCTGAAGCAGTGTTAGGTGGTGAGGGCAAGGCAGTTAGGTGTTTGATGGTGACCAGGGCTAAACAAGCAGGGGTTAGGTGATTGATGCTAGCAGCAGCAGTTGTAGGTGGTGAGGCCTGCAGCTGTAGGTGTTAGGTATTGAGGCAACAGCAGTAGGTGTTAGGTGGTGATGCCAAAGCAGTAGGTGTTAGGTGTCCCCCCCGATCAGCAGCAGGTTTAGGTGGTTGTGGCAACGCAGCAGGTGTTGGTGGGGAGGCAGCAGCTGGTGATAGATGGTTAGGCAGCAGCTGTAGGTGTTAGGTGGTGATGATGCCTGCAGCAGGTGTTAGGTGATGAGACAAGCAGCAGTAGGTGTTAGGTGGTGAGGCAGAAGCTAGTAGGTGTTAGGCTGGTTGAGGCAACAGCAGCAGGTGTTAGGTGGTTGAGCAGATGCAGCAGGTGTCACCTGTTAAGGTGGTGCAGGGCAGCAGCCGCAGGTAGGTGTGTGTTTGGTGCGTAGGCTGGCAGCAGCTGGTGTAAGGCGGTGGTTTGGGACGGCAACAGCAAGTTGGTGTTGGTGGTTGAGCACAGCAGTTGGTGTTAGGTGGTGATTGCCAGCAGCAGGTGATTAGGTGGTGAGGGCAGCAGCAGGTGTTAGGCGGTGAGGCAACAGCAGTAGGTGTTAGGTCGGTGAGGCCAACAGCTGTATTGGTGTTAGGTGGTGACCCGGCAGCAGAGGTAGTTAGGGTGGTGTGGCAGCAGCAGGTGTCTAAGATGGTGAGGCAGCAGCAGTAGGTGTTAGGTGGTGATGCAGCAGCAGTAGGTGTTTAGGTGGTGGGCAACAGCAGTAGGTGTTAAGGGGTGATGTGGCAACAGCTACAGGTGTTAGGTGGTTGAGGCTGAGCAGGCAGCAGGTTGTTAGGTGGGTGGAGGCAGCAGAAGGTGTTAGGTGGTGAGGCATAACTGTAGTGTTAGGTGGGTGAGGCAGATTCTGCAGGTGTTAGGTGGTGAGGCAGGCAGCATGGTGTTAGGTGAGTGAGGGCAGCAGCAGTAGATGTTTTTAAAGGTGGTGAGGCCAGCAGCAGTGTGTAAGGTGGTGAGGCGACAGCCAGGTGTTAGATGGTGAGGCAGCAGCTGTAGGTGTTAGGTGGTGTTGATGCAGCAGCAGTAGGTGTTAGGTGCTGAGGAACAGCAGTTAGTGATAGGTGGTGAGGCAACAGCCGTAGGTTGTTAGGGTGGTGATGCAAGCAGCAGGTGTTCGGTGGTGGAGGCAGCAGCAGGTGATAGATGGGAGGCAACAACAGCAGGTTGTTAGTTGGTGAGGCAGCAGCAGCAGGTTGTTAGGTGGTATGAGCAGCAGACAGTAGGTGTTAGGTGGTGAGGCAACAGGCAGTAGGTGTTAGGTGGTCGATGCAACAGCAGTTAGGTGTTAGTGGTGATGCATCAGAGGTGTAGGTGGTGAGGGCAGCATCAGGTGTTAGGTGGTGAGGCGCAGCTGGTGTTAGATGGTGAGGCAGCAGCCTGTAGGTGTTTAGTGGAGATGTTTTTTTTTTTTTTTTTTTCAGCAGCTGTTAGGTGTTAGGTGGTGAGGCATCGCTGTAGGTGTTAGGTGGCAGAGGCAAAACAGCAGTAGGTGTAGGTGTGATGCAGAGCAGGTGTTAGGTGGTGAGGCTCAGCAGTAGGTGGTTAGATGGGTGAGGGCAATCAAACAGCAGGTGTTTTTAGGTGGTGATGCAGCAGCAGCAGGGTGTGAGGTGGTGAGGCAGAAGCAGTAGGTGTTAGGTATTGAGGGCTACAGCAGTAGTGTTAGGTGGTGATGTGCTACTGCAGTAGGTGTTAGGTGGTGTTGCAGCAGCAGGTGTTAGGTTGGTGAGCAGCAGCAGATGTTAGAGTGGGTGAGGCGCAGGGTGATTGATGGTTGAGGCAGCAGCAGTATGGGTGTTAGGTGGTGATGCAGCAGCAGGGTTGTTGGTGATGAGACAGCAGCAGTAGGTGGTTTTTAGGTGGTGAGGCAGAACCAGAGAAAGAAGTAGGTGTTGGTGGTGAGGGGCAACAGCAGGCAGGTGTTAGGTGGTGAGGCAGCAGGTTGTTAGGTGGTGAGGCAGCTGCAGCAGGGTGTTACGGTGTGTGGCTGCAGCAGCAGGTGTTAGGCGGGTGAGGCAACAGCAGTAGGTGTTAGGTGGTGAGGCAACAGCAGTACGTGTTTGGTGGTGATGCACAGCAGCAGGTGTTTTGGTGGTTGAGGCAGCAGCAGGTGTTAGGCGCGGTTTGGGCAACAGCAGTAGGTGTTAGGTGGTGAGGCTACAGCTGTAGGTGTTAGGTGGTGAGGCAGCAGCCAGGTGTTAGGTGGTGCAAGGCAGCAGCCAGGTGTTAGATGGTGAGGCAGCAGCAGTAGGTGTTAGGTGGTGATGCCCTGCAGCAGAAGGTGTGTTAGGTGGTGAGGCAACAGCAGTAGGGTTAAGGTGGAGAGGCAAACAGCAGTAGGTGTTAGGTGCGTTGTTGCAGCAGCAGGTTTTAGGGTGGTTGAGGCAGCGGGCCAGCTGTACCGGTGTTAGAATGGTGAAGGCAACACAGCAGGTTGTTAGGTGGTGAGGCAAGCAGCAGCAGGTGTTAGGTGGGTGCAGGGGGTGGCAGCATGAGTAGGTGTTAGGTGGGGAGGCAAACACAGTAGGTGTTAGGGGTTGATGGCAACAGCGTAGGTGTTACGGCGTGGTGATGCAGCAGCAGGGGTTGTTAGGGGGTGAGGCAGCAGCAGGTGTTAGGTGGTGAGGCAGCGCAGCAGGTGTTAGATGGTGAGGCACAGCAGCAGTAGGTGATAGGTGGTGATGCAGCAGCAGTAGGTGGTTTAGGTGGTGAGGCAACAGCTGTAGGTGTTAGGTGGTGAGGCAACAGCAGTAGGTGTTAGGTTGGTGATGCAGCAGCAGGTGTTAGGGGTGTGGCAGCCAGTAGGTGGTTAGATGGTGAAGGCAACAACAGCAGGTGTTAGGTGGTGAGCAGCAGCAGAAGGTGTTAGGGGTGAGGCAGCAGCAGTCGGTGTTGGTGTGATAGGCATCCTGCAGTAGGTGTTAGGGTGGTGATTGCAACAGCAGTTGGTGTTAGGTGGTGAGCAGCAGCAGGTGTTAGGTGGTAGAGGACAGCTGCAGGTGTTAGGTGGTGAGGCAGCAGAAGGTGTGGTTAGTTGGTGGTGAGCGCTGCAGTAGGTGTTTGGTGGTGATGCAGCAGCTGTAGGTGTTAGGTAGGTGAGGCCAACAGCAGGAGTTGGTGTTAGGTGGTGAGGCAACAGCGTATGGTGTTAGAGGTGGATGTTCCTGCAGCAGGCTGTTAGGTGGTGATGGGCAGCTGTAGGTGTTAGTGGTGAGGCAAAAAGCTTGGTGTAGGTGGTGTGATGATGCTGCTGCCAGCAGGTTGTTAGTTGGTGAGGGCCAGCAGCAGTAGGTGTTAGGGTAATTGAGGCTAACAGCAGTAGGTGTTAGGTGGTGATGCTCTGCAGTAGGTGTTAGGTGGTGATGCAGCAGCAGGTGTTAGGTGGTGAGGCAGCAGCACAAGCAGCAGGAGTTAGGTGGTGTGGCAGCAGCAGGTGATAGATGGTAGGCAGCAGCAGTAGGTGTTATGTGGTGATGCAGCAGTGGTGTTAGGTGATGAGACAGCAGCAGTAGGTGTTAGGTGTGTTTTTTTGAGGCAGAATGAAGCAGTAGGTGTTTGGGGTGTGGGCAAATCAGCAGGCAGGTGTTAGGTGTGGTGAGGCAGCAGCAGCAGGTGTTAGGTGGTGAGGCAGCAGCAGCAGGTGTTAGTGTGCTTAGCTGCAGAAATGCAGGTGTTAGGCGTTGAGGCAAACAGCTGTAGGTGTTTGGTGGTATGTGACGGCAACAGCAGTTAGGTGTTAGGTGGTGATGCAGCATCAGGTGTTAGGTGGTGAGGCAGCAAGCAGTGTTAGCGGTGAGGCAACAGCAGTTTAGGTGTTAGGTGGTGAGGGCTAAAAGCAAGTAGGTGTAGGTCGGTGAGGCAGACAGCCAGGTGGTGGTGGTGAGGCAGCAGCTGGTGTTGAGATGGTGTGGCAGCAGCAGTAGGTGTTAGGTGGTGGGTGATGCAGCAGCAGTAGGTGTTAGTGGTCGAGGCAACAGCAGTAGGTGTTAGGTTGGTGAGGCCAAACGCAGGAGGTGTTAGGTGGGGTGTTGCAGAGCAGGTCGTTTGGTTGGTGCAGGCAGCGATAGGTGTTAGATGGGTAAGGAAATCAGCAGGTGTTAGGTGGTGAGGCGGCAGCAGCAGGCAGGTGTTAGGTGGTGACAGCTTAGCGAATTGGTGTTAGGTGGTGAGGCTACAGCAGTAGGTGTTTAGGTGGTGATGCAACAGCAGTAAGGTGTTAGGTGGGTTGATGCAAGAGCAGGTGTTAGGTGGTGTTGACGGCAGCTGAGGTGTTAGGTGTGTGAGGCACAGCAGCAGGTGTGTAGATGGGTGAAGCGCCAGCCGCGTTGGTGTTATGTGGTGTTGCAGCAGAAGTAGGTGTTAGGTGGTGAGGCAACAGCAGTAGGTGTTAGGTGGTGAGGCAACAGCAGTAGGTGTTAGGTGGTGATGCAGCAGCAGGTGTTAGGTGGTGAGGCAGCAGTAGGTGTTAGATGGTAAGGCAACAACAGCAGGTGTTAGGTGGTGACGGAGCAGCAGAGGTGTTTGGTGGTGAGGGGGGGGACAGCAGCAGTAGGGTGTTAGGTGGTGAGGCAACAGCAGTAGGTGTTAGGGAGGATGGTGATGCAAACAGCAGTTAGGTGTTAGGTGGTGAGCAGCAGCAGGTGTTAGGTGGTGAGGCAGCAGCAGGTGTTAGGTGGTGATGGGCAACAAGCAGCAGGTGATTGATGGTGAGGCAGCAGCAGTAGGTGTTAGGTGGTGATGCAGCAGCAGGTGTTAGGTGATGAGACAGCAGCAGTAGGTGTTAGGTGGTGAGGCAGAAGCAGTAGGTGTTAGGTGGTGAGGCAACAGCAGCAGCTGTTTGGTGGTTGAGGCAGAGCAGCAGGTGTTAGATAGGTGAGCCAGCAGCAGCAGTGTTAGGTGGTGAGGATAGCAGCAGTTTCGTGTGTTAGGTGGTGAGGCAGAAGCAGTAGGTGTTATGGTGGTGAGGCAGAAGAAGCAGCAGGTGTTTAGGTGGTGAGGCAGGCTGCAGGCTGGTGTTAGGTGGTGAGGCAACTGCAGTAAGGTGTTAGGTGGTTGATGCAGCTGAGCAGGTTGTTTGGGGGTTGAGGCAGCAGCAGCAGGTGTTAGGTGGTGAGGCAACAGCAGCATGGGTTTGATGGTGAGGAGCAGCAGTAGGTGTTAGGTTTGGTGATGCTGCAGCAGTAGGTGTTAGGTGGTGATGCACAGCAGTAGGTGTTAGGTGGGGGCATACATCAGTAGGTGTTAGGTGGTGATTGCAGCAGCACGGTGTTAGGTGGTGAGGGCAGCAGTTGGTGTTGGTGGCTGAGGCAACAACAGCAGGTGTTAGGTGGTGGGCGCAGCAGGCAGCTGTTCTGGTGTTGAGGCAGACTGCAGTAGGTTGTTAGGTGGTGAGGCAACAGCAGTAGGTGTTAGGTGGTGATGCAACAGCAGTAGGTGTTAGGCTGGTGATTGATGCAGCAGCAGGTGTTAGATGGTGAGGCAGCAGCAGGTGTTAGGTGGTGCAGGCTGCAGCAGGTGTTAGTTGGTTGAGGCAGCAGCAGTAGGTGGGGGTTGGTGGATGTTGATGACAGCTGTGGTGTTAGGTGAGAGACAGCAGAGTATGGTGTTAGGTGGTGAGGCAGTAGCAGTAGGTGTTAGGTTGGTGAGGCAACAGCTGCAGGTGTTAGGTGGGTGCAGTCAGGCAGCAGCAGCAGGTGTTAGGCTGGTGAGGACAGCAGCCAGCAAGCAGCAGGTGTTGGTGGTGAGGGCCAGGCAGACAGAAGTGTTAGGAGGTGAGGCAAACAGCAGCAGGTGTTAGGTGGGTGAGGCCAGCCAGCAGCTGGTGTTATGTGGTGAGGCTGCGAAAGGCAGGTGTTAGGTGGTGAGGCAACAGCAGTTGGTGTTAGGTGGTGACTGGCAGAAGCAGCAGGTGTTGGTGGGTGAGGCTGCTGCAGGCAGCAGGTGTTAGGGCGGTGATGGCAACATGACAGCGGTGTTAGGTGGTGATGGCAAGCTGCAGCAGGTGTTAGGTGGTGAGGGCCTGCAGCAGCTGGTGTTTAGTGGTTGAGACAACAGCAGTAGGTGTTAGGTGGTGAGGCAGCAGCAGACAGGTGGTGTTAGGTGGTGAGCAGCAGCAGCAAAGGAGTGTTAGTGGTGAGGCAACAGCAGCTGGTGTTAGGAATGGTGAGGCAGGCAGGAAGTAGTGTTTGGTGGTGATGCTGCAGCAAGTAGGTGTTTGGTGGTGAGGCAACAGCAGTAGGTGTTAGGTTGGTGAGGCAACTGCAGTAGGTGTTAGGTGGTGATGCAACTGCAGTAGGTGTTACGTGGTGATGCTGCGTAGGTGTTAGGTGGTGACGCATGCAGCAGGGGTGTTAGGTGGTGAGCAGCACTCGCCAGGTGTTAGATGTTGGAGGGGGGGGGGGGGGGGAGGCTGCAGCAGTTAGGTGTTAGGTGGTGATGCAGCAGCAGGTGTTAGTTGATGAGGACAGCAGCAGTAGGTGTTAGGTGGTGAGGAAGAAGCACAGTAGGTGTTAGGTGGTGAGGCAACTGAAGCAGGTGTTAGGTTGTGAGGCAGATGCTGCAGGTGTTAAGTGGTTGAGGCAGCAGCAGCAGGTGTTTTGTGGTGTGGGCAGCAGCAGCAGGTGTTAGCGCGGTTTGATGGCACAGCAGCAGGTGTTAGGTGGTTAGGGCAGCTGCAGAAGGTGTTAGGTGGTGAGGCAGCAGCAGCAGGTGTTTGGGTGGTGATGTAAACAGGCAGTAGGTGTTAGGTTGGTGAGGCAGCAGCAGCAGGGGTAGGTGGGTGTGGAAAGCAGCAGCTAGGTGTTAGGGCGGTGAGGAAACAGCAGCAGTTGTTAGGTGGTGAGGCGCAGCAGCAGGGTTAGGTCGGTTGATGATGCAGCAGCAGCAGGTGTTAGGGTTGTGAGGCCAGGGCAACAGCAGTAGGTGTTAGGTGGTGAGGCTAGCAGAGCAGGTGTTAGGTGGTGAGGAAGCAGCAGCAGTTGTTAGATGGGAGCAGCAGCAGAATTAGGTGTTAGGTGGTGATGCAACAGCTGTAAGGTGTTAGGGGTGAGGCAACAGCAAGTTGGTGTTAGGTGGTGATGCAGCAGCTAGGTGTTTAGTTGGTGAGGCTGCAAGTAGGTGTTAGGTGGTGTGGCAACAACTGCAGGTGTTTGGTGGTGAGGCAGCGAGCAGCATGGTGTTAGGTGGTGAGGCAGCAGCAGTAGGTGTTGGTGGTGAGGGCACAACTGCAGTAGGGTAGGTGGTGATGCAACAGCAGTAGGTGTTTAGGTGGTGATGCAGCAGCAGGTGTTAGGTGGTTGAGGCCGCTGCACCAGGTGTTAGGTGTGAGCAGCAGCAGGTGTTAGATGGTGGAGGCAGCCGAGCAGTAGGTGTTAGGTTGGTGAGGCAGCAGCAGCAGGTTGTAGGTGGATGAGTCAGCAGCAGTAGGTGTTGGTGGTGAGGACAGAAGCATTAGTTGTTAGTGCTGGTGAGGCAACAGCAGCAGGGTTAGGTGGCTGTGGGCAGCTGCAGCAGGTGTTAGGGGGTGAGGCAGCAGCACGGTTTGATAGGTGGTGAGGCAGCAGCAAGCAGGTGTTTGGTGGTGAGGCTGCAGCAGCGTGTTTTGTAGGTGTGGCAGCAGCTAGCAGGTGTGAGGGGGTGAGGCAGCAGCATGGTGTTATAGTGGTGAGGCGGCAGCAGCAGGTGTTAGGTGGTGAGGCAGCAGCATGGTGTGTTAGGTGGTGAGGAGCAGCAGCAGGTGTTTGGTGGTGACGGCAGCAGCTGCAGGTGTTTAGGTGGTGTGAAGGAGCAGCAGTAGGTGTTAGGTGCGTGTGGCAACTCAGTTGGTGTTAGGTGGTGATGCAACAGGCAGTAGGTTGTTAGGTGGTGATGGCTGCAGAGGTGTTAGGTGGTGAGGCCCAGGCAGCAGTAGGTGTTAGGTGGCTGAGGCAGCAGCAGTAGGTTTTAGGAGGTGATGCAGCAGCTAGGTGTTAGGTGATGAGACAGAGCAGTAGGTGTAGGTGGTGACGGCAACAGCAGCAGGTTGTTGGTGGTTAGGCAGCAGCAGCAGGTGTTTAGGTTGGTGAGCAAGCAGCAGCAGGATGTTAGGTGGTGAGGCAAACAGCAGTAGGTGTTAGGTGTGTGATCCGCAGCAACAGCAGCAGGTGTTAGGTGGTGACGGGCAGCAGCAGCAGGTGTTAGGCGGTTGAGGCTACAGCAGCAGGTGTTAGGTGGTGAGGCAGCAGCCAAGCAGGTGTTTGGTGGTGAGGCAGCAGCAGCAGGTGTTTGGGTGGATGAGGCAACAGCAGTAGGTGTTAGGTGGTGAAGGCTCGCGCAGCAGGTGTTAGGTGGTGAGGCAGCAGCAGCAGGGTGTTAGGGTGGTTGAGCGCATACAGCAAGACTGGTGTTAGTGGTGAGGGAGCCAGCAGAGGTGTTAGGTGGTTGATGACAAACAAGCTGTTGGTGTTAGGTGGTGAGGCAATGCAGTAGGTGTGAGGTGGTGATGCAGACAGCAGGTGTTTGGTGGTGTGGGCCAGCAGCAGGTGTTAGGTGGTGAGGCAGCAGCAGCAGGTGTTAGGTGGTGATGGCAGCAGCAGCAGGTGTTAGGTGGTGGGCAGCAGCAGCAGGTGTTAGTGGTGAGGCAGCAGCAGCAGGTGTTAGGTGGTGAGGCAGCAGCAGCAGGTGTTAGGTGGTGAGGCAGCAGCAGCAGGTGTTAGGTGGTGAGGCAGCAGCAGCAGGTGTTAGGTGGTGAGGCAGCAGCAGCAGGTGTTAGGTGGTGAGGCAGCAGCAGCAGGTGTTAGGTGGTGAGGCGGCAGCAGCAGGTGTAAGGTGGTGAGGCAGCAGCAGCAGGTGGTAGGTGGTGAAGCAGCAGCAGCAGATGTTAGGTGGTGAGGCAGCAGCAGCAGGTGTTAGGTGGTGAGGGCAGCAGCAGAGGTGTTAGGTGTGAGGCAGCAGAAGCAAGTAGTGTTAGGTGGTGAGCTGCAGCAGCAGGTGTTAGGTGGTGAGGCAGCCAGCAGCAGGTGTTAAGTCGGTTGACGGCAGCAGCAGCAGGTTTAGGGTGTTGAGGCAAGCACAGCAGGTTTGTAGGTGGTGACCGGCGCAGCAGGTGTTGGGTTGTGAGGCAAGCAGCAGCATGTGTTAGGTTGGTTGAAGGCAGCAGCAGCAGGTGTTAGGTTGGTGAGGCCAGCAGCAGCAGGTGTTAGGTGGTGGGCAGCAGCAGCAGTTGTTAGGTGGTGTCGGCAGCAGCAGCAGGTGTAGGTGGTAAGGCCGCAGCAGCAGGTTGTTACGGTGGGGAGGCAGGCAGCAGCAGGTGTTGGGGTGAGCAGAGCAGTGTGGACGCGTGTTAGGTAGTGAGGCGGCAGCAGCAGCAGCAGTTGTTAGGTAAGTGAGGCAGCAGCAGCAGGTGTTAGGTGTGGTGAGGCAGCAGCAAGCAGGTGTTAGGGTGGTGAGGCGCTGCAGCGGTGTTAGGTGTGAGGCGCTGCTTGTTTAGTTAGTAAGTTTTTAAGGTTTATGCTTACATAATAAACCAAAATTGTTGGCTGAATCATTCATATACAAGGTTCATTATTTAACCAAGACATTACCTAATAAGTTATACGTTTATATAGTTACAAGTACACATAATACACTTAAAAAAATTATCATACATAGTAACATGTACTTAACCACCAGAGTAACACAAAAATTATCATACATAGTAACTATGTACATTAACACCAGATTAACACCAAAAATTATCATACATAGTAACATGTTCCATTAACCACCGAGTAACAAAAAAATTTATCATACATTAGTAACATGTACTATTAACCACCAGTGTAACACAAATTTATCATAAATAGTAACATGTACATAAACCACCGAATAACAGAAAATTTATCATGCATGGTAAATGTACATTTAAACACCAGAGATAACACAAAAATTATCTTACATAGTAACATGTACATTAACCACCGAGTAACACATAAATTATCATACATAGTAACATGTACATTAACCACCAGGAGTAACACAAAATTATCATACATAGTACCCCCCCCCCCCCAAACTAACCATGGTACTTAACACCAGGTACACAAAAAACTAAAAGTGATATAATTGTGCTCATTGTAATTATTTATTTATTTTAAACCTTTAAACAAACTAATGTAACTCAACTGTCTGAAATCAATTACAATAAGTAAGTTACATTGTAATAAGGTGAGACCCGTTGGCCTGCCAAGGGTGTGGTGGAAACATTGTGTGTGTTTCCTTACACCAGGTTGTCCTGTTTCCTAAGCAAGCAAGTAGGTACCTGGGTGTTAGTGGACTGCTGTGGGTGGCATCCTGGGGACAAGAATGATAAACACAATGGAAATAAGACAGCCAGTCCCTAGTTGGAACACTGATTTTCTTGAGTTATCTTACATTACCTTAAAGAGATGTTCAACTTAGAGTAATAGGTACTTATATACAGTGGAACTTGATTAAGTGTCCCAACATACGAGTTTTTTTTATATACAAGGCCGTCGATCGGTGATTTTTTGCTCTGAGTTAAGAAGCAACATTTGAGTCGAGCCAGCTCCCCCGCTTCCCACCCTTCACTAAAAAAACACCCCCCCAAACCTGGACCCTCTCTTGTTTATCATGGATTTCATGTTTAATTCCATGGAAATATCTCTTTTTCTTTCAGCACTGTCCTTTACTCTTTACATTCTTAGGAGCATGGTAGAAGTTGAAATTTGGCCAAATGACTGTAAAATGTAAGCAATTCAGGAGAGAACTGCTGCACAGGTAGGTAAACACTGCCTCTGAGTTGGCTTTATTTAAAGCTCTCCTGGTTATAATTATGTTTATTATTATTAATTTAGCCAACTGAAGCTCTATCTTATTGTAATAATAATACTATAACATATTAATTATTGATAATAATTTAGGGAAACTGAAAGCCCCTCACCTGTGCCAAAGTTCCTTGATTGCTAGTGGAGGGGCTCTTGATCTAGGGAATTGGAATATGTGCACTAGTTCCTTAAATTTAATAATAATAAAAATAATAATAATATTAATATTAATTATATAATAATAGTAATAATATTATTATTATTATTATTATTATTATTATTATTATTATAACAACAATAGAGCTTCTGTTCCCTAATTATCTATAATAATAATAATTATTATTATTATTATTAATATTATTTTTATTTATCTATTTTTATTATTATAACAATAGAGCTTCATTTCCCTTTATTATTATTAATAATAATACAATGGAACCTCAAATTTCAAACATATTGCTTATCAAACTCTTCGAAAATCAACCGCTTTTATCGAACCAACTTTGTCTCTATTATCGAACTCGCCGCTATTGTCGAACTGCTGGGTGCCGGACCTGTCCACCTTCTTCAAAGATTAAGGAGATTTGCACCAAGTAGAATGATGTCCAAATGTTTGTGGAGGAGTACCACCCTGAGCAAGCTGAAACAAGCCGTCTTTACAACAAGTTCAGTGACAAGATCATGTTCCATTTTAGGGAAATCTTAAAGAGGCACCAGAAACAGAGGACTGTGGACAGTTATTTTGTGAGACAGGGGTCCAGTGACTCTCAAGCTGGTCCTAGTGGCATTAACCCTTTGGGGGTTTCAGCCGTACTAGTACGGCTTACGACCCAGGGTTTTTGACGTACTAGTACGCCTAAATTCTAGCGCCCTCAAATCTAATGAGAGAAAGCTGGTAGGCCTACATATGAAAGAATGGGTCTGTGTAGTCAGTGTGTGCAGTTAAAAAAAATCCTGCAGCACACAGTGCGTTATGAGAAAAAAAAAACTTTGTGTTTTTGGAATAAAACAGCGACTTTGCAATGTATATTCGTATGGTATTAATTGTTGTATTCTAGTTTTCTTGGTCTCATTTTTTAGAATGGAAGAGATATTACAGAAATTGAGATGATTTTGACTGGTTTTACAATGAAAAGTACCTTGAAATTGAGCACAAAGTAGCAGAAATGTTCAATTTTTACCAAAGTTCAAAAGTAAACAAGTCATGCCTAGCGTCCAAGCACTGATATTATTTATACCATTTCTACACTAATGCAGTAGTCTGCGTACATTCTGGCCACAGTTTCTTCCAAGTAGAGTTCAAGGTCCTCTTATTCACTCCCTCCCAAGCCTTACCTATAAGGTTTACACAATTGAGGATGCTAAAGTGATCTTTCCAAAAAACTCTTAGAGTCAATCGAGTGTCTGAGATCACTTTAAAGCACTTTTGAAACATAGCTTTTGTGTAGAGTTTTTTGAAGTTGAAAATGACCTGCTGGTCCATGGGCTACAGGAGAGGAGTGATATTAGGAGGCAAAAACTTGACCTTAATGAAGCTCATGTCCCCAGAAAGTCACTCTCCCAAGTCTGAAGGATGACCAGGAGCATTGTCTAATACCAGGAGGCACTTAAGGTCAAATTTCTTTTCAATTAGGTAATTTTTCACATTGGGGGCAAATGCATGTTGTAACCAGTCATAGAAAAGTCCCTAGTGACCCATGCCTTAGTGTTTGCCCTCCACAGCACACACAAATTAGCCTTGAGGACATTGTTGTGCCTGAACACTCTGGGCATTTCAGAGTGATACACCAACAAAGGCTTCACTTTGCAATCACCACTAGCATTAGCACACATCAAGAGAGTAAGCCTGTCTTTCATAGGCTTATGTCCTGGTAGTGCCTTTTCCTCCTGAGTAATGTAGTTCCTGTTTGGCATTTTCTTCCAAAACAGGCCTGTTTTGTCACAAACATTTGTTCAGGTGCGAGTCCTTCACTGTCTATGTACTCCTTGAATTCCTTCATATATTTTTCAGCCGCTTTGTGGTCCGAACTGGCAGCCTCGCCATGCCTTATACACTATGTATGCCACTCGATTCTTAAAAATCTCTCATACCAACCTTTGCTGGCCTTAGATTCACTCACATCACCACTAGTTGCAGGCTTCTTTAAATTAAATCCTCATGCAACTTCCTACCCTTTTTTCACATATGATCGCTTGAGAGATGCTATCTCCCTGCTATCTGTTTTTCGTTTATCCACCCCAAATAACGTCTCCACATCTTCGAGTCTTGCGATCTCTGTTTCGAAAACGAAGTTGCCCCTTGTGTTTTATTTTATTTTATAATTTGTAGCATACATACAGAGGTACAAAAAAATACAGGTAAGAGTAGCATGCCAAAGCCACTTATTGCATAGCATTAGGGCAGGCTTAAAATTAACTTAAGATTAACTAAGCAAGATGTAATCAGTGATAAAAATTATTGTAAACAGATAACAATAAAGCACAAATGAGTATTACAAAGACAGGTCATAGGGTTGCAGGGCAATTGCGGGGATTAAAAAAATTCAGTTGGAATTTTGGAGTTAATTCTTTAAAAGGTTTTTTTGTATTTAAAAATTTTAAAACAAAAAGTTAGATTGGGTTCTTTTAGGTTTAACATTTATGTGAATTTATAATTTTTGTTGAGAAACAATTTGGGGTTTCATACTAAATTTTTTAATTTAAGGGGGGGTTCGTTATCCATTTTGTTGGTTTTTGGGTGAGTAATGTTTCTTGGAGGAGGACTTGAATTTTCCAGGATGTTTTTCTTTTATATTTCAGGATATTGGTTTAAATTTTTTCCTTTTATGGTGCAATGATTTTTTGCATAGCGTAAGATGGACACAAGGAACATCAAAAGTGATCTGTGTTTTGTGTTATGGTCATGAGTTCTGTGAGGTTGGCAAGCAGATGTTTGGGGGAGGGTTAATATCAGAGTTAGTGTTCTAAAGTATGTAATAGGTGCAGTAATAAGTATGGATGTTTTGTATGGTGAGTAGGGTTTTTGTGTTTTGAATATTGGTGGAGTGTTTCTGCCCGTAGTGGGAATTTGTTATCATTCTGACTGCAGCCTTTTGTTGGATAATTAGTGGTCTGAGGTGTTAATTTTTGTTGAGCCCCATGCAAAATTCCCTAGGTGAGATAGGGGTAAATAAGAGAGTGATACAGGGCAGGAGTGCTGACTGTGGAACATAGTAATTAAACTCGATAGTATGCCCACGGTCTTGGGAAATTTTTTAGAAATTTGTTGTATATGTGTATGAAATTTGAGTCTATTTTTCAAGGTGGATTCCTAAGAATTTTCCCTTTTTAGCTTGTGATAGGTGATCTGTTTATCATTATGTTAAGAGGGACATCTGCAGCTCTGTTTCCAAATGAATGGAAGTAGGTTTGTCAATGTTTAGTGTAAGTTTTGTTTGTCCTCATCCAGGTTGATATTTTCTGTAATTCGGCATTTACAGTTTTTGGGCACCAATGAATTGGGTGGGTGGAGGAAGGGGGATTTATGTCCCTCTGGGAAAAAGTTTTGGGTTTGGAATTGGGGATTTGGGAGGTCATTTAATAGGAGACAAAAAGGGTGGAGAAATTCCTGTCACCCAAATGTTAAATTTTTGTAGTTTGGGAAAAGGTTTCCCTTATTGTAAATATGTTCTGTGTGAGTATGACTTTGATTTTTTTAGGCCTGCCCCATACATAGTGAGGAAAATTTATGGGAGAAGTATGGTAACTTATAAAATTTTCGAAGTTTTGAAGATTTAAATTTGGGGATTTTTCTTTTCCCCTATTAAGGTGTTATTTATTTTAGAATGTTTTAAATAGAGATTCATGATTTTTAAAATTGCATGAAACACTTTGGGCATGGGTTGGTTGTTTTGGGAGTAAAATAATAGATTCCGTTTGTTTTTAATTTTTCGAAGATTTTTGAGAGAGGGTGTAAGTTGGATATTGGCCTATAGTTATTCAACTCGGTTTGGTCTCCTACTTTATGGATCGGGGTGACCCTTGCTATTTTGAGAACTGTAGGGAAGGTAGAGGATTCAATGGATTTGTTAAAGAGTGTTGCAATGATTGGTGATAGCACTTGTGACACTTTTTTGTATATAAAGGGCAGTAAGATATTTAGATCTCCTGTCTTGTTTTTTAGTGTGTTGATAATAAGCGAGACTTCATATGGGTTAGTCGTAGCTAGGAACAGTGTGTTCGGGTAGTTGCCAGTGAGGTAGTCATTTGGTGGGGTATCTGAGCTTGGGATATTATTGGCAAGGTTTTGACCTATAGTGGAGAAGAAATCATTGAGTCTGTTTGCTGTTTCTGTTGGTGGGAGTTGGGGTTCATCTGCTTTTGTTAATTTAATTTCGCTATTTCGTGTTATCTTTTTTGTTCCTAGAATTTCTGATAGGGTTTTCCAGGTCTTTTTTATGTCACCTCATAAGTTGGATAATCTGTTCTCATAATACAATTTTTTTGCCCTTCTTATCAGGCTGGTTAGGATTGACGAGTAACGTTTTGTTTGGTCTCTGGTTATGTGACCCATTCCGTACTGTTTTTCATAGAGGTGTTTTGTATTTATGGATTTGAGAATGCTGGGTGTTAGCCAGGGACTGTTCAGTCTCTTAGCTGTCATCTGTTTAGTTTTTTTAGGGCAGTGCTTGTTATAGAGGTATTGGGTCTTTTTTAGAAAATTATTAATACATTCGTCAATGTCTGTATAGATTTCTAGCTCAGTGTGCCAGTCAATGTTTGTTACTGCTGCTGTGAAGTTATTAATGGCTGCCTCATTGTGAAGTCTGAAGGTGACTTTAGTAGTGTCTTGGGGTAATTTACCAAGAGTTGTTATGAGGAAAGTAGGGTAGTGGTCTATGGTATTAACTGTGATTATGCCTGATTTTAAGGGGGATATGGTGTTGGTCCAGATGTGGTCAAGTAGGAAACACTAGTCTCTGTAACTCTTGTAGGTTTTGTTACTGTTGGTAGCAACATGCAGTTACTCATTGTGTTTGTGAATTCAGTAACGTGTGGGTCCTGGTCTTGTAGGAGATTTATATTGAAGTCACCTGAGAGTAGTAAGTGATCTTTGTTCATACGTGCATCAGTTATCATACTTCCTAGGTTTTGACTAAATTGGCTAATGTTTGACTCTGGAACTCTGTAGATGGTTATCAATGTGAGAGGTTTTTGTAGGTACTTGGATTTGAATTTAGCTATTATATATTCCCCATGTTCATCCCTTGTGCAAGTATTAGTGATACATTCTAGTAGGTCTGAGTAGTATATAGCTCTGCCACCCCCTTGTTGGTCTGGCCTACAGTTGTGTATGGCTGTGTAACCAGGAATGGCATAGACATCAGTAGTATCAGGCTTTAGCCAGGTTTCAGTTAGTGTAATGATGGACATATTGGCATGCAAGGAATTTAGTAATGCTATGAGGTCATCGTAGTGCTTGCTTAAGGATCTGATATTGTAGTTAAAGACAGTTATGTTGTTGTTGGCTCTGAGGAGTGCCTTTGATTGTTCTGCTGTGTAGTAATTACAGTTACTGTTTGATTCATTTAAGTCATTAAATAAGAGGTTGGTATCAGGATCAATGCTTGTAATCATAAGATTTGTAGTGAATCTATAGTTAGATTTAAGTATAAAACAAAGTAAATATTCTAAAGCTAAAAAATAGCACCTGAGTTATTTAACAAATGTAATAAAAAAATGAGCTAAGGTAGTTTTTAAAGCTAAAATTAAGGAAACAATATAAGAGAGACTAAAATAATTTGTGGTGAACAAATAAAGTGATGATCAAATAATGGAGCTTGGGAATATGATAGTAGGTAGTACTTTTAAGGTAATTCTTTTAAGTTAGAGTTAGGGAAAACAATATAATGAGTTTTGGAATATAATGGCAAAATAGTGAACTTATTACAATTTAGCCCCTAAGAATAGCACCTTGATTATTTTAACAATTGTGAATATATGAGCTAGGGTAGTTATATAAAGCTAAAAATAATGGAGAAAATATATAAGGGACTAAAATAAGTAATGGTAAACAAAGTTAAATGTAATTGGAATATACACTAATTGCACACACAATAAAAGGTGACTAAAACAAGTATTGGTAAACAAAATAAATGGACAGGTAAGAACGATGAATAATGTTAATTTGGAGTAAGATTTGACTTGTAACACCAAATTAAGAGCAATTAATAGCAGTAAGAAAGAAGTATAAAGTATTGGAGGTAGTTGGCATTAGCTAGTGATGAAAAATAAAAAAATAATAATTCTCGATATAATAGTAACGTACACTATATGCACCACATGTATATGTGTATTAAGGGCACTTATCTAATCTGTTACAGTAATGTCAGCTTTTCTAAGGAAGGTAGAGAAATCATGTTTGTTTGAGATGGTATATTGTTGTCCTGTTGATGTTTTCCTTACTAGTATTTTCCCATCTCGCGTGAAACACTGATGTATTTTGTTTTCCTGTTTAAGTTTTCTCAACCTGAACAGGAGGTTTTGACTTTTTCTTGTTAGACACTCATTTATGTACACTCCATTTTTCATTGTAATTGCTGATTTAATTAGGTCCTTTCTTTTATCGTATGAATGAAGTCTGATCATTATACTGTGTTTACTACCTGGTTTTCCTAGCAAACGTGTTTCTTTGATTTCATTGTTTTGCACGATGACTTGTACGTGGTACTGTATTATCCTGATAGCAGTTTCTTTGCACTGTTCTTGGGTTATGTCACTAGGAATGTGAGGGCTGTTTATTATAACTGCATCAGACAACTTATCTTGTTCAGTTTTGTCGTCTTGGAAATCAAGGTATTCATTTAGCCGAGTGTGCATGTTCTGGTTCCAGTCCTTGATTGCTTCTTCAACCTTCATATTTATTGTTGTTATTTGTTCAGTGTGACTGGCTATAGCTGTTTTCAGAATATTTTCTGTGTCAACACTTTCCGATGTAATCTTCTCTTCAAGGTTTTGGATCTTGTTCTCGAGGTTGGTTATCTTGGATTCTCGTTGCACAAGTGTTGCTTTGATATCTTTTATTTCATTTTCTAGAGCAACGATGTAGTCCTTGGTGTTGTCAGGTATACTCATACCTGAGTTATCATGGGTGAATCCTTTGAAGGGAGTAGAGTTGGAGGGGGAGTCAGCCATGTTTGTTGCTGTTGTTGTTCCCTGGTTGACGGTGGTGAGGGGGGTTGATGATACACCGGCGTCCTGCTGGGTAGACAAGTTGAGTTCTAATGTCCTTGCTGTTATTCTTTTATTACTGATGTTGTTTCTTCTGCGATATCCTTTCATAGTATCACTGAAGTAGATACTGTGTAGCAATGGAGGAGGAGGCTTGTTTTCTTAGAGCTTGGGTTGAGTGGTTGTCTGACAGCGGAGGCAATGTTTGGGTTAGCGGGGCTGTCTTCCTTAGATCTTTTAATTTTGTCAAGATTTGGGTTACATTCTTAGTATTCCTGGGTCATTTTTGGTCTATGTGGGTTCATGTAGTTGTACCTTCACTTAGGCCATCACAAGTTTTGATGAGCGATAGTTTCTTGAGGAAGAAGAGCTGGTAGGATGCCGCTGCTGCCGTTTTGTTGGCCACAATAGTAGCGATGGTTGATTGAGGTTTGGTATACAACCTGCCCTGCTCTGAGACATGCTCTCCACTTTCGTACTTAGCAATTATCTCTTTCTTCATTTCCATAGTAATTTTCACCTTTTTTACTGCACGGTTGGCACTAGAAACTTTCTTGGGGCCCATGGTGACTTATTTTGCAGGTACTATCACTAAAAACGCTGTGATAATATGAAATGTACTGATTGCGTGGATAGGATGTGACTTCACTGGCTGGCTTGTAAACACTGGCACCCACAGGGCAGCTGAGGCATGCTCACGCCACATGTGGGACGCGTCCCGGACCGGGACGAATCGCGTGACGCGAGACTTTTAGCGTCAGGCAAGGCATAATTTTTGCGTTAAAAAGTATCATATGGCGGATTTAACGTAACGCGATGATATCGTAAGGTGTGGGTCCACTGTAACTCATAAACGTTTTGATGTATGGAATCTTCAGGCAAGGCTCAACGCATTTGAACCGGTGAGCCAGTTTACACTAGAAGAAGAGTCCAATGACAAGCTACCTTTCCTCGACGTCCTCATTCACAAAGTAGACAACAACCTTAGATTTCAAGTTTATCGGAAATGTACCAATAAAAATGATCTCACTCACTTCTATTCCAGTCAAGATACTAAGACCAAAAGAGGCATCATCATCGGGTTTTTCATAAGAACATACCGAATTTGTAGTCCTGAGTTTCTTGACGAGGAATGTACATACGCTCACCAAACCTTCACTGAGTTACATTTTCCTTCCTTTTTCATCAAAGACTGCAAGAAAAGAGCTCTTCAGATCATTAATTCTCCACGCACCAACACCACTCCCAACAAAGCTATAATTCTTCCAACAGCAAGGTTGCTCTGAACGTTTCTAAAGTACAGTGGTCCCTCAATTATCATCCATAATCTGTTCCTGAAAGTGGGACTATTATCGAAATAGATGATTTTTGAATCAATTTTCTCCATAAGAAATAATGTAAATACAATTAATCCATTTCTGACACCCAGAAGTATTAAAACAAAAATTTTTTTTCATGAAATAATTGACTGTCCGCAACAACCCCCAATTCCTGATGTGTTATCCTGGTGTCGCAAAATTTAAAAAAAAAAAAAATCTTATGACATGCTAGAGAATCATTTCCCGATTTTAATGACACACAAAAAAAAACGAAATTTGATTGCAAACTATGGAATTATGCTCTCGCGAAGTTATCGAACCTCGGCGCAGTTATCAAATCGCGATTTCGCCCACTTTGACCCGTTTTCGGAAATTCCATTGTTCCAGTTGCCCAAACCATAGGCTATTCTTTAGAACTCCATTTTTTTCTATTTGGAAGGAGGGTCGATTGAGTACAAGAAACGATGCCCATATTTACCGATTACAACTAACCTAATAATGTGGTCTAGAAAATTTGCAATTTGGCCAATTTCACAGAAACTATAAAATATGACAGTATTTCAAAATAAGGTTCAATGAACAACACAGACATTCCTGGCTCTAAATAACATTTTCCTTTGAACATCAGTCATGTCTCCAGGCCCCTCTATATTACTCTTTTCTTTCTATTTTGAATTTTAAAAATTCAAACAAAAAAATAGAAGACTTACTATTATGCAGACTACTGCAATACTGTAATAATTGTAGAAATAACATCACCCATTCCATGACCTGCAAGTAAATTGGCTTAGTGACATTTATTGGACAATGGCAGCATTGTTTACCTTTTGAACAATGGCAAAAATCAAACATGTTCCCCTACTTTGAGCTGCCATCTAGTTCTATTTATATGAAAATATCAAGCAAAAATCGACCTCTATTTCTATAATATGTTTTTTCCATTCTATCAAATGAGAACCAAGAAATACGAGAATACAACCATAAATACGTTTACGAAAAATAATAGACCACAAAGTCGGCATTTTAATTAAAAAAAATGGTCAGAGCTTTTTTTTTCTCATTAATGCACTGCGTGCTCCAGATTTTATTTATATGGCACACTGACCACACAAACCCATTCTCTTCACATGTGGGCCTACCAGCTTTCTCCTGCTTGATTTGAAGCCGCTAGAATTTATGAGTATGTATAATCAAACAAACACGTACCGTGGTAAGAGTAATATATAAGGCTGGGCGTCAAAGGTTTAAGAAGACAACAGTTTGTTAACAATCAGTATATGTTAAAATTTGAGTTTTTTCGATACATTTTAACGCCAAAAATTGCCTCGGCACTCGTAAAAAACGCGCCACGCTATTCATCCAGGACGTGTCCCACTGTGTTCCATCTAACATACAGTGGTACATTTCCATATTATCACAGTGTTTTGTGCTTGTTTCTGCAAAATAAGTCACTCCCATTGGCCCCAAAAAGCGTCTAGTGCCACCCCTGTGGTAAAAAAGGGATGAGAATTAGTATGGAAATTAAGAAAGTTTTGGAAGTGGTTTTTGGGGCTAACCCTGAGAAGCCTAGCCAGTTGAGGAATCCATTGTGCCTATTCAAAAATTAAGGAAAATGTGCATCAGTTGGTTGAAGTGCAAACTTTATGATGATAATCACCCTACACAGCGATTGCAATCCGTGTTGGTGACTATTACATTGACATGGTATATGGGCCCATATTTAACAGATCGTAAAGGAAACGGGGGTACCAGAGCTCTATGGACAGATTGTTGTGGCGACAGAGGACACAGTGACTCTCAAGCTGGTCTCAGTGGCAATAAAAGAAGAAGGGAAGTAATCCCGGAAAAGGACTTGCTACCTTAAGTCCAATGGACGGGGATTCCCCTTACTAAACAATAAGTTTCGACAGCTCACCCTCTCTCCCATCCCAACAATCATCTCCAATCTTCATTAAGGTAAGTGTCATTATTCTATTTCAAGTAGACTACTACAAACTGTGCATATCATCATCATTTTTTTGTGCATTAAACTTAAATAGCTCATGTGTAAAATTATTTTTTTCATACTTTTGGTGTCCATGCATGGATTAATTTGATATCCATTTTTCCTTAGGGGAAAATTGTATTCACCTTTCGATAATTTTGGGCATACGATGACTCTCAGAATGGTTATTATCGAATAACCGGGGTCCACTGTACTTCTATATAAAAGCTGCTGTGATGCAGAGTTTTTTCAAGAAATTAGGTCAGTGTCCCAGATAACACGTCAAACCAGTATCGACTAATACACAGAATGCCCATTACTGATGGGTAAACATAGACAACAGGTGTAAAAGAAACACGCCCAATGTTTCTACCCTGGCTGGAAAATTGATTATTACCAAAAATCATATATGGCGTAACCCAAGCCAGGTACTAGAAAAAAGCAACATTGACTTTTTGGGTTATCCTAGGTTCTCTACACATATAAGAACAGAAGAACAAGAAGGCGAAGGGAACACTGCAAAGGCTACTGGCCCTTTGCAGGCAGGTCCAAGTCCCTATCCTGGGACTTTATCCACTGCACCCACCTAATTCAGGTCATGTAACAGTGACTTAGAGGGAGGAACACGGCAACCGACCTTTTAGCAGAAGCTATCAGGTCCAACTCACACCCACCCACATCTACTCATGTATTTATCCAACCTATTTTAAAGCTACACAACGTTCTGGCCTCTATAAACGGGACTATGGGAGTTTGTTCCCCTCATCCACAACTCTATTACCAAAACCAGTACTTTCCTATATCCCTCCTGAATCTGAATTTTTTCCCAACTTAAAAACCATTGCTGCGAGTCCTGTCTAGGCTAGATATTTTCAGCACACCATTTACATCCCCTTTATTTATTCCTGTCTTCCCTTATAAACCTCAATCATATCCCCCCTAATTCTAACGTCTTTCCTAAGAAGTGCAAGTTTTCAGGCCCTTAGTCTATCCTCATAGGGAAGGTTTCTGATACAAGATCATCTTTGTCATCCTCCTTTGTACATTTTCCGAGAATTTATATCCATCCTGTAATACGGTGACCAAAACGTGCAGCATAATCTAAATGATGGCCTAACCAAGGATGTATAGAGTTAAGAAAAACCAGAGGACTACTATTATTTTATGCTTCTGATATAAGCCAAGGATTCTATCTAGCTTATGCGAACACGATAATGCCTGTTTGTCCTTGGTTTTCAGATTACGCAAACCAAACTCCAAAGCATTTTCGCATTCCGAATATTAAGTCTACCTTATTTAGTTATAATGTGGTCACGGTTATTGTCCTGTCCCAACAATTAGAACATAGGCATTGTCTATATAAAACGCATCAGCCACAATCTCCGACCTAACTGCATCAGTCTATTTCAAAAATCTTTCCTGGAGCGCTCGATGTTCCTCGTCAGAATGAAATTCGACGGCCCTATTTTGGGTTCCATCTGCAAACTGCGACCTGCAGAAGACTCGAACTCTCTGGTCCCACAGACTCACAGCATCAGGTTATCATTCAGAAAAACTGTAACCAGCTCCTCAAGGTAGAGACCCCACTTTGGCTTTATATCCACTGGTTAAAATCATTGTTTGGCTTCTTACAAAAACCACCAGGCTTGACCAAGCTGCTTCCGCTTAGATTGAAAATCTTTTATATTTGGCTGGGTACATGTACATGCTCCCAACTCCTATCTCTCCTCTTCTCTCCTCTTTCCTTCCTCCTCCTCTTCCCTCTTCCTCATCTTCTGCTACTCTTCCTCCTACTGCAGCCTTCTTCGCTCCCCCCTTTTCCTCCTCCTCCTCCTCCATAGTGTAAATTACCAGGAGTTCGGCAGCTGTCAAAGTGACGTTTTTCTTATTACTATACCCACTCCCCCTCCCGCCTGTCCAAAACAATGGTCGGATCTGCTTCCCCTCCATTCTATCTAATGATCTTTCTCCTTTCATTCTATCTCATTCAATCTGTCTGTCTAATCTCTGTCTCACAGGTACACATAAATACAAGCAAAACATATATAAATTACCTAGAGTAACCCCAAGAAATCCAGACAAAGTGCTATACTCCTGCTTGAAGATTGTAGTAAAAGTGATTGAGCAGTCTTGTGGCTCTCGAGACAGAGAGCTAACAGATAGAAAGGAGCTTGACAGACATACAAATAGAGCCAGACAGAAATGTTAGTGTACCACAAAAACGAAGGAGGGCAATGTTACATCTAATCTTTTGGTAGCAGCTGCACCCGCATTTACCCTCATCAAACGTCAGCACGTATCAGATGTTATCTCCCCTTACTTGTACTGTCATGGGTGAACATTTTATTATACATATTTTATAATTATACCTATTATTAATAATTATTATATTATTAATGTTAAATATATTTATGTATTATATTAATTATGCATTATTGTTATTATTATGTATTCTTCTTTCCTCCTCCTCCTCTTCTTTCCACCCTCCTCCTCTTCTTCTTCCTCACCTCCTCCTCCTCCTGCCTCCTCCTCCTCTTCCTCCTCTCCTCTTCTTCCTCCTCCTCCTCCTGCTTCTTCCCCGCCTCCTCTTCTTCCTCCTCCTCCTACCTCTTACTTCTTCCTCCTCCACCTCCTCCTCTGCCTCCTCCTCCTCTGCCTCCTCCTCCTCTGCCGCCTCCTCCTCCTCCATTCTTTGGAACAATTTTTGAAGAGCTTGTAGTTCATAATCACTTCACTATCATCACCAATGCTCACATCTGAGTCTGGGATTTGGGAAAATAGGAGTTTCCTCTTTGATATCTGTACACCTGACCATTAACAAGACGGCCCAGCACCAAATGTGGAAGCGGTGGGTTGTCTAGTTTTCCGTCACTATTACCCTATATTCATGGGTCCATTAGTTGTTGGTCAAAACTTCACAAGAACCTGAAACTCATTTCACCTGTCACTTCCCATCTGTATTAGATACTGATCACCTGGGGAACAAAAGTGTCCCAGGAGTGAGGGAACTTTTTAACCGCCAGGCATGTGGCATGAGTACTATGATGGGCATCCCTAACCAATGCACCACTTGTGTCCCATATTTTTTTCCTACTGCACACCCCACCACAACAGAACCCATTCTCTCACTTTAGGCATACAGCCCTTTCCGGCGAGATTGACAGTGCTAGAATTTATGCGTACTAGTACGTCAAAAAAAACCCTGCACGAAGACTACTAATCTGGCCAATAACCCTCAGGGATGATGAATCACCAAAAGCATTTGGAGTGTGTTCCGCATACATGAAAGAAATGTAGGACTGTGATCACTACAGCGAAAAAAATTCTGCAAACAATCAACACAAAAACAAGAGTCACCTTTTTCCTTTAGACATTCTCTGGCGAGTCCTCTGCTTGTTTTTTTTGTTTTTGGTTTTGTTTTTTAACAGCGTGTCTACTAAGAGCAGCAGAACTCCATCTACTTGTATGAAAAATAGCAGTGTACATTGAAAGTTAGTCATTACAAGAGCACTAAAAAATATATTTGCAAACATGCTGTGTACAAGCAATTACATCACATTTATAGTTATTACAAAAAATTTAAAGTACTTGTAGAATACCATTTTCAAACATCCGAGTTTATTTGGCACACTTGTCACAGAAATCCAAGTAACCTCCACATACACTGTGTACAGGTCCTCCATCACAAAACCGCATCATTGGGACCTGTAGTGTGCCGATTACTGGATTTGCCAGATTACAAATTGGTTAAGGTTAGAATACCACTTAATAAAATTAACCAACTTGACTTACACAAAGTTCATTGAACATTGGCAAAAATCGAACCTTTTCCTGCTACTTTTGCTTCAATTTTCAAGACTTTGTGTCATGAGAGCAACAAAATTGTGTCTATTTCTGTAATAGATATCTTCGCATTCGGATCAAATGAGTCCCAATAAAAAATGAGGAAAACAACCATAATAACCATATACGAAACTATACTGCACAGAGGCGGGCTAAATGCTGAGAATGAACTCCCTTATTATCGCCCGTCATTTTTTAATTGTTGTACATTAAGATCAATCTTTCCATCATACATTGGCCAAGTTTCAATGAGAAAGCCCAAAAAAACCCCACACAACCGAGAAAATTTTTTTTACCAAAAATGCATAGGCCAAGCCCATGCCAGGTAATGGAATAAGTCACTTTGTCTAACTTTATTTTGTGTTATCCCAGGTTTCTCTATACATACGACTGGCTATGTATGATAAACTGTGTAACTGTATTTGGGTTTACCTGAATTAAAACTTGTTTATTCTAGACTGTTAACTGATACAAGAAACCAGCCCATTCACTATTTCAACTAACCCAATAAAGTTGTCAAAATTGGCATTTTGCCAATTCATCACAACAAATTTTCAACAGATGACCAACGTTTAAAAATAGGGTCCAGCATAAACACTGCAGACAATCTGCACTAAAATAACATTTTCTCTGTAATTACATCACGGCTTACAAAACACCTCTTATATTACTCTTGGTTAGCATTTGAATTTTTTTCAGAAAACATTGAAGATATACTGTTTATGTCAGAGCTTGCAGCATTATTTAATAATTGTATAAAACAATGTCAACCCATGTCTGACAGTCGTATTGGAATTTAGACTGGCAGGCTGACAGGTATTGGACGGTGACGTCATTTGTTTACTCTTGAGCTTCGCTGAAGAAAAAACATTTTCGCTAAGCTCCGTGACACAATTTCAAGGTACTTTTTCACATGAAAGCAATCAAAATCAAATCTATTTTCTGTAATATATCTTTCATCTATCAAATGAGAAACCGAAAAACGAGAATATACCAAAAAATCCATACTAAATATACCACTAAGCTGCCCGCTAATTGGCTGAAGATTGAACTCTGTCTATTTATGGTCTGATTTCTTTCATTTTGTGTCTGTTAAAAGTATCTTTCCATCATACATTGCCCAAGTTTCAATAAATAACCCAACAATACTGAGAAAAGTATATTATAGATAATAATAAGAATAATAATAATAATTAAAAATAATAATAATAATAATAATACAGTGGACCCCCCACATACCGTTGGCCTACATCCGTTAAAACCGCATACCGATACATTTATCGCTAAGATTTTGCCTCGCATGCGCTAGAAAAACCCACTCACGCTGTTCGTGGTATCCGATACTTGTCTAATGTTCGGCCTGAGCCAGCCTGACATGATCCACCGGTGGCATTGTTTTACCAGCCAGCCTTCCCGATAACATCCAAGCATACCATGAACATTTTGATTATTAAACATGTTTTTTGTGATTTATCTGCAAAATAAGTGACCTGGCCCAAGGAAACTTCTAGTGCCCTACCCCTACAGCAATAAGGTTGGAAATACTATGATATAAGAATGAGATCATTGAAAGTATGTAAAGTGGAGTGCGTGATCTCTCCAGCTGGCCAGTGAATAATAAACCCCAACAAACCATCGAACTATTGTGTGCAACAAAAACGTCAACAGAAGCTTTTCTTGCCAAAGGATACAACTGTGTTTTCGAAACAGAGATCGCAAGTGATGAACGAAGTTGAGAGACTCTATTGTATGGATAAAATGAAAAATCAGATAGCAGGAATAGCATCGCACAAGTGATCACTAAGTGAAAAGCTAGGAATGTTGCATATGGATTTTAATTAAAAAAAATCCTGCAACTAGTGATGATGTGATGAATTTAAGGCGCAGCCAAAGGTTGGTTTGAGAGATATAAGAAGCATAGTGGCATACATAGTGTGATAAGGCATGGTGAGGTCTGCCATACTGACCACAAAGCAGCTGAAAAATATGTAGCAGGAATTCCAGGAGTACATAGACTGTGAAAGGACGAAACCTAACAAGTGGTTCATTGTGATGGAAACAGCCTGTATTTGGAAGAAAATGCCCAAGCAGACGTACATTACTCAGGAGGAAAAGGCACTCCCAGGACATAACCTGTGAAAGACAGCTTACTCCTGTAGATGTGTTCCCAATCTAGTGGTATTGCAAGTGAAGCCTTTATTATGTATCACTTAGAACTCCAAGCGTTCAGGCAAAAGAATATCCTCAAGGCTAATTGGTTGTGCTGTGGAGGGCAAACAGTAATGCATGGTCACAAGGGACTTTTTTCATTGACTGGTTACACCATGCAATTGTCCACCAATGTGAAAGAATACCTAACTGAAAAGAAATTAGACCTTAAGTGCCTCCGGGTGGTAGACACTGCCCTGGCCATCCACAGACGTTGGCAGAGCGACTTTGTGGGACAAGAGCATCATTAGTGAAGTTTTTTTGCTCCTAATACCACTCCTCTCCCTGCAGCCCGGACCACAGGTATTGCAAACTTCAAAAAACTGTACACAAAGAAGCTCTGTATTGAAAGGTGCTTTGTAGTGTCCTCAGAAACCCAAGTGACTCTAAGAGAGTTTTTGGAGAAGAGCACTTTAATATCCCAATGTGTAAACCTTATAAGTTAAGGCTTGGGAGGGAGTGACTAAGGAGACCTTGAACTCTGCTTGAAGAAATGTGCCAGAATGTTAGACACCAAAGGGATTTGAGGTTTCAGGCTAACCCTGAGAGAGTATGCCATTGAGGATCCATTGTGGATTGGGAAAGTCCTTGGGTTGGAGGTTAGGGGGATGAAGTGGAAGACAGTTGTTGGAGGAAAGACAATGAAGAACTTAATCCACTGAATGGCTGCTAGATCCACTTCAACAGCAAGAGGCTAGACCTGAGGTAAACCACTGTTCGGAGGAGGGGAGAGAGAAATTGAAGCAGTTGGCCTACTACAAAGATTAATGAAATACTGTGCAAAGAGGCTTGAAGTGCAAACCTTTATGGATGAAAATCACCCTCACACAGCTATGCAAGCCGTGCTTGGTGACTATTACACTGACAATGTGTGAAACACTTTAGGAAATTCATAAAGAACGAGAGGTAACAGGCCACTATGAACAAATATGTTGTGCGACAGAATCCAGTGACTCTGAAAGCTGTCCTAGTGGCATTAAAAAGAGAAGTGGAAGTAACCCCAGAAAAGGACTTGACACCTCAAGTCCTTAATGGAAGGGGATTCCCCTTCTAAAACACTCACACTCTCTCTTCCTTCCCATCCCCATCATTCATCCCAATTCTTCCAATAAAGGTAAGTGTCATGTAATTGTGCATGCCTTTTTCAGTTTTTGTGTATTAAAATTAATATTTCATGTGGTCATTTTTTTTTTCACTTTGGGGCGTCTTGCATACGATTTAAATTTGATTCCATTATATCTTTATGGGGAAAATTAATTCCCCACATAACTATAATTTCGCATAACAAACGCGCTCTCAGGAACAATTAATACGTTATGCGGGGTCCACTGGTAATAATAATAAGAATATAAATAAATAATCTGTGTCTACCATCCAACGTACACCAAGCTTAGGTTCCCAACCAACCGTCGTAAGTCAAAATGGAACGTAAGTAACCTTAGAAAATTGGGCCGGGACATGCTTGGTTAGGGCAAAAATGTCAAACCTTTCCTATATAAAACTACCTACATAATACTGTAATGTAATGTACAATCATTATTTCTTTCATTTTAGCCATAATTTTTACGCTAATGTTTATATTTTAAATAAATATATACTGTATAACTGTAGCATGGTATGACCTTTAAGGTAAATTTTAACATCGCATACATATCATCTGTTATGTTATCTTTATTATTGTCTGACGAAGTTGAATGGGAGAATACCACTGGTAGTGTCATCCTGCCAGAAATGTTGTGTGACCTATAACCTAAGTAAAGAGAAACAACTCTGAACATGTGTAATACGTACTGGCCTGCTGGCAGGGTGGGTGGGCCAGTTGGTGGGTGGGTTTGGTTGTGGACTGTTGGGGTGACCAGGTGGGTGGCTGGTCTGGTTGGCTGACAGAACTGTGGCTTGGTCAGGTTGGCTGACTGAATGTGGCTGGTCTGGTTTGGCTGACTGAATGTGGCTTGGTCTGGTTGGCTGACTGAATGTGGCTGGTCTGGTTGGCTGACTGAATGTGGGCTGGTCTTGGTTGGCTGAGCTGAAAGTGTCTGTCTGGTTGGCTTACTGAATGTGGCTGGTTGGTTGGCTGACTGAATGTGGCTGGTCTGGTTGCCTGACTGAATGGCTGGTCTGGTGGCTGACTGAATGTGGGCTGGTCCTGGTTGCTGAACTGAAGGAGGCTGGTCTGGTTGGGCTTACTGAATGTGGCTGTCCAGGTTGGCTGACCTGAATGTGGCTGGTCTGGTTGGCGACTGAATGTTGCTGGTCTGTGGCTGACTGAATGGGCTGTCTGGTTGGCTGCACGAATGTGGCTGGTCTGGTTGGCTGACTTGAATGTGGCTGGTCAGGTTGGCCGACTGAAGGTGGCTGTCTGGTTGGCAGACCTGAAGTGGGCTGGTCTGGTGGCTGACTGAATGTGGCTCTGCTCTGGGCTCTGGCTCTGGCCTCCTCTAATTTCTCTTCAACTCACTCCTTCTGCCTGGGACTCTCTCTCAGGCTCTCTCCTCTGTCCTCTCTCAGGCTTCCTCTCCTGGCTCTCTCACTGCTCTCTCTCTGGCTCTCTCTCTGGCTCTCTCTCGCTCTCTCTCTGGCTCTCTCTCTGGCTCTCTCTCTGCCTCTCTCTCTCTGGCTCTCCTCTCTGGCTCTCTCTCTCTGTCTCTCTCTCTGGCTCTCTCTCTGGCTCTCTCTCTGGCTCCTCTCTGGCCTCTCGCTCTGGCTCTCTCTCTCTCTCTCATCTTCTCTCGTCTCTCTCCATCTCTCTCTCTATCGTCTCTCTCTCATCTCTCTTCTCTCTCTCCTCGTCTCTCGTCTCTCTCTCTCTCTGTACATCATAAGTAATCATACATAGTATAAATTTACCTAGAATAACCACAAAAAATCCAGACAAAAGTGACCCTATAACAGTGGATCAGGGCTCCAGTGCCTAAATTAATAAGTAATATTAATAATCATTCTTTATTATTATTACAATAATAAGTATGTACTAATATTAAATGCCGGGAGCACTGGGCTAGTAACCCCTTCTCCTGAGACATTTACTAAAAGAAGAGAAGAAGAAAAACTTTATAAAACTGGGATTCTTAAATGACGTGGATGAGTGCGGATGACAAGATACAGATGATGGCTGATGTATATGAATGAAAAGAAGTTGGATGTCCTGGCCCTAAGCGAAACAAAGCTGAAGGGGTAGGGTAGTTTTCAGTTGGGAAACGATATAAATGGGATTAAATCTGAGTATCTGAGAGAGTTAGAGCAAAGGAAGGGGTAGGCAGTATATGTTAAATGAACAGATATGGAAGGAGAAAAAGAGAATTTGAATGTGTACATTCAAGAATTATGTGGATTAAAGAAAGTGGTGGTCATAATAACGAGTTAATCACCTGGAGAAGAGAGGAATGTAGAGAGAGGGAGAATTTTGGGAGAAGTTAAGTGAAGTTGGAGTATAGGAGCCTTGACCCAAGTGAGAGAGTAATGTGGTAGGGGACCTGAGATGCAAAGAAGGAGAAATTTGAGAGAGGGTGTAGGTAGGTTAAGTTTTGGAGGTGCCAGGTGTAAATGATAATGGGAGCCCTTATGATGAACTTTGTATAGAAAGGGGTTTAGTATAAGGTAATACATATATTACGAAAAAGAGGATAAATAATTATACAAATATTGATTAGGGCGAAGATTACATAGTTTGTGGAATAAGTATTGGTAGATAAAAGACTGTTGAGTAGACTTCAGGATGAACAGGTTTATAGAGGGCCACAATATTCAGATCACTTTCTAGTTGTACCACACTGAGAGTAAAAGGTAGTGGGAATACAGGAGAATAGAAGAAGCATCAGGAAGAGAGAGGAGGAAGGTTAATAAACTAAAAGAGGAGGCAGTTAGGGTAAGATATAAAAAGGCTATTGGAGGATAATGGGCTAATGGAGAGCATAGCAATGGGTCCGAAGAGGATGGGTAGGTTTAAAAATGTAGGTGTTAGAGTGTTCAGCCGAAGTTTATGTGGTTACAGGAAAGTGGGTGCCGGAGGGAAGAGGAGGATTGGTGGTAATGATAAAGTGAGAGTAAGGAGAAAAAAGTTAGCATATAGAAGTTTTTTTACAAAGTAGACTGATTGCAAGGAGGAAGAGTATATGGAGGAAAAAAGAAGGTAAAGAGAGTGGTGAAGCAATGTAAAAAGAAGCAAATGGAGAGAGTGGGTGAGATAGTTATCAATCAATTTGTTAAAATAAGAAAAAGTTTGGAGTGAGATTAACATCTTTAAGAAACCTAGAGAACAAATGATTTGGTCATTAAAAATATGAGAAGAGTTATTAAATGGAGAGTTAGAGTATTGGGGAATATGAGGGATATAATTTTGAGGAATTGTTAAATGTTGATGAAGATAGGGAAGGCTGTGATTTCTTGTATAGACAATGAGGAATAATGTCTTGTAGGAGTGAGGAAAGCCAGTTGTGAGTGAGGGGGAGTTATGTGAGGCAAGTCGGTAATAGAAGGGGTAATGCAGCCGGTATTGATGGATAAAGATAGAAATGTCAAAAGCAGGGGGGATATAGTTTTTGAGTGGTTTGGTGCAATTATTAATAAATGTATGGAAAGGTAAGTACCTAGGATAGCAGAGAGCAGGCATTGTTCCTTTGTATAAAGGCAAAGGGATAAAATAGAGTGCAAAAATATAGGGATAAGTCTGCTGAGTAACCTGGTAAATTGATATGGGAGTTAGTATTGAAAGAAATTAAGAGTAAGACGGAGAATAGTATATCAGATGAACAAGGGAAAAGGCCCTATTTTTAGCCAAGGTGTCGGGGGGTGTGATGACCAGGTGTTACATGAAAGCAAATAAGTGAACAGTATTTAGATAAGGATAAGAGTCATTGTGGCATTTATGGATAATGGAAAGGCTTATGACAGGGAGGATAGGGGGCAATGTGGCAGGAGTGTCGCAAGTGTATGTGTAGGAGAAGGTTACTGAAAGCAGAGAAGAGTTTTACGGATAGTGAGGCTCAAGTTGAGATGTAGGAAAGAGGGAAATTAATTTCCCAGTAAAAGTAGGTCCTTTAGACAAGGATGGTGTGTTGTCAACCGTTTGGTTTAATATATTTATAGATGGGGTTTGTAAAGAAATAAATGCAGGTCTTTGGCAAGAGGCGTGGAGTTAAAAGATAAAGAATCACAACACAAAGTGGGGTTGTCACAGCTGCTCTTTGCTGATGACACTGTGCACTTGGAGAATCTGAAGAGAAGTTGCAGAGATAGGTGATGAATCTTGGTAGGGTGTGCAAAAGAAAAATTAAAGTGAATGCAGAAAGATAAGGGTTATGAGGATATCAAAAAGATTAGGTGATGAAAGATTTGAATACAGATTTGAGGGGAAGAGTAAATGGAGGAGTGAATGTATTCGTGATATTCTGGGAGTGGCCGTGTCAGCGGATGGGTCTATGAAAGAAGAGGTGAATCATAGAATTGAGAGGGGGGAAAACAGTAGGGTGACACTTAGGTAGTCTGTGGAGGACAAAGAACTCTTTTCCTGGAGGCAAAGAGGGGGAATGGTATGAGAGTATAGTTTTTTACCAACGCTCTTATATGGGTGTGAAGCATGGTATGAATGTTGCAGGCGAGGAGAAGGCTGGAGCAGTGGAGATACATTCAGAGAGCAATGTGTGGGTGAAAAAGATGCAGATAATTCGTAGTTTGGAGTTAGGAGGAGGTTCGGATTAACCAAAGACTGTGTCCAGAGGGCTTAGGAAGGGTTGTTGAGGTGTTCGGTACATTAGAGAGAATGGCGCGAAACAGAATGACTTCAAAGTGTATCATCTGTATGAATGAAGGCGGCGTAGGGTCGCCTAAGAAAGTGAGGGAGGGTAAAGAGGTTTTGTGTGCGATGAGGCTTGGATTACCAGCAGGCATATGCGTGAGCGTGTTGATAGGAGTGAATGAGACAAAAGGTTTTAAATACTTGACGTGCTGTTTGGAGTGTGGAGCAAAGTAACATTTATGAAGGGTTATCAGGAAACCGGCGGCCGGACTTGATCCTGGAAGATGGGAATACAGTGCCTGCACTCCAGAAGGAGGGGTTTTAATCGTTGCATTTAAAACTGTAGTGTAAAGCACCCTTCTGGCAAGACATGATGGGAGAATGATGGTTGAAAGTTTTTCCTTTTCGGGCCATCCCTCCTTGGTGGGAAATAGGCCAGTGTGATAATCAAAAAATAAAATAAATATATTAATAATCAAATTATATATTAAACTATAATAATCGTTCCTAACTCATTACTACCTCTTAAAATATCTGTTAGTTCTTAATAAGCGTGAGAGGTGAGTAAACCAGTTTAATGAAAAACGAAGAGAAGTAAAATGAAGAGAGTAAATGTTTTCACGAGTTATTTAAACATACGTATTTTGTTAGTTGTTGTATGTTGTTTGTTGTTGTTGTTGTTGTTGTCACCGAGCCTGGACAACGACTGGTTTTTGTCACTCGTCAACTGACCAGAAAAACAATCTCCAGATTGTTAATTTATGTTTATAATGGTATGTAGCATGTTTTTCTTAGATAAATTTTGAAAAAAAATCAGTGACGGATTAAGCAAAAGTCGATATAACCGGCTTTATACACTTTAAGCACCTCAGTGATTTTATTATCATTATTAATAGGTATCTTCAAGACCAGTTGCACTCCTAAGTGTATTGCCTCTGGAGACAGACGACGAAAAGACAGACAGACATGTAGACAGACACACAGGTAACAAAGACACACATGTAGACAGACACACACAGGTAGAACTAAAAGACACAGGTTAAGACAAAAGACACACACAGGTAGACAAACAGACGACACAACACAGTAGACATAAAGCAGACACTTAATTATAGCAACGACAGACTACACTGGTAGACAGAAAGACTGACACACCCAGGTAGAACAGAAAGACAACACACACAGGTTGACAGAAAAGACAGACACACAGGTAGACAGAAAGAGAGACAACATGTAAGACAGAAAGACAGACACACAGTATACATTCTTCATCTAGGCATGGTGAAATTTTACTGTCGCAGTTTAGTACAGTTAATCTGTATAAATGCGCTGAATAGGCAGGGTTACTCAAACTGAGCTGCCTGCATGACGTATTGCCTACCGCGAGTATTGTCAAACAATGTACAGCATTGTGCTCAGCCGGCCTCAGCCCAGCTGCCCAGATGCACTTGTCGTTATGTCGGAGTGGCCGTATGTCGAGCAGCTCCGTAAGTTTGATGTGGTGTATCTTTATTACTGCACGTACAGTAAAAGTGTATACAGACCATAGCTGACCTCAGGACATACAGTGGGACCCCCATTAATTTGATGGTATCAGTGTTGCATCCTCCGATTGGACCCTAAGGTTAATAATTAATATGTGTGCACCATATTTTGCTTTCACTAATACTATTATTACCGAGGCATTATTATTAGCTAAAATAATGTCCTATTTGTGCGTCATATATTATCTGCCTTTATATTGTTAGCTATGTTGATAGGTAGGGATGTTTATAAAATGATAGGCGCTACCTGATAGCACCTGTTCACTGTCGTTAGGTTGTTAGTGGGTCTGCAGTCCCTTGCTCATCAATGTCACAAGTATTATAAGCTTGGAGATATCTCAGTCAGTCCGGGCTTGCAGAGCCAGAGGGAGCATACCTCACTCATTATTCATTGACCTCTTCATAAGAGACATGTCAAGTTCCTCTCTTGTGTCGTTTCCTTTCATACTCGTCCCCTATCATTAAGCTGTGTCGTTTTCCCGAGTTATTTATACTCTAGCGAATTAATCTTTCAGTTGTCTGAACATGCCTTGTTGCCTTGGGGGGGGGGGGGGTGGGAAAATTTTGTGGTCTATGCTATTCTAAGCTTGCTGGAAGGGAATGAGTCTAAGTACCGTCACTTACAGTTCTGGTATATCTCGAATTGATAGTTCAGCTAAGTGTTTAATAAGCATTATAAGTTACTTTGTGGATAAGTCTTAATAACCATTTTTTTTTTTCAACAGTCGTCGTCTTCCACGAGGCAGGTGACCCAAAAAAGAAAGAAAATCCTAAATCCCCAAAAGAAATGCTTTCATCACAATCACACTCACCTCACTCACGTATACATTAGTCAATGCTTTTGCAGAGTGCCCACAATCCAACAGTTTAAAGCATAGTCCTGGGCACCTCTGCAAAAGGCCGTGATAATGTGTGAGTGAGGTGGCATATTATTAGTGAGCTCGGCCTCAAAGGTTCTTTTATTCTTATCAGTGTAACTGGTACTACCAAGAAAATTGTAGAAGTTAAACTCCTTAATTTTTATGTATAATTCCATTCTTAGGTTCCTTATTAAGATAAAACTCTAACTAGTAAAATTCTAAGCTTTAGGTTTATTTTCTCGAAAACCTGAATTCTTATAAAAAGTTATTGTTACAAAAAAACCTATACAGGCCATATGTTAGACAAGAATGATACCTTAACACTCTACCATACCCAAGTGGAGAAGGTAAACACTTTGACTGTCCGCAACAACCCCCAATTCCTGATGTGTTATCCTGGTGTCGCAAAATTTAAAAAAAAAAAAAATCTTATGACATGCTAGAGAATCATTTCCCGATTTTAATGACACACAAAAAAAAACGAAATTTGATTGCAAACTATGGAATTATGCTCTCGCGAAGTTATCGAACCTCGGCGCAGTTATCAAATCGCGATTTCGCCCACTTTGACCCGTTTTCGGAAATTCCATTGTTCCAGTTGCCCAAACCATAGGCTATTCTTTAGAACTCCATTTTTTTCTATTTGGAAGGAGGGTCGATTGAGTACAAGAAACGATGCCCATATTTACCGATTACAACTAACCTAATAATGTGGTCTAGAAAATTTGCAATTTGGCCAATTTCACAGAAACTATAAAATATGACAGTATTTCAAAATAAGGTTCAATGAACAACACAGACATTCCTGGCTCTAAATAACATTTTCCTTTGAACATCAGTCATGTCTCCAGGCCCCTCTATATTACTCTTTTCTTTCTATTTTGAATTTTAAAAATTCAAACAAAAAAATAGAAGACTTACTATTATGCAGACTACTGCAATACTGTAATAATTGTAGAAATAACATCACCCATTCCATGACCTGCAAGTAAATTGGCTTAGTGACATTTATTGGACAATGGCAGCATTGTTTACCTTTTGAACAATGGCAAAAATCAAACATGTTCCCCTACTTTGAGCTGCCATCTAGTTCTATTTATATGAAAATATCAAGCAAAAATCGACCTCTATTTCTATAATATGTTTTTTCCATTCTATCAAATGAGAACCAAGAAATACGAGAATACAACCATAAATACGTTTACGAAAAATAATAGACCACAAAGTCGGCATTTTAATTAAAAAAAATGGTCAGAGCTTTTTTTTTCTCATTAATGCACTGCGTGCTCCAGATTTTATTTATATGGCACACTGACCACACAAACCCATTCTCTTCACATGTGGGCCTACCAGCTTTCTCCTGCTTGATTTGAAGCCGCTAGAATTTATGAGTATGTATAATCAAACAAACACGTACCGTGGTAAGAGTAATATATAAGGCTGGGCGTCAAAGGTTTAAGAAGACAACAGTTTGTTAACAATCAGTATATGTTAAAATTTGAGTTTTTTCGATACATTTTAACGCCAAAAATTGCCTCGGCACTCGTAAAAAACGCGCCACGCTATTCATCCAGGACGTGTCCCACTGTGTTCCATCTAACATACAGTGGTACATTTCCATATTATCACAGTGTTTTGTGCTTGTTTCTGCAAAATAAGTCACTCCCATTGGCCCCAAAAAGCGTCTAGTGCCACCCCTGTGGTAAAAAAGGGATGAGAATTAGTATGGAAATTAAGAAAGTTTTGGAAGTGGTTTTTGGGGCTAACCCTGAGAAGCCTAGCCAGTTGAGGAATCCATTGTGCCTATTCAAAAATTAAGGAAAATGTGCATCAGTTGGTTGAAGTGCAAACTTTATGATGATAATCACCCTACACAGCGATTGCAATCCGTGTTGGTGACTATTACATTGACATGGTATATGGGCCCATATTTAACAGATCGTAAAGGAAACGGGGGTACCAGAGCTCTATGGACAGATTGTTGTGGCGACAGAGGACACAGTGACTCTCAAGCTGGTCTCAGTGGCAATAAAAGAAGAAGGGAAGTAATCCCGGAAAAGGACTTGCTACCTTAAGTCCAATGGACGGGGATTCCCCTTACTAAACAATAAGTTTCGACAGCTCACCCTCTCTCCCATCCCAACAATCATCTCCAATCTTCATTAAGGTAAGTGTCATTATTCTATTTCAAGTAGACTACTACAAACTGTGCATATCATCATCATTTTTTTGTGCATTAAACTTAAATAGCTCATGTGTAAAATTATTTTTTTCATACTTTTGGTGTCCATGCATGGATTAATTTGATATCCATTTTTCCTTAGGGGAAAATTGTATTCACCTTTCGATAATTTTGGGCATACGATGACTCTCAGAATGGTTATTATCGAATAACCGGGGTCCACTGTACTTCTATATAAAAGCTGCTGTGATGCAGAGTTTTTTCAAGAAATTAGGTCAGTGTCCCAGATAACACGTCAAACCAGTATCGACTAATACACAGAATGCCCATTACTGATGGGTAAACATAGACAACAGGTGTAAAAGAAACACGCCCAATGTTTCTACCCTGGCTGGAAAATTGATTATTACCAAAAATCATATATGGCGTAACCCAAGCCAGGTACTAGAAAAAAGCAACATTGACTTTTTGGGTTATCCTAGGTTCTCTACACATATAAGAACAGAAGAACAAGAAGGCGAAGGGAACACTGCAAAGGCTACTGGCCCTTTGCAGGCAGGTCCAAGTCCCTATCCTGGGACTTTATCCACTGCACCCACCTAATTCAGGTCATGTAACAGTGACTTAGAGGGAGGAACACGGCAACCGACCTTTTAGCAGAAGCTATCAGGTCCAACTCACACCCACCCACATCTACTCATGTATTTATCCAACCTATTTTAAAGCTACACAACGTTCTGGCCTCTATAAACGGGACTATGGGAGTTTGTTCCCCTCATCCACAACTCTATTACCAAAACCAGTACTTTCCTATATCCCTCCTGAATCTGAATTTTTTCCCAACTTAAAAACCATTGCTGCGAGTCCTGTCTAGGCTAGATATTTTCAGCACACCATTTACATCCCCTTTATTTATTCCTGTCTTCCCTTATAAACCTCAATCATATCCCCCCTAATTCTAACGTCTTTCCTAAGAAGTGCAAGTTTTCAGGCCCTTAGTCTATCCTCATAGGGAAGGTTTCTGATACAAGATCATCTTTGTCATCCTCCTTTGTACATTTTCCGAGAATTTATATCCATTCTGTAATACGGTGACCAAAACTGTGCAGCATAATCTAAATGAGGCCTAACCAAGGATGTATAGAGTTGAAAGAACAACCTGAGGACTCCTATTATTTATGCTTCTTGATATGAAGCCAAGGATTCTATTAGCTTTATTGCGAACACTTATGCACTGTTGTCTTGGTTTCAGATTACTGCTAACCAGAACTCCTAAATCTTTTTCGCAATCCGTAATATTAAGATCTACCATTATTTAGTTTATATGTGGCATGGTTATTGTCCTGTCCAACATTAGAACTTTGCATTTGTCTATATTAAACTGCATCTGCCACTATCTCCGACCACTGCATCAGTCTATTCAAATCTTCCTGGAGTGCTCGAATGTCCTCGTCAGAATGAATTCGACGGCCTATTTTGGTGTCATCGGCAAACTTGCCGATGTCGCTCTTTATGCCCTCATCTATGTCGTTTATTAGATTGTGAACAGCAGGGGGCCAACACTGACCCCTGTGGAAACACGCTCGTGACGCTCCCCACTCTAGATCTTCTCCCCATTTATGCAAACGCTCTGCTGCCTATTTGTCAACCATGCCTCTAATTCCAGGAAAAATTTCTCCTCCTATTCCATGTGCTTTAATTTCCTCTATAGTCTCTGATGTGGGACCCTGTCATTAAAAGCCTTACTGAGGGTCCATATACACAATATCATATTCATTAACCATGATCTACCTCCTCAAATACTTAGTGAAAAAAGTTAATAAATTCGTAAGGCTGGAACAGCCCCTTTGTAATAACCATGCTGAGATTCGTTGATTATTTATGCTTTTCAAGTGGCTACAACTGCCTGCAATTATTGATTCCATACATTTTCCCACTATGGAGGTTAGGTTAATGGTCTATAGTTCGAAGCTAAGGACTTGTCACCTTTTTGAAAATAGGTATGACATTTGCATTTACCACTTAATTTGTCACTTATGACCAGTTTGAGTGATATAGTTAAAACGCATTTGGCCAAAGGTTTTTAAGAACTCTATAAAATTCACTTAGTACTTAGATATTCATGTTATCATCAGGCCATGGGGAATTTGTTAGTTTTAATTTATCTATTTGCCATAAGGACCCAATGTCGACTTTGACCCTTAAAAGTGCACAGTTTTATTTTCTCTTTCTACATAATTTTCCATTTCTGATATCGCTGTACCTCCTGTCAAAAACCTGAGGGAAGTGGGTCGTTAAAAATTCTCTTATTTCCCTTAATCTGTCATGAGCTATGTGTGATAATCTATTAAGAAAATAACTTTTTGGGTTTCAGGGGTTTTAGGAGCAGTTTATGAGGTATATCACAGTTAGACCTTGTTTTCGATCCATTTTCCTAAAAATTTTGTCCCCAATACGTAAGAAAGGCAATTGTAACCTATCTCTCAGACGTGCATCACGTGAGTTCTTAGCAACTTTTACATTCATTATACAGTGTTTTGGTGTTTGTTTCTCATTTGTTATATGTCTAATCAATTGTCAAGGGAAAATATAACCCGTAATGTTAAAAGGTAATAAAGAATTTGAAATTAGATAATTTGAAGGTTGGGCAACCCTGGAAGCCTACGCCAGTTGTGGAATCCATTGTCCTACTTCAAAATTAAAGGAAATGTGTGCAAAGTGGGTTAAACCCTGCAAACCTTATGGATGGAAAATCAAAACACCTAAACAAGCTATTGCAAGGCCGTGTAGGTGACTTTTTATTTACAAATGAAAATTTATGGCCATTTTAAACAGATCGTAAAGGAACGGGAGGTACGTAGCTATAGGACAGATTTGTTGTGGGACCAGAGGTTCCAGTGACTCTCAAGCTGGTCCTAGTGGCATTAAAGAAGAAGGGAGAGTAATCCGGAAAAAGGACTTGTCACCTTAAGTCCAATGGAAGGGATTCCCCTTCTAAACAATAAGTTCGACACTCTCCCCTCTCCCATCCATCAATCATCACCAGATCTTCATTAAAGGTAAGTGTCATGTATTCTTTAGTACTATACAAACTGTGCATATCTTCTTC
>NC_069429.1:37193328-37211069 GCF_026875155.1 Cherax quadricarinatus | reverse complement strand
CCCCGCATAGCGAACGCTTTTTTCGCTAAAATTTGCCCCGCATAGGGGACAAAAACCCGCTCCAAAAAACCCTTCGTCCGAGACGCGCCCAAATTGGGGCCTCAGCCACCTCACATGTCCCCCCCGGCCCATTTTTTTACCGCCACCTCCGCGGTAACATTCAAGCATCCCCGGGAATATTTCGTATTATTACAGTTTTTTTCGGTGCTTTTCGGGAAAAAAATGCCCATGGGCCCCAAAAAGCTTCTGGCCAACCCTGTGTAAAAAAGGGTAAAATTATAGGGAAAATTAAGAAAGATTTTAAAGGGTTTGGGGCTAACCCTGAAAGCCTATCCAGTTGGGGAATCCATTGTGCCTCTCAAAAATTAAGGAAAGGTGCACAGTGGTTGAACTGCAAACCTTTAGGAAGAAAATCACCCTACACACTTTTTCAAGCCGTGCTGGGACTATTTCAAGACAATGTTAGGCCCTTTTTAGACAAATCGAAAAGGGAACGGGGGGTACAGAGCTCTATGGACAGATTTTTGGCCAGAGGCCCATGACTTGAAGCTGGTCCATGGCATTAAAAGAAAAGGGAAGAAACCCCCCGGAAAAAGGGATTTGCTCCCTCAAGTCCTAAGGGAAAGGGGGGTTTCCCCCTTCTAAACACAACACTCTCTCTCCCCTCCCCCATCCCATCAATCTCACCAACTTCAATAAAATAATGTCAGTAATTTTGCATGCCCTTTTTCATTTGTGTACAAAATTAACATTTTTTTGTGGTAAAAAAAAAATTTTTTTTATACTTTTGGGGGCTTGCACGGATTAATTTTATTCCATTATTTCCCTTTTGGGAAAATAATTCGCATAAGCGAAAATTTTCGCAAACAGCCAGCCCTTGCAGGATTAAGTTTGCATGCGGGGTCCACTGATTTTGTCTAAACACTGGCTCGCAAAAAGGTTTTTTAAACCCAATCGTCTTTCATCTTGGACACGACTCACGCTCTGACCCCCTCCGCCTCCCTTCCCAGCCGTGTCCATTATTTACCATGAGCGACGATCCCCACATATGTTCATACGAAATATTTCCCCAATACTCCATTTTATTTAGTGCTTGCAAGGGAAATAAGCTACATGGGTCCAAAAAAACTCCTATGCCCGCTTTGGAAAAGAAGTGAGAAATAAGATTTAATTTAAGAAAAACAAAATGAAAAAGTGAGATGGGACATGGGGGCAAACTGGGCCCGGATGTATAACAAATCCCATACAACCATCTTTTTATCATTGCAAAAGAAAAAGGAAAATCAAGGAAGCTGTTGTTCAAAGGGGTAAATATCTGACAAAAATGAGATCAACAGTACTCAAAGATGTTTGATTAGTTATTTTTGGGGTGGGAAAAAAGAAAAAATTACAGGAGATAGTCCTCTTTTTGAAGAAAAATGACAAAGGAGGGCCTACATTACTCAGGAGGGAAAATTGCACTGCAAGACACAAGCCTATGAAAGACAGGCTAACATCATGTTACTGTGCTAATGCTATGGGGATTTCAAAGTGATGCCGTTACTATTGTACCATTTCTGAAATTCCACAGAGTGTTCAAGAAAAACAATGTTAATGAAGAGTAAATTGTAGTGTTTTGAGGGATCTAATAATTAGGAATGGGTCACGAAAAGAACATTTTTGTCGAGTGGTTAATGAAAGAGTTTGTCCCTAATGTGAAGAATTACCTCTGGAAAAGAAATTGGATCTCAAGTGCTCCTATTATTGAGAATGCCACCCGCTCATCTCAAACTTGGGTTGACCTAATTCTGAAGGAGTTTGGGATTTCATCACAGTAAAGTTCTTGCCCCCGTTACCACTGCTCTCCTCCAGCCCATGGACCAGCAGGTCATTTCAACTTTAAAAAACTCTACACCAAAGCATGTTCAAAGGTGCTTTAATGTGACCAGACACTCACTTGACCTAAGAGATTTTGGAAAGAACCTTCAGTATTTTCCATTGCTAAGCCTTATAGGTAAGTTGTGGAATGCAAAGAGTTCGTAACCTTTATTCGGCGCATGTACACACCCTCATTTACAGGCTATCTCCAACCAAGAAACCAGGTTGCTGAGAGTTGATTGATGGGGCCCCGTTGGTTCAAACTAGATAACAAGGTTCAGCCAAATTAAGAAGATTGGTTTCCGGCAATTGCCAGTGGTTATGTGGGACCACTCTCCTGTCTGCCCTGTCATTCCCATTCTAGAAGCTGGTTGAAGCACGGTTCCTGCTCTCTTGTGGTTCTATTTCTGCCTTTGATTACAGTGGAGTGCACTATACTTATCACTGTACATAGTGTACATATTGCTGTTCTAAATTGGTGAAAGATATATAGTCTAAGCTTTTCTTGCTGTGTTTATTTTTGCTCCCTCTACACCCGGATAACAGGCCATTTGGATTCCTGGGTTGTAATATGGGGGGCCTGTCCGGGATCTGGGGGTGGACTTAGAGTAACGGTTGGCTTAGGGTTGAAAGCTCAGGTAGCAGGAACATTGTGCAGCTTGCTGTCTGGCATTGCATTAGCTTTGCCAACGCTATAAAAAAATTTTGATCCGTGTCAGTTACTTTGTTATGGTCAAGCCTTGCTATGTGGATCGTTAACGGCTCGTACTAGCTTGTTTCGGTGTGCTCACTTTCCGGGGTGGGCGCTTATAGGCAATCTTGTGGACACAGTGTGTTAGCTGTCTGTCATTGCTTTACAAAAATTTGCGTGTTCAGTTGCAGCCAACTTTGGTATTGCGTATCCAACTTGTATGCGTATTTTGCAATTGTACTGTGCATAGCTAAGCGTGTTCTGCAAATTAACGTGTTACGTTGGGGTATCCTGCAATCGTACTGTGCATATCTAAGCGTGTTCTGCAAGTAACATTACGTTGGGCTATTCTGCAATCGTACTGTGCATAGCGAATAACTTATGCCACCTAGATGAGTCAGACGTCTGGTGTCGGCATATACTTTGCATAACCTACCTAAATTGTCCCTACAGCGTTGTTGGCAAATTGCTCGTTCCATTGGCATTAAATACAAACGCACTCTCACAGCTGCGCAACTGCGTTCACTTGTTCTATCTAGGCTGGAATATTGCTGCACACTAACAGCACCTTTCAAGGCAGGTGAAATTGCCGACATAGAAAATGTACAGAGAACTTTCACGGCGCGCATAACGGAGATAAAACACCTCAATTACTGGGAGTGCTTGAGGTTTCTAAACCTGTATTCCCTGGAACGCAGGAGGGAGAGATACATGATTATATACACTTGGAAAATCCTAGAGGGACTAGTACCGGACTTGCACACGAAAATCACTCACTACGAAAGCAAAAGACTTGGCAGACGATGCACCATCCCCCCAATGAAAAGCAGGGGTGTCACTAGCACGTTAAGAGACCATACAATAAATGTCAGGGGCCCGAGACTGTTCAACTGCCTCCCAGCACACATAAGGGGGATTACCAACAGACCCCTGGCAGTCTTCAAGCTGGCACTGGACAAGCACCTAAAGTCAGTTCCTGATCAGCCGGGCTGTGGCTCGTACGTTGGTTTGCGTGCAGCCAGCAGTAACAGCCTGGTTGATCAGGTCTGATCCCAGGGGACTGGTCACAGGACAGGGGCCGCGGGGGCGTTGACCCCCCAGAACTTCTCTCCAGGTTAAACTCCAGGTAAACTGATTGCTGACAAACTTTGAGAAGAAGAGATGGCACATCAGACTCCTCCCTCTACGGGAGCTAGGGCAAAAACTACTATGTCTCGCAGGATGAAGATGATACACCAACGGAGCAAAACAGTGAGTCTAGTGCAGCTGGGTTGTCTCAAGGTGAATCAGCGTCTTTGGTACTTGAAGCTGGCAAAAATCAATCTTGAGCAAACTAGGGAACAGAGGCAGTTGCAAGGGAAAAAGGAATTTGTAGGGAAAGAGAAAGGTGGGCAGTTTTCACATTCTGTAAATGATTTTAGTTTACATAAAGCAGTACAGTTTGTTCCCACTTTCAATGAGGCCGAACCAGAACTATTTTTGAAAAGCTTTTGAAATTCTGGCTCGAGACTTGAGGTGGCCGGAACAGCACTGGGCATCGTTGGTTCTACAGAATTGTTTGGTTAAGGCACAGGAATTTATGTCCAGCTTAAATGACCGCTGAATTTTCTGTTTATCAAGTAGTGAAGACCCACAGTGTGGGAGCATATACATGTATCCCAGCCAAAAATATAAAAAAGATTTTCAATCTAAGCAGGCAGCAGCTTGGTTCAATCCCTGGTGGATTTTTGTAAGACAGCAAACCAAAGCTTTTACCAGCTGGTATAAAGAAGTGGTGTTTCTCTACCTTTGAGGAGCTGGTACAGTTTCATTTGATTGATAACCTGCTGGAGTCTGTGGGACCTGAGGTTCGAGTCTTTCTGCATGATCGTGAATTAACCACTGCATTGGAGGCAGCCAGGTGGTGATACCTTCGAAACTAACCGCTCCTTGTTCCGAGCCGGGTCCCTTCTCTCTTTTTCACAACAGCCTGGCTCATGAGCCGAGATTGTCCAACTTGTGGAATGAAGTGCCAGCTGTGAGGGAGAAGCTACATCAGCCAACTAAGTCACTGGTGAGCCACATTTCTCAACTTATGGTCCACCTGTGAGAGACAAACTACTCACATGGTGCATCTCTAGATACAACAGTATCAGAGAGACACCAGCCAGAGCGACACCAGTTTGCAACGCTCCTGCAGGGGAGTAGGGGCAAGCCTGTCGTCTGCTTCCTCTGTAAATAAAGTAGGTACATCCGTCCCAAAACTGCCCCCATAAACCGCAACCCACATTGGTGAAACTCTCTTGATAAAATTTATCCCTTGAGTAAACATGTCCCTAGAGAAGTAGAAAAAGGTATGGACCCTTATTATTGCAAGAGTCTATTTCCCTTCGGAAACAACAGAAAAACTGAAGTAAAGGCCTTTAGAGATACTGGAGCATTACTGACTCCACTTATAAGAGAAGGAATATTACCCCTTTCAGAGAACACTTCTTGAATTCCTCTGTTTTATTGAAAAAGCATTTGAGGAGCTATATATTGTTCCTTTGCATAAAATTTATGTAGAGTACAAATATACACTTGGGTTACTTGACTGTGGGTGTCTCAAAAGGATTCCCAGAAAGATGCCTGTTTATTACTGGGTAATAAACATTACTACTGTCAGTGTGTGTCCTGAACATATAATGAGTAATTCTTCTCCCGGTGTTGGCCATAAACTCGGGCACCATTCCAAGGGTTGTCTGGAGAGAATGTTTTGACCTATCTGGACGACTCCGATCTTGGAATAGCAACATTAGTTTTTATGAGGCACACCGGCCGGGCCTCAAAATCAGAGTGAACAGACCCCGATCAAGCCTTCCTATCCAGGTTGCAGGATTGCAGATATCTCTGTTTTCCATACTGAGGGGACTGTTCCCTTCGGCAGAAACAACGAAAGGAACCTCCTTTAAAATTCGCTTTCAGGCAGCCATGGGTAAATCCTTTTTGGGTCATCCGGTCAAGTATGCAGTTAAAAAACGATTATTTGATCTGCCATGAGACTGGTTAAGGAGATAGAGGGCGGCAATTGTCTGACAGGTAGTGGTTCAAACAAAGTATAGACCTCAAATATTAAATATCGTCATAATACTTCTTTAGGAGGTCTCACTTAGAATTACAAAAACCTTTCATGAATCACAAAGAATTTTATTGGCAAAAATTAAGAAGATGTGAAGAATCATTATTAGATGTTGCCGAGAAATGTCAGCAGTAGGGAAACCTGGGACATCCATTAAACCTGCACCTCTCCACCAATACCTGCTGATGGAGAACTTTTGCAGATTTATAATTATAGATTGTGTAGGTCCACTACCTAAGTCAAAGTATGGAAATCAGTACTTATTTACGATTATGGATAAAGTAACCAGTTATCCTGAAGCAAAATTCCATGCGTAGTATTAATTACTAAAGCTATTCTTCAAAGCTTTAACAATATTCATTTCTTGTTTTGGCATTCTAAAAAACAATTTCAAGTGATCAAAGGTACTAACTTTACTGCCAAGCATATAGGGAAGGCATTAAACTTTTAGGTTAGGATAATCCATAACTTACCACTGCCTATATCCTCAGTCCAAGGAGCATTGAGAAAGATTCATTCAGATTGTTAAAAACCCATGATGGAGAACTTTTTTGGCATGCAACTTTTCTTACAGACTGGGATTGAATCACTACCTTTGTTGTTGTTCTCAGTACGAGAAACGGTGCAAGGGTCTACAGGGTATAGTCCGTTTGAGCTGATCTTTGGGCACATTGTACGAGGTCTCTTCGGTGCTCAAAGAAGGATGGATGGGAAGACGACGTTTAGCTCAACACTCTACGACCCGTCTTCAAGGTTGCAGGTGGCACGTCATTAGCCAAGGCTAACCTAAGAACAGCTCAAAGTAAGATGAAACAGAGGTATGACCAGAAAAAGTACCACAATTCGCTCCTTCCATCCATTTATTCCATCATTATTTTGTGCCATGGTTTGCACGGTTACACTGGGAGATGGCAGGGCTAATCCTTGGAGCCTTCTCGGGGTGGGGGTTGTGTGCATGCAAAGAGTACCCGCCCTAAACCTTTATTCGGCGCTTGACCCACCCTCATTTACAGGCTATTCCCCCAACGTGAACCAGGTTGCTGAGAGTGATGATGGGGGCCCCGTCGTTTTCAACTAGTAAGCAGGTCCAGCCAATAAGAAGATGGTTTTGGGCAAATCGCAGGGTTATGTGGGTACCACTCTCCTGTCTGCCCTTGGAATTTCCCATTCTAGAGCTGGTTGAAGCCGGTCTGCTCTCTTGTGGCTTCTATTTATGCCTTGCTTACCGTGGTGTGCATAAATACTGAATCACTGTACATTTTTATTTTAAGTGTACATATTGCTGTTCTAAATTGAGTGAAGGATATATAAGTCTAAACTTTTTCTGCTGTGGTTTATTTTGCTCCCAATTACACTCCAGGATAAACAGGCCATTTGGATTCATGGGTTGTAATATAAGTTTTTGGGGGAGGGATTGACTACCAGAATTTGAACGCTGCTTGGAGGAAACTGTGGGCAGATTGTGTCCACAAGAGGGATTTTGAAGGGTTTGAGGTTTTGGCCCCTGATGAGCCTATGTCGTTATGAACTTTATTGTGGCACTGGAGAGTTCCATGGGGTTGGATATGTGAGTTTGGAGGATGTGGAAGGGTAGTTGAGTTGGTGGGAAGTCCACAAACGAAGAGTAACCATGAGAGCTGCAAGAGCTTCAGCAGGAAGGAGCAAAGATCGCAACTCAGAATCTTGCTGCAGAGGAGGTGGAAGAGAAATGGAAGGAGGTGCCCCCCTTATTCAGAAATTAAGGAGATTTTTTAAATTTGGGGGGTAGGATGGAATGATTTATGGGAGAAAATCACCTGAGAAGGATGTTGCAAGCCTATTGGCAACTTGTACAGTGACAGAGTTCTTGGCCATTTTAGGGAAGTTTTAAAGAGATGCCAGAAAGAGCTCTTGGCAGTTATTTTTGCAAGACAGGACTCCAGTGACTTAAGCTGGTCCTAGTGGCATAAGAACAGAGAGAGGAGAATAACCCCAGAAAAGCACTTGCTACCTGAGGTGTTGATGGAAGGAGATTCCCCTTCCAAACAGTAATTCAATCTCTCTCCTCCTCCAGTCTTCCATACACTAAGAAGAATCGCCAATAAAGGTAAGTGTTATGCTGTTAATGTTTAATTCATCATGTGCCATTGTATTGTTTATGTACTACATCCATATTTCATGTAAAAAAAATTTTGTTTTAATACTTCTGGGTGTCAGAAATGGATTAATTGTATTTACATTATTTCTTATGGAGAAAATTGATTCAAAAATCATCTATTTCGATAATAGTCCCACTTTCAGGAACAGATTATGGATGATAATTGAGGGACCACTGTACTTTACAAACGTTCAGAGCAACCTTGCTGTTGGAAGAATTATAGCTTTGTTGGGAGTGGTGTTGGTGCGTGGAGAATTATTGATCTGAAGAGCTCTTTTCTTGCAGTCTTTGATGAAAAAGGAAGGAAAATGTAACTCAGTGAAGGTTTGGTGAGCGTATGTACATTCCTCGTCAAGAAACTCAGGACTACAAATTCGGTATGTTCTTATGAAAAACCCGATGATGATGCCTCTTTTGGTCTTAGTATCTTGACTGGAATAGAAAAGAGTGAGATAATTTTTATTGGTACATTTCCGATAAACTTGAAATCTAAGGTTGTTGTCTACTTTGTAAATTAGGACGTCGAGGAAAGGTAGCTTGTCATTGGACTCTTCTTCTAGTGTAAAATGGTCACCGCGTTCAAATGCGTTGCGCCTTGCCTGAAGATTCCATACATCAAAACATTTATGAGTTACAGTGGACCCACACCTTACGATGGTATCGCGTTACATTAAATCCGCCATACAATACTTTTTAATGCAAAAATTATGCCTTGCCTGACGCTAAAAGTCTCGCGTCACGCGATTCGTCCCGGTCCGGGACGCGTCCCAAACCCCCACCACATGTGGCGTGAGCATGCCTCAGCTGCCCTGTGGGTGCCAGTGTTTACAAGCCAGCCAGTGAAGTCACATCCTATCCACGCAATCAGTACATTTCATATTATCACAGCGTTTTTAGTGATAGTACCTGCAAAATAAGTCACCATGGGCCCCAAGAAAGTTTCTAGTGCCAACCGTGCAGTAAAAAAGGTGAAAATTACTATGGAAATGAAGAAAGAGAAAAGAGATAATTGCTAAGTACGAAAGTGGAGGAGCATGTCTCAGAGCAGGGCAGGTTGTATACCAAACCTATCACCATCGTACTATTGTGGCCAACAATAACGGCAGCACAGCGGCATTCCTACCAGCTCTTCTTCCTCAAGGAAACTATCGCTCATCAAAACTTGTGATGGCCTAAGTGAAGGTACAAACGACATGAACCCACATAGACCAAAAAGACCCAGGAATACTATAGAATGGTAACCCAAATCTTGACCAAAATTAAATGATCTAAGGAAGACAGCCCGCTAACCCAAACACTGCCTCCGCTGCCAGACTCAACCACTCACCCAAGATCTAGAAAACAAGCCTCCTCCTCCATAGTACACAGTATCTACTTCAGTGATACTATGAAGGATATCGCAGAAGAAACAACATCAGTAATAAAAAGAATAACAGAAAGGACATTAGAACTCCAACTTGTCTACCCAGCAGGACGCCGGTGTATCATCAACTCCCCTCACCACCGTCAACCAAGGGAACAACAACAGCAACACATGGCTGACTCCCCCCTCAACTTACTCCCTTCAAAGGATTCACCCATGATAACTCAGGTAGGTATACCTGACAACACCAAGGACTAAATCGTTGCTCTAGAAAAAGGAAATAAAAGATATCAAGCAACACTTGTGCAACGAGAATCCAGAGTAACCAACCTCGAGAACAAGATCCAAAAACCTTGAAGAGAAGATTACATCGAAAGTGTGGAACAGAAAATATTTGAATAAAACAGCTATTAGCAGTCACACTGAACAAATAACAACCTAAATATGAAGGTTGAAGAAGCAATCAAGGATGGAACAGAACATGCAAATCCGATACATGAATACCTTGATTTCCAAGACGACAAACTGAACAAGATAAGTTGGTCTGATGCAGCAGCAATAATAAACGTCCACAACATTCCTAGTGACATAACCCAAGCACGTGCAAGAAACTGCTATCAGGATAATACAGTTACACGTAAAAGTCATCCTGCAAAAAATGAAATCAAAGAAACACGTTTGCTAAGAAAAACAGGTTAGTAAACCAGTATAATGATCAGACTTCATTCATACGATTAAAGAAAGGACTAATTAAATCAGCAATTACATGAGAAATGGAGTGTACTTAAGTGAGTGTCTAACAAGAACTAAAAGTCAAAAACTCCTGTTCAGGTGAGAAAACTTAAACAGGAAAAACAAAATACATCAGTGTTTCACGCGAGATGAGTGGGAAAATATAGTAAGGGAAAAACATCAACAGGATCAACAATTATACCATCTCAAACAAACATGATTTACTCTACCTTCCTTAGAAAAGGACATTACATAACATATACATGTCGGTGCATATAGTGTACGTTATATTATATCGGAGGAATTATTATTTTTTTATTTTCATCACTAGCTAATTGCCAACTACCTCCAATACTTTATACTTCTTTCTTACTGCCTATTAATTGCTCATAATTTTGTGTTACAAGTCAAATCTTACTCCGAATTAACATTATTCATCGTTCTTACCTGTCCATTTATTTTGTTTACCAATACTTGTTTTAGTCACCTTTTATTGTGTGTGATTAGTGGTATATTCCAATTAATTTTAACTTTGTTTACCTTACTTATTTAGTTCCCTTATATATTTTCTCCATTATATTTAGCTTTATATAACTACCCTAGCTCATTATTCACATTGTTAAAATTAATCAAGGTGTTATTCTAAGGTGCTAATTGTAATAGTTCACTATTTTGCCATTATAATTCAAACTCATTATATTGTTTTCCCTAACTCTAATTAAAAGAATTTACCTTAAAAGTCTACCTACTATCATATTCCCAAGTCCATTATTTGATCATTACTTCATTTGTTCACCACAAATTATTTTAGTCTCTCTTATATTGTTTCCTTTATTTTAGCTTTAAAAATACCTTAGCTCATTTTTTTTTATTACAGTTGTTTAAATAACTCAGGTGCTTTTTTTTAGCTTTAGAATATTAACTTTGTTTTATATTAAATCTAACTATAGATTTCACTACAAATCTTATGAGTACAAGCATTTGATCGATACCAACCTCTTATTTAATGACTTATAATGAATCCAAACAGTAACTGTAATTATACACTTGCAGAACAATTCAAAGGGCACTTCTCAGAGCAACAACAACATAACGTCTTTAACTAAAATATCAGATCCTTAAGCAAGCCTACGATGACCTCATAGCATTACTAAATTCCTTGCATGCCAATATGTCCATCATTACACTACTGAAACCTGGCTAAAGCCTGATAACTACTGGATGTCTATGCCAGTCCTGGTTACTCAGCCATACACAACTGTAGGCACAGTCAACAATGAGGGTGGGCAGAGCTATATACTACTCAGACCTACTAGAATGTATCACTAATACTTGCACAAGATGAACATGTGGAATATTAATAGCTAAAGTTCAAATCCAAGCACCTACAAAAAACTCTCACATTGATACCATCTGCAGAGTTCCAGAGTCAAAACCATTAGCCAATTTAGTCAAAACTAGGAAGTATGATACTGATGCAACGTATGAACAAAGATCACTTAAATACTCCTCAAGTGACTTCAATATATGTCTCCTACTAGACCAGGACCCATACTTTACTTGAATTACAAACACAATGAGTAACTGACTGTTTGCTACTAAGAGTAAAAAACCGACCAAGAGTTACAGAGATAGTGTTTCCCTACTTGACCACATCCTGGAGCAAACACCATATCCCCCATAAAATCAGGCATATTACAGTTAATTACCACAGACCACTAACTTACTTTCCTATAACAACTTTGGAAAATTACCCAAGGACACTTATCTAAAAGTCACCTTCAGACTTTCACATTGAGGCGCCTTAAATAACTTCACAGCAGCGTTTAACAATACATTGACTGGCAAACTGAGCTAGAAAATCTATACAGATATTGACGATTGTATTAATATTTTCTAAAAACGACCCAATACCTACTATAACCAACGCCACTGCCTAAAAAAATAAACAGATGACGCTAAGAGACTGAACAGTCCCTGGCTAACACCCAGCATTCTCAAATCCATAAATACAAAACACCTCTATGAAAAACAGTACAGAATGGGTCACATAACCAGAGACCAAACAAAACGTTACTCGTCAATCCTAACCAGCCTGATAAGAAGGGCAAAAAAATTGTATTATGAGAACAGATTATCCAACTTATGAGGTAACATAAAAAAGACCTGGAAAACCCTATCAGAAATTCTAGGAACAAAAAAGATAACACGAAATAGCGAAATTAAATTAACAAAAGCAGATGAACCCCAACTCCCACCAACAGAAACAGCAAACAGACTCAATGATTTCTTCTCCTCTATAGGAAAAAACCTTGCCAATAAAATCCCAAGCACAGATACCCCACCAAATGACTACCTCACTGGCAACTACCCGAACACACTGTTCCTAGCTACGACTAACCCATATGAAGTCTCGCTTATTATCAACACACTAAAAAACAAGACAGGAGATCTAAATACCTTACTGCCCTTTATATACAAAAAAGTGTCACAAGTGCTATCACCAATCATTGCAACACTCTTTAACAAATCCATTGAATCCTCTACCTTCCCTACAGTTCTCAAAATAGCAAGGGTCACCCCGATCCATAAAGTAGGAGACCAAACCGAGTTGAATAACTATAGGCCAATATCCAACTTACACCCTCTCTCAAAAATCTTCGAAAAATTAATTCATAAACGAATCTACTCCTATCTCATCTCCCAAAACATACTCAAAAACCCCCTGCCAATTTGGTTTCAGGCCTAATAAAAATACAAATGATGCTATTATACACATGCTAGAACATATATATACACTGCAATAGAGAAAAAAGAAATCCCACTGGGGATCTTCATTGACTTACGAAAAGCTTTTGATACAGTTGACCATGACTTGCTCCACATAAAATTGTCTCACTATGGTATAAGAGGTCACTCCCTCAACTACCTAAAGTCATAACCTCAGCAACAGAAGCCAGGATGTGTTACATGTAGTTATGGGGCAAACTCTTCCACACAACCAATTACAGTGGTGTCCCACAGGGAAGCAGCCGTGTACTTGGCCCTCTTCTCTTTATCCTATACATAAAGGACTAACCAAAAGCTTCGCAATTACGCAAACCCACATATTTGCAGATGACACTACACGACGTTCTTTCTCACCCGAGCCCGTCATAGCTAGCCAATACTGTAAATGCCGAATTACAGAAATATCGACCTGGATGAGGACTAACAAACGTACACTAAACAATGCCAAAACTACTTCATTCAGTTTTGGAAACAGAGCTGCAGATGTCCCTCTTAACATAATGATAAACAGATACCTATCACAAGCTAAAAGAGGGAATATTCTTAGGAATCCACCTTGATAATAGACTCAAATTTCATTACACTATATACAACAAATTTCATAAGAAAATTTCCAAGACCGTAGGCATACTATCGAAGATACAATACTATGTCCACAGCAGCACTCATGGCCCCTGTATCACTCTCTTATTTACCCCTATCTCACCTATGGATTTGTTGCATAGGGGCCTCAACAGCAATTAACACCCAGACCATAATTATCCAAACAAAAGGCTGCAGTCAGGAATGATAACAGATTCCCACTACAGGCAGCACACTCACCAATATTCAATACACTAAACCTACTCACATACAAAACAACCATACTTATTACTGCACATATTAACATACATAGAAACACTTAAACTCTGATATAACCCTCCCCTCAAACATCTGCTTGACCACCTCAACAGAAACTCATGACCATAACCACAAGAACAGATCACTTTGTGAGGTTCTTGTGTCCATCTTACGCTATGCAAAAACTCATTGCACATAAAAGCCCTAACAAATTGGAAACTCATTACCTGTAAATATAAAAGAAAACACTACCTGTTGATATATGCAAGTCTCTTCTCAAAGATACACTTACTCACCAAAACAAATACATACTGCGAATAACTGAACCTTTATATATTGTATATCCTAATGTTTCTCACAATTTATCACATAAATGTTAACCTTCTAAGACCCAATCAACTTTGTTATTTTTTAAATACACTACCTAACAGAATACTCCATTCAATGAATGTACAGCAATGCATGCAAACTATGACCTGTTCTTTTCGTATACTCATTTGTGCTTTATTGTTATCTGTTTACAATAATGTTTTTATCACTTGATAATCTTTGCTTAGTTAATCTTAAGTTAATTTTAAGCCTGCCGTATGCTATGCATATAAGTGGCTTTGGCTGCTTACTCTTACCTGTATTTTTTTGTACCTCTGTATGTGTGCTCAATTATAAAAATAAAATAAAAACAAAGGGTGCAACTTTCGTTTTCGAAAACAGAGATCGCAGTATCGAAGATGTTGAGAGACTGTTACTGGTGTGGATAAACGAAAAAACAGATAGCAGGAGTAGCGATTCTCAAGCGATCATATGTGTAAAGGCTAGGAAGTTGATGAGATTTAATTTAAGAAGCCTTGCAATTTTAAAGGGGTTGGTGATGTGAGTGAAACTCTAAGGCCAGCAAAGGTTTAGGTAAGAGAGATTTTAAGAATCGTAGGGCATTACATAGTGTGATAAGGCATGGCGAAGGGCTGCAGTTCGGACCCACAAAGGGTCTGAAAATATATGAAGGAATTCAAGGAGTACATAGACAGTGAAGGGACTGACACAATGAAAAATGTTTGTGACCAAAAACAGGCCTGTTTGGAAGAAAATGACAGACAGGACTACATTTACTAGTGAGGAAAAGGCACACTACCAGGACATAAGCCTATGAAAGACAGGCATTACTCTCTTGATGTGTGCTAATGCTAGTGGTGATTGCAAAGTGAAGCCTTTGTGGGTATCACTCTTGAAATGCCCAGATGTTCAGGCACAAAACAATGTTCAGGCTAATTTGTGTGTGCTCTGGAGGGCAAACCACTAAGGCATGGGTCACTAGGAGACCTTTCTTATGACTGGTTACAACATGGCTTTTGCCCCAATGTGAAAAGTTACTAATTGAAAGAAATTTGGCCTTAAGTAGCCTCCTGGTATAGACAATGGCTCCTGGTCATCTTTCAGGGACTTGGGAGAGTGACTTTCTGGGGACATTGGCTTCATTAAGGTCAAGTTTTTGCCTCCTAAATATCATTCCTCTCTGTAGCCATGGACCAAGAAGGTCAATTTTCAACTTCAAAAAACTCTAACAAAAGCTAGTGTCAAAAGTGCTTTAAAGTGCTCTCAGACACTCGATTGGACTCGAAGAGTTTTTGGAAAGATCCACTTTAGCATCCTCAATTGTGTAAACCTTATATGTAAGCTTGGGAGGGAGTGAATAAGAGGACCTTGGACTCTACTTGGTAGAATCTGTGGCCACAGAAGTACGCAGTCTACTGCATTACGTGTAGAAATGGTATAAAATAATACCAACGTGCTTGGAGCTAGATGACTTGTTTACCCTTTGAACTTTGGTAAAAAATCGAACATTTCTGCTACTTTGTGCTCAAGTTTCAAGGTACTTTTCATGTAAAACAGTCAAAATCATCTCAATTTTGTAATATCTCTTCCATTCTAAAAAAATGAGACCAGATAAACTAGAATACAACAATTTTATACCATACGAATTATACCATTGCAAAGTCGCTGTTATATTTCCAAAACACAAAGTTTTTTTTTCTCATAAACGCACTGTGTGCTGCAGGATTTTTTTTAACTGCACACACTGACTACACAGACCCATTCTTTCTATGTAGGCCTACAAGCTTTCTCTCATTAGATTGAGGGCGCTAGAATTTAGGCGTACTAGTACGTCAAAAACCCTGGGCGTAAGCCGTACTAGTCGGCTGAAACCCCAAGGGGTTAATGCCACTAGGGATCAGCTTGAGAGTCACATGGGACCCTGTCTCACAAAATAACTGTTCCACAGTCCTCTGTTTCTGGTGTGCCTCTTAAGATTTCCTAAAATGGAACATGATCTTGTCACTGGAATTGTTGTGTAAAGACGGCTTGTTTCAGCTTGCTCGGGTGGTACTCCTCCACAAACATTTGGGACATCATTCTACTTGGTGCAAATCTTCCTTAATCTTTGAAGAAGGTGCGACAAGGTCAGGCACCCAGCAGTTCGACATAGCGGCGAGTTTCGATATAGAGAAAAGTTGGTTATAAAAGTGGTTGATTTTCGAAGAGTTTGATAAGCAATATGTTTTGAAATTTGAGGTTCCAATGTATTATTATTGATAATAATTTAGGCGAAATGAAGCTCTATTGTTATAATAATATAATAATAATAATAATAATAATAATATAATAAAAATAAGAATAATAATAATATTCTAATTATTATTATTATTGATAATTTTAGAGGAACTAAAAGCTCTATTGTGTTATAATAATAATAATAATCAAATATTATTATTATTATTATTTATTTATTTTTTATTAATTATTCTTATTATTAATTTAGGGAACTAGTGCAATATTCCAATTCCCGAGATCAAGAGCCCCTCACTAGCATCAAGGAACTTTGGCATGCGTGGGGGGCTTCAGTTCCATAAATTTTATCAATAATAATAGTTAGAGTAATTATTTTACAATGATAGAGCTTCAAGTTGGCTAAATTAATAATAATTAATTACATTATTATAACCAGGAGAGCTTAGATAAAGCCATTCAGTGCAGTGTTTACCTACCTGTGGCAGCAGTTCTCTCCTGCTTTGCTTACATTTTTACAGTCATTTGGGCAAATTTCACTTTTCTAACCATGGGTCCTAAGAATGTAAGTGTAAAGGACAGTGCTGAGAAGAAAAAGAGGATGATTTCCATGGAATTAAACATGAAATCATAGATAAACAAGAGAGGTGTCCAGGTTTTGGGTTGAGGGGGAAGCGGGGGGGAGCTGGCTCGTAACTCAAATGTTGGCTCTTAACTCAGAGCAAAAAATCAACCGATCGACGGCTTGTATATCAAAAAACTCGTATGTTGGGACACTTGTAAGTCAAGGTTCCACTGTATATAAGTACCTATTACTCTAAGTTGATCATCTCTTTAATGGTAATGTAAATAACTCAAGAAAATCAGTGTGTCAACAAGGGGACTGGCTGTCTTATTTCCATTGTTGTTATCATTCTTGTCCCCCAGGATGCCACCCACAGCAGTCCACTAACACCCAGGTACCTACTTGCTTGCTAGGTGAACAGGACACCTGGTGTAAGGAAACACACACAATGTTTCCACCCTTGGCAGGCCACGGGTCTCCCTTATTACTAATGTATCTTACTTTATTGTAATTGATTTTCAGACAGTTGAGTTACTTAGTTGTTTTAAGGTTTAAATAATAAGATATTACAAGGAGCACAATTATATCACTTTTAGTTTTTTGTGTTACTCTGGTGGTTAATGTACATGTTACTATGTATGATAATTTTTGTGTTACTCTGGTGGTTAATGTACATGTTACTATGTATGATAATTTTTGTGTTACTCTGGTGGTTAATGTACATGTTACTATGTATGATAATTTTTGTGTTACTCTGGTGGTTAATGTACATGTTACTATGTATGATAATTTTTGTGTTACTTGGTGGTTAATGTACATGTTACTATGTATGATAATTTTTGTGTTACTCTGGTGGTTAATGTACATGTTACTATGTATGATAATTTTTGTGTTACTTGGTGGTTAATGTACATGTTACTATGTATGATAATTTTTGTGTTACTCTGGTGGTTAATGTACATGTTACTATGTATGATAATTTTTGTGTTACTCTGGTGGTTAATGTACATGTTACTATGTATGATAATTTGTTTAAGTTTTTATGTGTACTTGTAACTAAATAAACTTATTAACTTATTGTTATCTTGGTTAAATAATGAACCCTTT
>NC_069429.1:37132391-37192828 GCF_026875155.1 Cherax quadricarinatus | reverse complement strand
ATTTTTTTAAATTTTTAAAAGGGAGCAGATTCAAAAAGGACCAAACTAGGTTTCATCATTCTCACGATTCTCACATTGACCATAGTTGGGATTGAGCCAGCAACAGCTTTGAGAGCATTTAGCCTAGTTTTACATTTCTTTTTTGTTATGGTATGTGGATTTTTTAAAGGGTACATCTACACCAAGATTTTAAATTTTTTACGTAGCTATAATTTACCGAAAATAGATGGGGGGGGGATGACGTTTGTTTTGTTAATTCTTTTTTTTAGGGAAGTATTATGAGGCTAGTCGATTAAAAATTTGCTTTGAACTTCTTAGAATGGTATTCTCTTCTTATCCCCTGTTGTATGGTCATGATAAATCGCATAGTTATAGTTAGTATGGTGAGGAGGTAGAGCATTTAGGGGAGCATTAATCGAATTTTAAAAATAGCTGGGACAAAGAATCCTCCCGCGTGCCCTTAGACATTTCTTTAAAATTCACTTCTGAAGCCTTGGAAAAGGACAGAGGATCTCATTTGAAGGTATCCTATTATCCAGCAGGTAAGCTACCCCAATTTTCTTTTTGGCTATTTTCAGTAGTTAAGGGTTGTGTTCGCAATCCCAAGGACTTTAAAATACACAGTTATTAGTCAAACATTTTCACTTCTCGGGTCCCCTCTGGTAGCCTGGAGGGCCCGGGTTTGGGATACGGCTTTGGTGTCAGTGGCCTTAAAAAACCCAAAAAAGAACAACAACAAAGTGGCGACTAGGGGGAAATTTTGTACATTTTTGTCAATTTTGGATTTTAATAAAATTTTGGAGTAAACTATCGGGGAAAGTTTGTTTTATGAGGTAAGTGGAAGATGATATATTAATTATATTGTGATAAACACCAAGAAAGTAATCTTTTCAACATTTTTAACCATATGAAACTTAATTTTTTTATTTATTTATTTTTTATAATTTTTTTGTGATACATACAGAGGTACAAAAAAAACGGTAAGGAGCATGCCAAACCACTTATAGCATAGCATTAGGGGCGGGCCCTGGGGGCTAAAGCTCCCGCTTCACACACGGAGGGCCGGTTCGATTCCCGGGCTGGAAATTTTTTGACACGTTTCTTAAACCCTTTGTCCGTTCACCTAGCAGCAAATGGGTCCCTGGGTGTTGTGATGGTGTGGGTCGCTCCGGGGGGACAAGTTTTAAGGCCCCCAATGGAAATAAGTTAGACGCCCTCGAGACGACTGACTTTCTTGGGTTTTCCCGGGTGGAAAAACCCCCCCGGGGTTAAAATCGAACGAAATCTTTTTTTTTTTAAACTAAGCAATGTTTAATCAGTGATAAAAAAATTATTGTAAACAGATAACAAAAGCACAAATGGTTTACAAAGCAGGTATATGGTTGCGCATTGTTGAAATTTCAGTAGAATGGGTATTTGTTGGTAGGTATTTAAAAAAAACAATTTAGATTGGGTTTTGGGTTTTTAACTTTTTGTGATAAAAATTGTGGAAAACATTTAAGTATACAATTTAAAAAGGTTTTCAGTTTTAGTATTTTTTTGGGTTTTGGGTGGGAAAGTGATTTTTGAAAAAGAGACTTAAATTTTTAAAACAGGTAGTGTTTCTTTTTATTTACAGGTAATGAATTCCAGTTTTTTGGGGCCCTTTTATGTGCTTTGGGTTTTTTTGCATATGTGAGAGGGACACGGGAACATCAAAGAGTGTCGGCCCTTTTTTATGGTCATGTGTTTGTTGAGGTTGGCAAGGAGATGTTTGAGGGGGGGTTAATACGAGTTAAGTGTTCTATGTATGTAAAAGGTGCAGTAATAAATATGGAAAGTTTTGTTGGTGAGTGGTTTAGGTATTGAATATTGGTGGGTGTCTGCTGTGTGAGAATTTTTTATCATTCTAACTGCAGCTTTTTTTGGGTAATTAGTGGTCTGAGATGGTTTAAGTTGTGAGCCCATGCACAAATTCCAAGGGAGATAGGGGTAAATAAGAGAGTGATATAGGGGCCCGGAGGGCTGGTTTGGAGCAAGTACCGTTCTTCATAGACGCCTCGTCTTGGAAATTTTCTTAGAAATTTGTTTTATATGTGTAGAAAATTTTTGGGCTATTATAGGTGGATTCCTAAGAATTTTCCCTCGTTAGCTTTTTGTTGGTGATCTGTTTATCGTTATGTTAAGAGGTACTCTGAGCTCGTTACGAAACTGAATGAAGTAGGTTTTGTCAATGTTTGGTAAATTTTTTGTCCTCTCCCCGGTAGATATTTTTTGTAAATTTGGTTTTTACAGTATTGGCTAGCGTGATGGGCTTGGTGGGAAGAAGTTTTGTGTGTCATCTGCAAATAGTGTGGGTTTGCGTAATTGCGAAGCATTTTGGGAGGTTATTTATGTATAGGAGGGAAAAAGAAGGGGCCAAGGACACTTCCCTGTGGGAACCAACTGTAATTGGTTGTGCGGATGGGTTTTCCCCATTTGGTAACATATTGGCTTCTGTTGCTGAGGTTGACTTGAGGTAGTTGAGGGAGTGCCCCTTTTACCATAGTGTGACAATTTTTCGTAGAGCAAAATCATGCGTCAACTGTATCAAAAACTTTAGTAAGTCAATGAAGATCCCCAGTGGGACTTCTTTTTTCTCTATTTCAGTGTATATATGTTCTAGCTGTGTATAATACACATTAGTATTTTTTATTAGGGGCCCGAATCCCAAAATTTGGCAGGGGTTGAGGTTTTGGGGATAAAGGTGGAGTGATTCGTTTTGGGAAATTTAAATTTTTTGAAGATTTTTTAGAGGGGTGTAAGTTTGGGTATTGGGCCCATTTATTCAACCTGTTTGGTTCCTCCTTTTTGGAACGGGGTGACCCTTGTATTTTTAGTATGTAGGGAAAGGGGGAGGATTCAAAGGATTTGTTTAAAAATTTTTGCATGTTGGTGATAGCATTGGGACACTTTTTTTTAAAAAAAGGGTGGTTTAAAGGGATTTTTAAAACTCCTGCCTTGTTTTTTATTGTGTGTAATGAGGGGGGAATTCGTAGGGTTGTCGGAGTAGGGAAAAGTGTGTTGGGTAGTTCCGGAGGTAGTCTTTGGTGGGGTTTGGGCTTGGGGTTTTTTGCAAAATTTTTCCTATGGGAGAAGAAATCACGAGTCTGTTTGTGTTTTTGTTGGTGGGAGTTGGGGGTTTATCTGTTTTGCTAATTTTATTTCTCTATTTCGGGATATTTTTTTTGTTCCCAGAATTTCTGATAGGGTTTTCCAGGTCTTTTTTATATCACCTCGTAAGTTGGATAATCTGTTCTCATAATACAATTTTTTTGCCCTTCTTATCAGGCTGGTTAGGATTGACGAGTAACGTTTTGTTTGGTCTCTGGTTATGTGACCCATTCTGTACTGTTTTTCATATTGGTGTTTTGTATTTATGGATTTGAGAATGCTGGGTGTTAGCCAGGGACTGTTCAGTCTCTTAGCTGTCATCTGTTTAGTTTTTTTAGGGTAGTGCTTGTTATAGAGGTATTTGGTCTTTTTTAGAAAATTATTAATACATTCGTCAATATCTGTATAGATTTCTAGCTCAGTGTGCCAGACAATGTTTGCTACTGCTGTTGTGAAGTTATTAATGGCTGCATCATTGTGAAGTCTGAAGGTGACTTTAGTAGTGTCTTTGTGTAATTTACCAAGAGTTGTTATGAGGAAAGTAGGGTAGTGGTCTGTGGTATTATCTGTAATTATGCCTGATTTTAAAGGGGATATGGTGTTGGTCCAGATGTGGTCAAGTAGGGAAACACTAGTTTACCTGGAGTTTACCTGGAGAGAGTTCCGGGGGTCAACGCCCCCGCGGCCCGGTCTGTGACCAGGCCTCCTGGTGGATCAGAGCCTGATCAACCAGGCTGTTGCTGCTGGCTGCACGCAAACCAACGTACGAGCCACAGCCTGGCTGATCAGGAACCGACTTTAGGTGCTTGTCCAGTGCCAGCTTGAAGACTGCCAGGGGTCTGTTGGTAATCCCCCTTATGTGTGCTGGGAGGCAGTTGAACAGTCTCGGGCCCCTGACACTTATTGTATGGTCTCTTAACGTGCTAGTGACACCCCTGCTTTTCATTGGGGGGATGGTGCATCGTCTGCCAAGTCTTTTTCTTTCGTAGTGAGTGATTTTCATGTGCAAGTTCGGTACTAGTCCCTCTAGGATTTTCCAGGTGTATATAATCATGTATCTCTCCCGCCTGTGTTCCAGGGAATACAGGTTCAGGAACCTCAAGCGCTCCCAGTAATTGAGGTGTTTTATCTCCGTTATGTGTGCTGTGAAGGTTCTCTGTACATTTTCTAGGTCAGCAATTTCACCTGCCTTGAACGGTGCTGTTAGTGTGCAGCAATATTCCAGCCTAGATAGAACAAGTGACCTGAAGAGTGTCATCATGGGCTTGGCATCCCTCGTTTTGAAGGTTCTCGTTTTCCATCCTGTCATTTTTCTAGCAGATGCGATTGATACAATGTTATGGTCCTTGAAGGTGAGATCCTCCAACATGATCACTCCCAGGTCTTTGACGTTGGTGTTTCGCTCTATTTTGTGGCCAGAATTTGTTTTGTACTCTGATGAAGATTTAATTTCCTTGTGTTTACCTTATCTGAGTAATTGAAATTTCTCATCGTCGAACTTCATATTGTTTTCTGCAGCCCACTGAAAGATTTGGTTGATGTCCGCCTGGAGCCTTGCAGTGTCTGCAATGGAAGACACTGTCATGCAGATTCGGGTGTCATCTGCAAAGGAAGACACGGTGCTGTGGCTGACATCCTTGTCTATGTCGGATATGAGGATGAGGAACAAGATGGGAGCGAGTACTGTGCCTTGTGGAACAGAGCTTTTCCCTGTAGCTGCCTCGGACTTTACTCTGTTGACGACTACTCTCTGTGTTCTGTTAGTGAGGAAATTATAGATCCATCGACCGACTTTTCCTGTTATTCCTTTAGCACGCATTTTGTGCGCTATTACGCCATGGTCACACTTGTCGAACTTTTGCAAAGTCTGTATATATTACATCTGCATTCTTTTGTCTTTAGTGCATTTAGGACCTTGTTGTAGCGATCCAATAGTTGAGACAGACAGGAGCGACCTGTTCTAAACCCATGTTGCCCTGGGTTGTGTAACTGATGGGTTTCTAGATGGGTGGTGATCTTGCTTCTTAGGACCCTTTCAAAGATTTTTATGATATGGGATGTTAGTGCTATTGGTCTGTAGTTCTTTGCTGTTGCACTACTGCCCCCTTTGTGGAGTGGGGCTATGTCTGTTGGTTTAAGTAACTGTGGTACGACCCCCGTGTCCATGCTCCCTCTCCATAGGATGGAAAAGGCTGGTGATAGGGGCTTCTTGCAGTTCTTGATGAACACGGAGTTCCATGAGTCTGGCCCTGGGGCAGAGTGGATGGGCATGTCATTTATCGCCTGTTCGAAGTCATTTGGAGTCAGGATAACATCGGATAGACTTGTGTTAATCAAATTTTGTGGCTCTCTCATAAAAAATTCATTTTGACCTTCGACTCTCAGTCTGGTTAGCAGCTTGCTAAAAACTGAGTCATATTGGGACTTGAGTAGCTCACTCATTTCCTTGCTGTCATCTGTGTAGGACCCATCTTGTTTAAGTAGGGGCCAAATACTGGATGTTGTTCTCGACTTTGATTTGGCATAGGAGAAGAAATACTTTGGGTTTCTTTCGATTTCATTTATGGCTTTTAGTTTTTCCTGCGATTCCTGACTCTTAACCCTTTGAGGGTTTTGGTCGTACTAGTACGTTTTACGCGTAGGGGTTTTTGACGTACTAGTACTCATAAATTCTAGCGGCCTCAAATCTAGTGGGAGAAAGCTGGTAGGCCTTCATGTGAAAGAATGGGTCTATGTGGTCAGTGTGCACAGTCTAAAAAAAATCCTGCAGCACACAGTGCATAATGAGAAAAAAAAAACTTTGACCATTTTTTTTTAATAAATCAGCGACTTTGCAGTGTATTTTCGTATGGTATTTATTGTTGTATTCTAGTTTTCTTGGTCTCATTTTATAGAATGGAAGACATATTACAGAAATTGAGATGATTTTGACTGGTTTTACAATGATAGGTGCCCTGAAAATTGAGCTCAAAGTAGCAGAAATGTTCGATTTTTACCAAACTTCAAAGTAAACAAATCGTGCAAGCGTGCAATACACGTCAACTGGTGAGTCTAATATTCTTTTACAAGTGCACCAATAATATTTATACCATTTTTTACACTAATGCAGTAGTCTGGTTAACAGTAAATCTTATATTTTTTGTGAGAATAAAAATTCAAAGTTGGAAGCAAAAGGATATAAGAGTGGCCCTTGAGACGTGACTCTAATGACTAGAGGGAAATTGTCATTTTAGTTGCCAGGAATGTCTTCTTGTTTAGTCTGGACCCTATTCGGAAATTGGCATCTTTTGAAATTTGTGTGAATTTGGCAACAATTCTAAATTCGACCACTGTACTGGATTGTGAATTTATTAAATGGGTGGTTTCTTGCACACATTCGATAGAAAAATGGAGTTCTAGCGAAAATATTCATGTTTTTTTGTCGACTAGTACAGTGAAATTGCCGAATGGGGCTCAAGTGGGCCAATCGCCGATATGCGTAAATATCGCCGAAGACGCTAACTTTGCGAGGAGCATAATTCCGTTAAGTTTTCTATAAAATTTCAAACTTTTGGTGTCTTTATGATCGGGAAAAGATTCTCTAATCTTTTCATAAAGAGAAAATAATTTTTTTTTTTTTTTTTTAAATTTGGCGCCCCGTCCCTGAGAACGAGTTTCGGAGAGGGCCTGTCGACCCTCAAAGGGTTAAAGGATTCCTTTAGCTTAAGTTCGATGCTTGCTATTTCTCTGACCAGGTGCTCCTACGCATTTCGATATATTGACCTCTTTTAGCCGCTCTGTTATTCTGTTCATTGACTGTTAAGGCAGCGCATGTCTCTTTCTATTTTTCCTCTACTCCTCCTTTTCTTAGAGGATAAGGCCTTGTGCATACATCGAGTGCACCAGTTAATCTGTTTTGGCGTACGGTTTGGGTTATGTGTTGCCTTAGTATATTCTTCCAGCTTATATCGGTTAGACTTGGTTACTTGGTCCCACGTTATGTTTTTGTTATTGGAAGTTGAATTTGGTGAATGCGCCTCCATGACTAGTTTCTTTATGCGGTCTGGGGCTCCACGCTATCATGGTCTGAACCTCATTTATGTTGTGATCTGATTATTTTTGTTTTTGATTATGGTGACATTTCTTATCAGATCGTCAATTGCTAGTGAAGATGAGGTTCTAGGTGTATTCTCCTGTCTAGTAGGCTCGTATTATTTGCTGTTTAAATTTGAATTTTGTGCAGAGATTTAAAAGCTCGTGTGAGTGTGAGTTTTCTTCTGTGCTGCCTCCTGCGTGTTTATTACTGCAAAATATTATTTGCCTATATTCCTCCATTTAGGTGCCTTAAGTTGAAATCCCCCAGATGGGCAAGATGTTGGGTGCAGGAGCTGGAAAGATTTTCAGAAGTGGTCATTTTTACAGCTGTTTCCTGGATTGCTTGGGATGTTGCATCCGGATAGGCTTGTAGACTACCCAATGGACTAGGTTTGGTTCTCGATCTTTACTTGCAAAAACTTCCACTAATCAATTGAGGCATTAGAGTTCTGTGCAAACAAGTGACTCTGAGTTGTACAGGCCAACCCCCCCCTTTGCTGTTCACTGTGTCACATCTGTATAGGTTGTATACTGGGATCCATATTTTGTTGTCCAGTGATCTTTATGTGGGTCTTCAGTGAAAGCCACCAACAACTGCTTTTGCCTCTGCAAGCAGTCCATGATGAAAAGGGATTTTGTTGTTTGTTGGCTGGCTTTAGACCCTGTATATTTGACAAGAAGAATGTCATCGGACTGGTGGTATTGTTGTTATGCGGGGGGGATTTTTTTTTCGGCATTTCGTATCTGTATCTGTGGTTTGGAGTGTAAGGCCATCGACTGTGGTTCCACTCAGGATTGATGGGTTGGTGTACAATTTCTGCATTTCCTGCCAGTGTTTTTTTTTCCTTCCTGGCACTAAAAAAACCTATCCTCTGGAGTGGCTGTGGCTACCCCAGGTGTTCCCATGGCCTGGGATGTTTTGTATATTTTTTCCCCTTTAGATGGTGTGCCTGGCAATTTTAAGTTATAGCTCAGTCTTTCCTGTACTGAAGAGGTACACATTTCAGGTGTGAAAAAGCCTTACTGGAAGGAGTTTGCATTTCCTGTTGTCATATGGGCATGGCATTTTCTAGGGTGGTCATAGTTGCACGTCCCATCTGTTTTTCCAGATTTCCCATGCCTGCAGATACCAAGTGCATAGTATATGTGCACAGGCTTGGTCTCCTAGATGGGAGATTTCCAAATTCCCTTCTTTCTTGCTCTATCTGGAGCCATGGAAGTCACCAAAATTATGAAGTCACTTAAAAATAACTCAGGGAATCTGTCTCATGTCTCACCATTATTGTACAAGAGAGCGGCCCATGTCCTCTCGCATGCTATCTCATTACTTTTTAACAGTCAATAGAACTAGCACCTTCCAAAACTACTTCAAGACGGCAAGGGTTACACCAATACATAAAGGTGAGTGACAGGTTTGTTCCGATCATGAACTGCCAACCTGCACAAAGGCCCAGACTCAAACTCACTCGCAAATTTTCCCCAGAGAACTGGCTGAATCTGAGTAAGAAAAGGGAGGTTCGTCTTACTGTATGGGCCATATAAAGGAGGACATCTACGTATGTCGAGGTGCTCCAACAGATTTCTCCAGGTTGTATGTGAAACACGTGGGGGCGCTGCCTGCTTATCATGAATTGTTACTCCGATGGTGTCTGGTCTTAGGAAGAAAGGGTACTGCAGGTCTCCAAACCCGTGCCACAGTATTCAAATTGGCTGCCAGTTCTCCCTGGTAAACATAACATGTGTTCTGCCTTACATTTTCAGCACTATTACTACCTACATTAAGGTCTTAGGTACTACTATTTTTTCGACAGTTTCCTCAATAATCCTAATTTTTAGAGTACTAACAGTATAATAGACTACCTATTTCTTCCCCGAAGGGTAAATCTATTCAATTAGATGTGACCTTCCTACCACCTTTCGCCACCAGGAGTTTGTGTGTGTGTGTGTGTTGTGTAGTGTGTGTGTTGTTTGTGTGTGTGAGTGTGTGTGTGTGTGTGTGTGTGTGTGTGTGTGTGTGTGTGTGTGTTTTTTTGGTGTGGGTGTAAGGGCCACCCAACCCAGCGGGTTTCATCCGTGACATGCCTGGGATCTTTGTACGATGTAGCGGCCCTGTGGAACTTTAGGATGAATAAATTTCCACAGAACTTTGGACATATTTCCTTTACTGGTGCATTTGCCTGAGGACGGCGAACACTTCCTTATGTGGGGCTCACCGTTACCACTCTGCACGAAACACTTCCTACGTGGGTGTTCACGTTTCACTCTGCACGAACACTTCCTACTGTGGTGCTCACGTTTACCCACTTCTGCACGAACACTTCCTACTGTGGTGCTCACGTTTTCCAACTCTGCACGGAACACTTCCTTCTGTGGTGCTCATGTTACCACTCTGCACTAACACTTCCTACTGTGGTGTCTACACGGTACCACTCTGCCGACTATTCCGTGTGCGTCCTTGGTGCACGTTGGGGTAAAGGTAAAAGCAAATAAAATTTATTTCTTTGTAAAAGGTGTCTGCAATGTGTAATTACAATTGTGGATTTGTCTAGTACAAGTAGTAGCCACTGTCATGCCAGCAAGTTGGGCAAACTAATCTTAATAGAGAGTAGCATGTAAAACTAGATAATGTAAATAGTAACCTGTACTAAACTAACAATAGTGTGTTAAGCTGTTTACAATCTTTGTTAAACTGAATACAAGTGAGTAGGGTTCGTAAAATAAAACTTGAAACTGCACACAAATTCTACCTTATAAGTATTGGTGTCAGGTGGTAATATTTATGTAATGGCAAATTATAAGCCAGGAGATCACATGATAAGATTATTAGCAGATGTTTTGGCAGATTAGATATATTGAGAAATTAAAATGATTGTATGGTTTGGTGCAGGAATTAAGTGCAATCCATTACACTGGCTCTCTTTTAACATCAAGAATTTGACCTCCAGGGACTGTTAGGAGATCTTGGCCTGTACCCGCGATCTTACTGGCTTCAGGAGTATTAGGGTACCATATAAATACCAGTTATAGTCAATATCTTCCACTTTGGTTGGTTCCTTTTCCGAGCACTGGAAGTCAGGGTTCGATACGACGTACACTGTGAGTGGCCCTATAACAAGCATACAACAACAACATCTTGGTTGTTGGTGGACGAGTGTGAATAAAGTGAACAATATACAACGTGTTTGTGGTGTCTAACACAGGTGAGTAACAACTGTGGTGTCTAACACAGGTGAGTAACAACTGTGGTGTCTAACACAGGTGAGTAACATACTGTGGTGTCTAACACAGGTGAGTAACAACAGTGGTGTCTAACACAGGTGAGTAACAACTGTGGTGTCTAACACAGGTGAGTAACAACTGTGGTGTCTAACACAGGTGAGTAACAACTGTGGTGTCTAACACAGGTGAGTAACAACTGTGTTGTCTAACACAGGTGAGTAACAACTGTGGTGTCTAACACAGGTGAGTAACAACTGTGGTGTTCTAACACAGGTGAGGTAACCAAACTGTGGTGTAATAACTCAGGTGAGTACAATCTGTGGTGTCTAACACAGTGAGTAACAACTACCTTTATTACAATACAAAATTCAGGTGCTAGATGATACATGAGAGAGTTTGCACCCATGAATATAGTGTATTAAGGCGCAGACATGATCATATCTGTGTCTTGGTTGACTGTGTCAGGTGTTAGGTGCTCAGGTGTTGACTGTGTCAGGTGTCAGGTGCTCAGGTGTTGACTGTGTCAGGTGCTCAGGTGTTGACTGTCAGGTGTTGACCAGAGTGCTTAGGTGTGACTGTAGCAGGTGTTAGTGTTGACTGTGTCAGGGTTAGGTGCTCAGGTGTTGACTGTGGTCAGGTGTTAGGTGTCAGGTGTTGACTGTGTCCAGGTGCTCTAGGTGTTGACTCAGGTGCTTAGGTGTTGAACTGTGTCAGGTGTTAGGTGTTGACTGATGTCAGGTGTTAGGGTTGCTGCAGTGTGGTGTGACCTGTCAGGTGCTCAGGTGTTGACTGTCAGGTGTTGACTCAGGTGCATCAGGTGTTTGTACTGTGTCAGGTGCTTCAGGTGTTGACTGGTCAGGGCCAGGTGTTGACTGGTCAAGTGTTAGGTGCTCAGGTGTTGACTGTGTCAGGTGTTTAGGTGTGCCAGGTGTGAGGTGGTCAGATGTTAGATGTTCAGGTGTTGACTGTCAGGTGTTAGGTGATGAGGCAGCAGCAGCAGGTGTTAAGTGGTGAGGCAACAGCAGCAGGTCTTAGGTGGTGAGGCAGCAGCAGCAGGTGTTAGTTGGTGAGGCAGCAGGTGTTAGGGGGTGAGGCAGCAGCAGCAGGTGTTAGGTGGTGATACAGCAGCAGCAGGTGTTAGGTGGTGAGGCAGCAGCAGCAGGTGTTAAGTGGTGAGGCAGCAGCAGGTGTTAGGTGGAGAGGCAGCAGCAGCAGGTGTTAGGTGGTGATGCAGCAGAAGCAGGTGTTAGGTGGTGAAGCAGCAGGAGGTGTTAGGTGGTGAGGCAGCAGCAGCAGGTGTTAGTTGCTGAGGCAGCAGCAGTAGGTGTTAGGTGGTGAGGCAGCAGCAGGGTTTAGGTGAAGAGGCAGCAGCAGGTGTTAGGTGGTGAGGGAGCAGTAGCAGGTGTTAGGTGGTGAAGCAGCAGCAGGTGTTAGGTGGTGAGGCAGCAGCAGCAGGTGTTAGTTGCTGAGGCAGCAGCAGCAGGTGTTAGGTGGTGAGGCAGCAGCAGGTGTTAGGTGGTGAGGCAGCAGCAGGTATTAGGTGGTGAGGCAGCAGCAGGTGTTAGGTGGTGAGGCAGCAGCAGGTGTTAGGTGGTGAGGCAGCAGCAGGTGTTAGGTTGTGAGGCTCTAGTATGTGTTAGGTGGTGATCCAGCAGCAGGTGTTAGGTGGTGAGGCAGCAGCAGGTGTTAGGTGGTGAGGCAGCAGCAGGTTTGTTAGGTGGTGTAGGCAGACAGCAGGTGTTAGGTGGTGAGCGCAGATCAATTAAGTTAATAAGTTTTAAGGTTTATGTTACATATATAACAATATTTGTTGGCAAAAAAGAACATTATATACATAGGTTCATTATTTAACCAAGAATAACCTAATAAGTTAATAAGTTTATTTAGTTACAAGTACACATAAATACACTTAAACAAATTATCATACATAGTAACATGTACATTAACCACCAGAGTAACACAAAAATTATCATACATAGTAACATGTACATTAACCACCAGAGTAACACAAAAATTATCATACATAGTAACATGTACATTAACCACCAGAGTAACACAAAAATTATCATACGTAGTAACATGTACATTAACCACCTGAGTAACACAAAAATTATCATACATAGTAACATGTACATTAACCACCAGAGTAACACAAAAATTATCATACATAGTAACATGTACATTAACCACCAGAGTAACACAAAAAACTAAAAGTGATATAATTGTGCTCCTTGTAATATCTTATTATTTAAACCTTAAAACAACTAAGTAACTCAACTGTCTGAAAATCAATTACAATAAAGTAAGATATATTAGGAATAAGGGAGACCCGTGGCCTGCCAAGGGTGGAAACATTGTGTGTGTTTCCTTACACCAGGTGTCCTGTTCACCTAGCAAGCAAGTAGGTACCTGGGTGTTAGTGGACTGGTGTGGGTGGCATCCTGGGGGACAAGAATGATAACAACAATGGAAATAAGACAGCCAGTCCCCTTGTTGACACACTGATTTTCTTGAGTTATTTACATTACCATTAACCCTTTCAGGGTCCAAGGCCCAAATCTGGAGTCACGCACCAGTGTCCAAGAATTTTCAAAAAAAAAATTTGTTATTTTTTCTTATGAAATCGTAGAGAATCTTTTTGTGAAGGTAATAAAACAAAAGTACGAATTGTGGAAAATTGACGAAATATGGCTCTCTGCGAATTTTATGTGTCAGCGATTTTACGAATCACGATTTTTGCCGACTTTTTGACCTCCACATTTTAGCCAATTACATTATTCCAATCAACAAATTACTAGCATAATTCACTAGTAAAATTTCTGTGCTATTCTATCGATTGAGCACAAGAATCGCAAGTTCAACTGTTTCAATAACAATAAAGTGATCAGAATTGTAATTGGCCAATTTAACACTAAGTTCATAATATTCAATTTCAAAATAGGGTCCAGTGAATTAACTTGATGTAGGCATTCTGCACTAAACTAACATTTCATCTGTTCATTAGTTATATTTGAGGCTACAATAATAAAATTTACATTTTTGTATTTTATATTCACATAATGATTATTTTTATTCACACAAAAAATAGAAGTTTAATTATGCAATACTGATAATAATTTTATAATTATATTACATTAATTTGTGAATGTATATTAGACCACCAGCTGACGTGTATTAGACGTTGCTGAGGTCGTTTGTTTATCTTGAAATCGGCAAAAATTTAACATTTCCGCTACTTTGAGCACTGTTTCAAGCCATTTCGTGCCTATACCAACAAATCATCTCTATTTCTGTAATATATTCCTTCCATTCTATCAAATGAGATCCAAGAAGATCGCAAATACAACTATAAAAAGCATGCGGAAAAACACCTGAGCAAGTTGCTGTTTTAATCGAAAAATCATGTTTCAGTTTTTTTCTCTCATTATACACATGTCTGCAGGATCTGTTTTTTGAGGGTGTGCACTTAACCACATTAGTATGTATTCCTCATATTAGGCCCAAATAGTACCACTACCACAGTTTATCAGAGTGAGCTGGAGGCTACATGCGTAAGGATCTACGGTTTGGGACACTCACCGTTTAAAACCGTAGACTACGGGACGGACCCTTAAAGGGTTTTAAGGGGATATCAACTTTGGTAATAGGTACTTATTATACAGTGGAACCTTGACTACAAATGTCCAACATACGAGTTTTTTGATATTCAAGCCGTCGATCGGTTGATTTTTTGCTCTGAAATTAAGAGCCAACATTTGGTTACGAGCCCGCTCCCCCCCCCTTCCCCCTCAACCCAAAACCTGGACACCCTTTTCTTGTTTATCTTTATTCAGTTTAATTCCAGGAAATATCCTCTTTTTTTTCTCAGCCTGTCCTTTACACTTACATTCTTAGGACCCATGGTTTTAAAAAATGAAATTTTCCCCAAAAGACTGAAAAATGTAAGCAAAGCAGGAGAAATGGTCACAGGTAGGTAAACCGCATGAGTTTTGGGTTTTTTCTAAAACTCTCCCGGTTTTAATAATGTATTTTTATTATTATTTAGCCCAAAAAGAAGCTCTATCATTATTGTAATAATAAAAACTATAATATTTTTATTGATAAAATTTTGGGGAACTGAAGCCCCCCAGTGCCAAGTTTTTCCCTTTATGCTAGTGAGGGGTCTTGATCTAGGGGAAATTGGAATTTTTGCACTAGTTCCCTAAATTTTAATAATAATTAAAAAAAATAATAATAATAATATTAAATTTTTTATTTTATTATTTTTATTATATTATTTTATAACAACATGAGCTTCAGTTTCCTAAATTTTTCAATAATAATAATAAATTTTATTATTTATTTTTATTATTTTTTTAAATTTTTATTATTTTATTTATTATTTTTATTATTATTATTATAACAATAGAGCTTCATTTCCCCAAATTATTATCAATAAAATACAAAAGGAACCCCAAAATTTTAAAAAATATTTTTATCAAACCTTCGAAAAACAACGCTTTTATCGAACCAACTTTGTCTCTATTATCGAACTCGCCGCTATTGTCGAACTGCTGGGTGCCGGACCTGTCCACCTTCTTCAAAGATTAAGGAGATTTGCACCAAGTAGAATGATGTCCAAATGTTTGTGGAGGAGTACCACCCTGAGCAAGCTGAAACAAGCCGTCTTTACAACAAGTTCAGTGACAAGATCATGTTCCATTTTAGGGAAATCTTAAAGAGGCACCAGAAACAGAGGACTGTGGACAGTTATTTTGTGAGACAGGGGTCCAGTGACTCTCAAGCTGGTCCTAGTGGCATTAACCCTTTGGGGGTTTCAGCCGTACTAGTACGGCTTACGACCCAGGGTTTTTGACGTACTAGTACGCCTAAATTCTAGCGCCCTCAAATCTAATGAGAGAAAGCTGGTAGGCCTACATATGAAAGAATGGGTCTGTGTAGTCAGTGTGTGCAGTTAAAAAAAATCCTGCAGCACACAGTGCGTTATGAGAAAAAAAAACTTTGTGTTTTTGGAATAAAACAGCGACTTTGCAATGTATATTCGTATGGTATTAATTGTTGTATTCTAGTTTTCTTGGTCTCATTTTTTAGAATGGAAGAGATATTACAGAAATTGAGATGATTTTGACTGGTTTTACAATGAAAAGTACCTTGAAATTGAGCACAAAGTAGCAGAAATGTTCGATTTTTACCAAAGTTCAAAAGTAAACAAGTCATGCCTAGCGTCCAAGCACTGATATTATTTATACCATTTCTACACTAATGCAGTAGTCTGCGTACATTCTGGCCACAGTTTCTTCCAAGTAGAGTTCAAGGTCCTCTTATTCACTCCCTCCCAAGCCTTACCTATAAGGTTTACACAATTGAGGATGCTAAAGTGATCTTTCCAAAAAACTCTTAGAGTCAATCGAGTGTCTGAGATCACTTTAAAGCACTTTTGAAACATAGCTTTTGTGTAGAGTTTTTTGAAGTTGAAAATGACCTGCTGGTCCATGGGCTACAGGAGAGGAGTGATATTAGGAGGCAAAAACTTGACCTTAATGAAGCTCATGTCCCCAGAAAGTCACTCTCCCAAGTCTGAAGGATGACCAGGAGCATTGTCTAATACCAGGAGGCACTTAAGGTCAATTTCTTTTCAATTAGGTAATTTTTTCACATTGGGGCAAATGCAGGGTTGTAACCAGTCATAGAAAAAGTCCCTAGTGACCCATGCCTTAGTGTTTGCCCTCCACAGCACACACAAATTAGCCTTGAGGACATTGTTGTGCCTGAACACTCTGGGCATTTCAGAGTGATACACCAACAAAGGCTTCACTTTGCAATCACCACTAGCATTAGCACACATCAAGAGAGTAAGCCTGTCTTTCATAGGCTTATGTCCTGGTAGTGCCTTTTCCTCCTGAGTAATGTAGTTCCTGTTTGGCATTTTCTTCCAAAACAGGCCTGTTTTGTCACAAACATTTGTTCAGGTGCGAGTCCTTCACTGTCTATGTACTCCTTGAATTCCTTCATATATTTTTCAGCCGCTTTGTGGTCCGAACTGGCAGCCTCGCCATGCCTTATCACACTATGTATGCCACTACGATTCTTAAATCTCTCATACCAACCTTTGCTGGCCTTAGATTCACTCACATCACCACTAGTTGCAGGCTTCTTTAAATTAAATCCTCATGCAACTTCCTAGCCTTTTCACATATGATCGCTTGAGAGATGCTATCTCCTGCTATCTGTTTTTCGTTTATCCACACCAGTAACAGTCTCTCAACATCTTCGAGTACTTGCGATCTCTGTTTCGAAAACGAAGTTGCACCCTTTGTTTTATTTTATTTTATAATTTGTAGCATACATACAGAGGTACAAAAAAATACAGGTAAGAGTAGCATGCCAAAGCCACTTATATGCATAGCATTACGGGCAGGCTTAAAATTAACTTAAGATTAACTAAGCAAAGATGTAATCAGTGATAAAACATTATTGTAAACAGATAACAATAAAGCACAAATGAGTATTACAAAGACAGGTCATATGGTTGCATGCATTGCTGTACATTCAGTTGAATGGAGTATTCTGTTAGGTAGTGTATTTAAAAAATAACAAAGTTAGATTGGGTCTTAGGTTTAACATTTATGTGATATAATTGTGAGAAACATTTAGGATATACAATTTATAAGGTTCAGTTATTCAGTATTTATTTGGTTTTGGGTGAGTAAGTGATCTTTGAGAAGAGACTTGAATTTATAAACAGGTAGTGTTTCTTTTATATTTACAGGTAATGAGTTCCAAATTTTAGGGCCTTTTATGTGCATTGAGTTTTTGCATAGTGTGAGATGGACACGAGGAACATCAAAGAGTGATCTGTGTCTTGTGTTATGGTCATGAGTTCTGTTGGTCTGGCAAGCAGATGTTTGAGGGGAGGTTAATATCAGAGTTAAGTGTTCTATGTATGTAATAGGTGCAGTAATAAGTATGGATGTTTTGTATGATGAGTAGGTTTAGTGTATTGAATATTGGTGGAGTGTGCTGCCTGTAGTGGGAATTTGTTATCATTCTGACTGCAGCGTTTTGTTGGATAATTAGTGGTCTGAGGTGGTTAATTGCTGTTGAGCCCTCATACAAATTCCATAGGTGAGATAAGGGGTAAATAAGAGAGTGATACAGGGCCAGGAGTGCTGACTGTGGAACATAGTAATGTATCTTCGATAGTATGCCTACGGTCTTGGAAATTTTCTTAGAAATTTGTTGTATATGTGTATGAAATTTGAGTCTATTATCAAGGTGGATTCCTAAGAATTTTCCCTCTTTTAGCTTTGTGATAGGTGATCTGTTTATCATTATGTTAAGAGGGACATCTGCAGCTCTGTTTCCAAACTGAATGAAGTAGGTTTTGTCAGTGTTTAGTGTAAGTTTGTTAGTCCTCATCCAGGTTGATATTTTCTGTAATTCGGCATTTACAGTATTGGCTAGCATGACTGGGCTTGGGTGAGAGAAGACGTATGTAGTGTCATCTGCAAATAGTGTGGGTTTGAGTAATTGCGAAGCATTTGGTAGGTCATTTATGTATAGGAGAAAGAGAAGAGGGCCAAGGACACTTCCCTGTGGGACACCAACTGTAATTGGTTGTGTGGAAGAGTTTGCCCCATTTATGTACACATACTGGCTTCTGTTGCTGAGGTATGACTTGAGGTAGTTGAGGGAGTGCCCTCTTATACCATAGTGAGACAATTTTATGTGGAGCAAGTCATGGTCAACTGTATCAAAAGCTTTTCGTAAGTCAATGAAGATCCCCAGTGGGATTTCTTTTTTCTCTATTGCAGTGTATATATATGTTCTAGCATGTGTATAATAGCATCATTTGTATTTTTATTAGGCCTGAAACCAAATTGGCAGGGGTTGAGTATGTTTTGGGAGATGAGATAGGAGTAGATTCGTTTATGAATTAATTTTTCGAAGATTTTTGAGAGAGGGTGTAAGTTGGATATTGGCCTATAGTTATTCAACTCGGTTTGGTCTCCTACTTTATGGATCGGGGTGACCCTTGCTATTTTGAGAACTGTAGGGAAGGTAGAGGATTCAATGGATTTGTTAAAGAGTGTTGCAATGATTGGTGATAGCACTTGTGACACTTTTTTGTATATAAAGGGCAGTAAGGTATTTAGATCTCCTGTCTTGTTTTTTAGTGTGTTGATAATAAGCGAGACTTCATATGGGTTAGTCGTAGCTAGGAACAGTGTGTTCGGGTAGTTGCCAGTGAGGTAGTCATTTGGTGGGGTATCTGTGCTTGGGATTTTATTGGCAAGGTTTTTTCCTATAGTGGAGAAGAAATCATTGAGTCTGTTTGCTGTTTCTGTTGGTGGGAGTTGGGGTTCATCTGCTTTTGTTAATTTAATTTCGCTATTTCATGTTATCTTTTTTGTTCCTAGAATTTCTGATAGGGTTTTCCAGGTCTTTTTTATGTCACCTCATAAGTTGGATAATCTGTTCTCATAATACAATTTTTTTGCCCTTCTTATCAGGCTGGTTAGGATTGACGAGTAACGTTTTGTTTGGTCTCTGTTATGTGACCATTCCGTACTGTTTTTCATAGAGGTGTTTTGTATTTATGGATTTGAGAATGCTGGGTGTTAGCCAGGGACTGTTCAGTCTCTTAGCTGTCATCTGTTTAGTTTTTTTAGGGCAGTGCTTGTTATAGAGGTATTGGGTCTTTTTTAGAAAATTATTAATACATTCGTCAATATCTGTATAGATTTCTAGCTCAGTGTGCCAGTCAATGTTTGTTACTGCTGCTGTGAAGTTATTAATGGCTGCCTCATTGTGAAGTCTGAAGGTGACTTTAGTAGTGTCTTGGGGTAATTTACCAAGAGTTGTTATGAGGAAAGTAGGGTAGTGGTCTGTGGTATTAACTGTAATTATGCCTGATTTTATGGGGGATATGGTGTTGCTCCAGATGTGGTCAAGTAGGGAAACACTAGTCTCTGTAACTCTTGTAGGTTTTGTTACTCTTAGTAGCAACATGCAGTTACTCATTGTGTTTGTGAATTCAGTAAAGTATGGGTCCTGGTCTAGTAGGAGATTTATATTGAAGTCACTTGAGAGTAGTAAGTGATCTTTGTTCATACGTGCATCAGTTATCATACTTCCTAGGTTTTGACTAAATTGGCTAATGTTTGACTCTGGAACTCTGCAGATGGTTATCAATGTGAGAGGTTTTTGTAGGTGCTTGGATTTGAATTTAGCTATTATATATTCCCCATGTTCATCCCTTGTGCAAGTATTAGTGATACATTCTAGTAGGTCTGAGTAGTATATAGCTCTGCCACCCTCTTGTTGGTCTGGCCTACAGTTGTGTATGGCTGTGTAACCAGGAATGGCATAGACATCAGTAGTATCAGGCTTTAGCCAGGTTTCAGTTAGTGTAATGATGGACATATTGGCATGCAAGGAATTTAGTAATGCTATGAGGTCATCGTAGTGCTTGCTTAAGGATCTGATATTTTAGTTAAAGACAGTTATGTTGTTGTTGGCTCTGAGGAGTGCCTTTGATTGTTCTGCTGTGTAGTAATTACAGTTACTGTTTGATTCATTTAAGTCATTAAATAAGAGGTTGGTATCAGGATCAATGCTTGTAATCATAAGATTTGTAGTGAATCTATAGTTAGATTTAAGTATAAAACAAAGTAAATATTCTAAAGCTAAAAAATAGCACCTGAGTTATTTAACAACTGTAATAAAAAAATGAGCTAAGGTAGTTTTTAAAGCTAAAATAAAGGAAACAATATAAGAGAGACTAAAATAATTTGTGGTGAACAAATAAAGTGATGATCAAATAATGGAGCTTGGGAATATGATAGTAGGTAGTACTTTTAAGGTAATTCTTTTAAGTTAGAGTTAGGGAAAACAATATAATGAGTTTTGGAATATAATGGCAAAAATAGTGAACTTATTACAATTTAGACCTGAGAATAACACCTTGATTATTTTAACAATTGTGATATATGAGCTAGGGTAGTTAATAAAGCTAAATATAATGGAGAAAATATATAAGGACTAAAATAAGTAATGGTAAACAAAGTTAAATGTAATTGGAATATACACTAATTGCACACACAATAAAAGGTGACTAAAACAAGTATTGGTAAACAAAATAAATGGACAGGTAAGAACGAATGAATAATGTTAATTTGGAGTAAGATTTGACTTGTAACACCAAATTAAGAGCAATTAATAGCAGTAAGAATGAAGTATAAAGTATTGGAGGTGTTGGATTAGTAGTGATGAAAAATAAAACAAAATAATAATTCTCGATATATAGTAACGTACACTATATGCGCACATGTATATGTGTATTAAATGCACTATTCTAATCTGTTAGTAATGTCAGCTTTATTTAAGGGAACGGTAGAGAAATCAGTTTGTTTGAGATGGTATATTGTTGTCCTGTTGATGTTTTCCTTACTAGTATTTTCCCATTTCGCGTGAAACATGATGTATTTTCGTTTTCCTGTGTAAGTTTTCTCAAACCTGACAGGAGTTTTTGACTTTTTCTTGTTTAGACACTCACTTTGTACTACTCCTTCTCATTGTAATTGACTGATTTAATTAGGTCATTTCTTTTATGTATGAATGAAGTCTGATCATTATAATGTGTTTACTACCGGGTTTTCTTAGCAAACGTGTTTCTTTGATTTCATTGTTTTGTCAGGATGGATTGTAGTGGTACTGTATTATCCTGAGTAGCAGTTTCTTTGCACTGTGCTTGGGTTATGTCACTAGGAATGTGTGGGACTGGTTATTATTGCTGCCTCAGACAACTTTAGTGTTCAGTTTTGTCGTCTGAAATCAAGGTATTTCATGTAGTCGAGTGTGATGTTTGGTTCCAGTCTTGATTGACTTCTTAACCTTCATTTTTTATTGTGTTATTTGTTCAGTGTGACTGGCTATAGCTAGTTCTCCAGAATATTTTCTGTGTCAACACTTTCGATGTAATCTTCTCTTAGGTTTGGATTTGTTCTCGAGGTTGGTTTTATCTTGGATTTCGTTGCACAAGTGTTGTTTGATGTCTTTTATTTCATTTTCTAGAGCAACGATGTAAGGGGGTTCCTTGTAGTTGTTCAGGTTCTCATACCTGAGTTATCATGGTGACTTCATTTGAAGGGAGTAGAGTTGGAGGGAGTCAGCCTGTTTGTTGTGTTGTTTCCCTGGTGCGGTGGTGAGGGGGGTTGAATGTTACACGGCGTTCCTGCTGGGTGACAAGTGCAAGTTTGAGTTCTAATGTCCTTGTGTTATTATTTTATACTGATGTTGTTTTCTTCTGCCGAATTTCCTTTACATTAGTATCACTGAAGTGATATGTGAGCTATGGTGGGGAGGCTGTTTTCTTAGAGCTTGGGTTGAGTGGTTGTCTAGCAGCGGAGCTGTGTTTGGGTTAGCGGGGCTGTCTTCCTTAGATCTTAACCAAAATACCGCATTGGTTACATTCTTAGTATTCCTGAGGTCATTTTTGGTCTACGTGGTTCATGTACGCTGTACCTTCACTCATAGGCCATCACAAGTTTTGATGAGCGATAGGTTTCTTGAGGAAGAAGAAGGCTGGTAGGATGTGCGCTGCTGCCGTTTTGTTGGCCACAAATAGTGCGATGTTTGATTGAGGTTTGGTATTACAACCTGCCCTGCTCTGGACATGCTCTCCACTTTCGTACTTTAGCAATTTATCTCTTTCGTCATTTCATAGTAATTGTCAACCTTTTTACTGCACGGTTGGCACTAGAGTAACTTTCTTGGGGCCCTTGGTGACTTATTTGCAGGTACTATCACTAAAATCGCGTGTGATAATATGAAATGTACTGATTGCGTGGATTAGGATGTGACTTCATGGCTGGCTTTGTAAACACTGGCACCACAGGCAGCTGAGGCATGCTCATGCCACATGTGGGACGGTCCGGACCGGGACGAATCGCGTGACGCGAGACTTTTAGACGCCCAGGCAAGGCATAATTTTTGGCATTAAAAGTATGTATGGCGGATTTAATGTAACGCGATACCATCGTAAGGTGTGGGTCACTGTAAAACTCTAAATGTTTTGTGTATGGGAATCGTCAGGCAAGGCTCAACGCTTTGAACCGGTGCGCCAGTTTACACTAGAAGAAGGAGTCCATGGAAAGCTACCTTTCCTCGAGTCCATATTTACAAGTAGACAACAACCTGTAGGATTTCAAGTTTATCGGAAATGATACCAATAAAACAAGTATATCACTTCTTTTCTATTCCAGTCAGATATACGACAAAAGAGGGCATCATCATTCGGGTTTTCATAAGAAACCTACCGAATTTGTAGTCCTGAGTTCTTGCCGAGGAATTGTACATACGCTCACCAAACCTCACTGAGTTACATTTCCTTCCTTTTTCATCAAAGACAGCAAGAAAGAGCTCTTGATATTAATTCGCCACGCACCAAACACCACTCCCACCAAAGCTATAATTCTTACAACAGCAAGGTTGCTCTGAATGTATGTAAAGTACAGTGGTCCTTAATTATCATCCATACTCTGGGGGGGTTTTCTGAAAGTGGGACTATTATCGAAAATAGATGATTTTTGAATCAATTTTCTCCCCATAAGAGAATAATGTAAATACAATTAATCCATTTCTGACACCCATAAGTATTATAAACAAAAATTTTTTTTACATGAAATAAGGATGTAGTACATAAAACAGTACAATGGCCACATGATGAATTAACCATAACAGCATAACATCTTACCTTTATTGGCGTTTCTTCATAGTTTTGGAAGGACTGAGGTGGAGAGAGATTGAATACTGTTTGGAAGGGGAATCCCCTTCTTTCAACACCTCAGGTAGCAAGTGCTTTCTGGGGTTATTCTCCTCTCTGTTTCTTATGCCACTAGACCGTTGAGAGTCAAATGGAGTCCTGTCTTGCAAAAAAAACTGTCAGAGAGCTCGGTTTCGGGCACTCTTTAAAACTTCCCTAAAATGGGCCTAGGACTCTGGTCACTTACAAGTTGCAATATGGCTTGCCACATTCCTTTCTCATGGGTGATGTTTCTCCATAAATGATTTTCCATCCTACCCCACATTTAAAATATCTCTTAATTTTCTGGAAATAAGGCACCTTTTCCATTTCTCTTCCTCCTCTCTAGCAGCAGATTCTGAGTATGCGATCTGTTGCTCTTTCCTGCTGAAGCTCTTGCAGCCTTCTCAGTGGTTAGCTTTCGTTGTGGTCTCTTCCACAACTTGTCTCCCACATCCTCCAAACTTCACATCCAAGCCCATGGAACTCTCCAGAGCCACTATAAAAGTTCATAATGACATAGGCTCATAAGGGGCCACTCAAACCCTTCAAAATCCTCTTGTGGAACAATTGGCCACAATTTTCTCCAAGCAGAGTTCAAATTCTTGGTAGTCCTCCTCCCAAACTTATATTAAACCTTGGAATCAAATGGCCTGTTATCCTGGTGTAATGGGAGCAACTATAAACACAGCAGGAAAAGTTTAGACTTTTATTTATCCTTCCACCAGTAGAACTGCAATATGTACACTATGTACAGTGATAAGTATTAGTGCACTCCACGGTAAGCAAGGCAGAATAGAAGCAACAAAGAGAGCAGACGTGTGCTTCACAGCTCTAGAATGGGAATGACAAGGGCCAGACAGGAGAGTGGTACCCAATAACCTCTGCGATTGCCAAAACCATCTTTCTCACTATTGCTGGATCCTGCCTTACTAGATGAACGACGGGGCACCCATCATCAACTCTCAGCAACTGGTTCACTGGTTGTGGGGTGATAGCTGTAAATGAGGTGTGTACATTGCGCGATAAAGGTTACGTAATCTTTGCATGCCACACCCCCACCCCGAGAAGGGCTCAGGATTAGCTGCCATCTCCCAGTGGTAAACCGTGTGCCATGGACAAATAATAGGATGGAAATAAATGGGATGGAAGGAGCGGAAGTGTGTACTTTGTCTACCTCGGTTTCATCTTACTTTGAGCTGTCTTTAGGTTAGCCTGGTAATTGACGTGCCACCTGAACTTGAAGACGGGTCGTAGTGTGTTGAGCTACGTCTTCTCCATCCATCCTTCTTTGGAGCACTGAGAGGACTCGTAACATTGGCAAAGTAGCTCAAACGGACTATACCCTGTAGACTCTGGCACCGTTTTCTCGTACTGAGAACAACAAACAAGGTAGAGTGATTCATCCCTGTCTGTAGGAAGTGCATGCAAAAAGTTCTTCATCATGTTTTTAACATCTGATGGAATCTTTCCAAGGCCTCCTGAGATGAGGATGATAGGCCAGTGGATTATCCTAACTAGTTAATGCTTCTAAATGCCTTTGGCAGTAAAGTTGTACTTGATCACTTTGAATTGTTTTAGGAATGCCAAAACAAGAATGAATTTTGTTATAAGCCTTTGAGAATAGCTTTAGTATTAATACTACGCATGGGATTGCTTAGGATATCTGGTTACTTTATCCATAATCGTAAATAAGTACTGAATTTCAGACTTGACTAGGTAGTGGACCTACTCAATCTATAATTAAATCTGCAAAGGTTCTCATCAGCAGGTAGAGGTTGGAGGTGCAGGTTTAATTGAATGTTTCACAGGGATTTCCCTACTTGCTGACATTTCTCGGCAACCCTATTATGTTTCTCACATCTTTCTTTAATTTTGGCAATAAAATTCTTTTGTGATTCTATGCAAGCGTTTTTGTAATTCCTAAGTGACCTGCCTAATGAAGTATAATGAGCTATATTTATTATTTGAGGTCTATACTTTGTTGGAACCACTAACCTTGTCAGACAATTGCTGGCCCTCTATCTCCTTACCAGTTCAGTGCAGATCAAATAATCGTTTTTTAACTTCTACTTGACGGAGACCCAAAAAGGATTTACCCATGGCTGCTGAAAATGCAGAATTTTAAGGAAGGGCCTTCGTTGTTTTCCCGGTCAGGACAGTCCTCAGGTATGGAAACGAGACATTTGGCATCCTGACTACTGGTATAGGAAGGTTGATCGGGGGTTTGTTCAATTGATTTATGAGGCTCCGGCGGTGTGCCTCTTAAAACATGAGGCTATTCCAAGATCGGAGTCGTCCTGGAACTGGTCAACATTCTCTCCAGACAAACCTTGGATGTTGCCCGGAGTTATGGCCAACACGGAGAAGAATTACTCATTATAGGTTCAGGACACACACTAACAGTAGTAATGTTATTACCAGTATAACATGGCATCTTTCATGGGGAATCGTTTGAGGACACAACAGTCAAGTACGTGTAATTTTTGTCTCTACATAAATTTGATGCAAGGGACAGAATATATAGGCTCTCCAGATGCTTCCAATAAACCAGAGGAATTCAAGGAGAAGTGTTTCTGGAAAGGGGTAATATTCCTTCTCTTATAAGTGGCAGTATGCTCCAGTTTCTCTAAAGGTCTTTAATCAGTAGTTTCAGTGTTTTCCTGAAGGGAAATATGACTTTGCAATAATACGGGTCCTACCCATTTTTTCTACTTTCTAGGGGGACATGTTTATCTAGGATATTAGAGAGTTTCCCAAATGGGTTGGGTTTATGGGGGCAGTTGAAGGACGGATGTGACCTACGTTCTTACAGAGGAAAAGCAGCGGACAGGCTTGCCCTTTATCCCTGCAGACGTTGCAACTGGTGTCGCTTCTGGCTGGATGTCATCTCTGGATATGTTGTCGAGATGCCCATGATGAGTAGTTTGTCTTCAGCAGGTGGGGACCATAAGTTGAGAATGTTGGCTAACCAGGTGGGACTTAGTTGGCTGCGTAGCCATTCTCCTCCAGCTGGCACTTCATTCTCCAGGTTTGAACTATCTCTGCTCATGCCAGGCTGTTGAAAACAGAGAGAAGGGACCGCGCGCGAAATTGGAGCGGTTAGTTTTCGAAGGTATCAGCCAACTGATGCTCCAATGCAGTGGTTTAAGTACGTTCCTGCAGAAAAGTACGCGAACCTCTGGTCCCACAGACTCCAGCAGGTTATCAATCAGAATAACTTGTACCAGCTCCTCACAAGGTAGAGACACCATTGGCTTTTATACAGCTGGTAAAGCTTTGGTTTGCTGTCTTAAAATACCAGGGATTGACCAAGCTGCTGAATTCGCTTAGATGAAAATCTTTTTATTTTGGCTGGATACATGTATATGGTCCCAAAACTGTGGTCTTCGACTACTTGATAAGCAGAAAATTCAGCGATCATTTACTGCGACATAATCTGTGCCTTACCAAAACAATATCTGTATGAACAACGATGGCCCAGTGCTTGTTCGGCCACCTCAAGGCTCGAGCTTGATTTTCAAAAACTTTCAAAAAAATTGTGCTGGGTTCGGCCTCATTGAAGTGGGGAACAAACTGTACTGCTTTATGTAAACTAAAATCATTTACAGAATGTGAAAACTGCCACCTTTCTCTTTCCCTATCAAATTCTTCCCTTGCAACTGCTCTCTGTTCCCTAGTTTGCTCAAGATTGATTTTTGCCAGCTCAAGTACCAAAGACGCTGATTCACCTTGAGACAACCCAGCTGCACTAGACTCACTGTTTTGCTCCGTTGGTGTATCATCTTCATCCTGCGAGACATAGTAGTTTTTGCCCTAGCTCCAGTAGAGGGAGGAGTCTGATGTGCCATCTCTTCTTCTCAAAGTTTGTCAGCAATCAGTTTACCTGGAGTTTACCTGGAGAGAGTTCTGGGGGTCAACGCCCCCGCGGCCCGGTCTGTGACCAGGCCTCCTGGTGGATCAGAGCCTGATCAACCAGGCTGTTACTGCTGGCTGCACGCAAACCAACGTACGAGCCACAGCCCGGCTGATCAGGAACTGATTTTTGGGTGCTTTCCGTGCAGCTTAAAGACTGCCGGGGGTTGTTGGTAATCCCCTTATGTTTTGGGGGGAGGCTTTTTGAACGTCGGGGGCCCCTGAATTTTTGTTGGCCCTTTAACGTGCTAGTGACACCCTGCTTTTCTTGGTGGGGGGTGGGGGCATCTCTGCCAAGTCTTTGTTTTCGTATAGTGATTTTCGTGTGCAAGCCCCGGTATAGTCCCTCTGGGATTTTCCAGGTGTATATAATCATGTATCTCTCCCCCTGCTTCCCGGGGAAATAAGTTTTTGGGAAAACCCTCAAGCACCCCATAATTGAGGTGTTTTATCTGTTATCGGCCGGAAGTTCCTGTACATTTTTATGTGGCTTTCCCCTGCCTTAAAAGGGTGCTTTTTAGGGGGCAATTTTCCCGCCTAGATAGAAAAAGTGAACGAGTTGCGCAGGTGAGAGTGGTTTTGTATTTAATCCAATGGAACGAGCAATTTTGCCAACAACGTTAGGGACAATTTAGGTAGGTTATGAAAAGTATTGCGCCCCCAACCGTCTGACTATCTAGGGGCAAAAGTTATTCGTAGCACATTACGATTGCGGGGAATCCCCAACGTAATGTTATTGCAGACAATTTAGATTGCACATACGATTGCGGATACCCAACGTAACACTTAATTTGCGAACAGCTTGTATGCAAGTACAATTGCAAAATACGCATACAAGTTGGATCGCAATACCAAAATTTGCTGCAACTGACACGCAAAATTTGAAGAAAAGACGCGCTACCACTTTCTAAAAGATTGATTTAGCGAAGGAGCAATAAAACAAGCAAAGTACGAGCTGTTAAAATACCCAATAGAAGGCTACCATAAAAAAAGAAAACTGACAGAAAAAATTTGTAAAGCGTTGGCAAAGCTAATCAATGCCAGACGCAAGCTGCACAATTTTCCTGTTTCCACTTCACCCTAAGTAAAACCGTTTCTCTAAGCCCACCCCAGCCCGGGAAAGGGCCCCATTTTTAAACCCGGGAACCCAAAAGGGCCCTGTTTTTGGGGTGTAAGGGGCAAAATAAACACGAGAAAAAGTTTAGACTTAATTATTTTTCCCACCAAATTTAGAAACAGCAATAGTACACTATGTACAGTGAAAAATATTATGCACCCCCACGGTAAGAAGGAGAATAAAACCACAAAGAGCGACCGTGCTTAAACCGCCTAAAATGGGAAGACAAGGGCGAAGGAGATTTGGTTCCCCAAACCCTCTGCAATTCCCAAAACCATCTTTATTGGCGGGAACCCTTGTTACTAGTTGAAAACCGGGGCCCCATCACAATTCAGAAACCCTGGTTTGGGGTTTGGGGGGAGATAGCCTGTAAATGGGGTGTGTACATCCCGAATAAAGGTTACGTACTCTTGCATGCCACAACTTACCATAAGGCTTATCAAGGGAAAATACTGAAGTGTTTTTTCCCCAAAAATCTCTTAGGTCAGTGAGTGTCTGAGGTCACTTTTAAAAGCCCCTTTGAAACATCTTTGGTGTAATTTTTTAAAGTTTGAAATGACCTGCGGGCCCCAGGGGCGGAGGGGCAGGGGATTGGGGGCAAGAACTTTATGTGAGCCCCCCCCCTTTCAATTAGGTCCCCCAAGTTTGGGGGAGGGCGGTGATTCCCCATTATTAGGGGCACTTGAGTAATTTCTTTTCCAGGAGGTAATTCTTCACATTGGGGCCCAAAAACACTTTCATTAAACCACTCGACAAAAAATGTTTTTGTGACCCATGCCTTATTATTGAACCCAAAACCAACAATTTACTCTTCATAAAAACATTGTTTTTTTGAACCTCTGGGTTTTCAGAAGGTTACGAAGGCCAAAATTTAAAATCCCCACTAGCATTAGAAAAACGGGTAATGGTTTAGCCGCATAGGCCCTTGTGTTTGGGGCGTGCTTTTCCCCTGAGTAATGTGGGCCCCTTTTTTTCCATTTTCTCCAAAAAGAGGACTGTTTTTTCCCTTAACATTTTTTCGGGGTTTGTCCACAGCCTCGTTACCCTTGTTTTCCTCAATTTTTTTCACCGCTTTTTTCCAAACTGGCGCCTCACCACGCCTTTACATTGTACGTAATTTTCTTAAACCTAAACCACCTCGTGGAAAATTCATCAATACCCTTTTAAAACAACCCGGGCCGGATTTTTCCAAAAAAGACATCTCCTTTAAATTGTTTTCGTTTTTTTTCCCCTCCAAATAATAATAATAAATTTTTTTTGGACGTTGGGTAATTTTGTAATATTTACCCTCTTTGAAACAACATTTCCTTGATTTCCTTTTTCTTTGCAATTTTTGAAATGGTTGTATGGGTTTGTTATAACCCGGGCCAGTTTCCCCACATGGCCACTTCCTTGTTCGTGATGTTTTTTTAAAATTCAATTTTATTTCCCCCTTCTTTTAAAAGGTTTGGGGCACTGGGAGCTTTCTTTGGACCCATGGGCATTTAGCACTTGCAAGCACTAAATGAATGGAATATTGTGAAATTTTTTTATGAACATATGGGGGGATCGTCGCTAGGGTAAAAATGGCCCACTGGCTGGGAAGGGGGGCGGGGGGCTCAGAGCGGGTCGTGCCAGATAAAAGACGATTGGATTAAAAGGCCTTTTGCGAGCCATGTTTAGACAAAAAAAGGGGGACTATTTCCCGAAATGGACGATTTCAGCCGGACGTTTATTGGGGGACACTGTATTTTTTCCCAATTTTACCCAGAGTTCCCATCGCTTCCAGCACTTCAAAAAGGGACTAATGGGAAAAAATCAAAGACCATGAACCAGTAAAGAGGGGTTTACAATATCCAGTGGAGGCTGGACAAGATTTATGTGGGTTTAAACAGCAAAAAACCTAACACCGCCTAAATGAACACATTTACGCTTGGGAATGATAGCTTGAAAAGGCCTGGGTACAACAAACATTCATGAAATTCGGGGCGCCCAATAGGATCAAAAAAAATAATTTCTGCAGACGCAAGTGCCTCGAATAGCACTAATTGCTGTTTCAAATAAATTAAAAAAAACAAAGGAGCTTCACCATCTTAAAGTCTTAGAAGAATCCTTTAAAAAGAAAACCCCTCCCATCACATAGTCTCTCCTGTAAATACTACACAAAGCACATTACAAAAATGAAATGAACGGCTTCCCTTATCGTCTATAGGGGGCCAACCCTATTTTTAGTTACCCAAGTAATTGTTTTTATTTTTTACTCATGTACAATTAATTGTCTCCCATTGTATTACTATATACTCTCTTATGTCACACTACTACTACTCTATACAAAGCATTGCCTCACTTGACCCTTTTAATACCTCTGTGTCATTTACTTTTTGTAACATCTTGAAAAAGTCCCGGGGAGGGGAAAACTTGCCAAATAAAATGTCAATTAGTTGCATTTGTCCTTTTGTTTCTTTTGTGGAAATTCTACCCATTTTTACAATCGTGGACACCAAAAAATTTAATGGACTTTTCGCAGCATTATTGGCCCCCCTTCTTCATGCTCAAAATTATGCAACGACAAAATTCTCAAGTTTGCTTGGCCGAAAAGGTGACCCCAAAGTTACTCTCAATCCCCAAACTCCAAACCCCTTTTCTCTCCAGCTACCCAAGTTATTTAAACTAAATGTCCCGAAAATTTTTCTAACACCCCAAAGGGAAAACCTTTAAAAACTGCAAGGAATATGGGGGCCATCTTCAGTTTGCCAACATATTCTCAGCATTTTCAAAGTCACCACAGCCAACCCCAAACAGATCAAACTCAGCAAACTTCGTCCCTCTGCACTAACTCGATAAAGGAAATGGGACAAATCCCGATAAAAAACCCTATCGTCTGCACCAAACTGACTACAGAAAAAAGCACTGGTCGGGAAAACCAAATTACCACCAACATATGCAATTAACTATAAACTCAATATTTTACCGGAACCCATAGACATAGTGACAGAACTTCGAGGGGTTTATACGGGCATTCTCACTGTAGTTTTATTTAAACCCTTCTTCTCCAATCTTTGTAGAAATTCTGCCCTTAAGGATTTCACAATGCCCCCAACATTATCGTCACCCCCCAAACAAAGGAGGTGAAGTCGTCATACTAACCCCAGTGCCTACAACACAAAAATGAACCTTTTGGTGATTAGTTACTACACCCAACACACTAAAAGTGGAGACACCCCAAAGTTTTTCTTAAAAAACCGGGCAATGTAAAAGCACTAGAAAAGGGAGAAACTTCTGTACTTGTTCCCACCCCCTAAACCAGCAACTGTAGGTTTCCCCTAAGACCATAAACAAATACAGGGCCCCTCGAAATAGCCCGGCTCGATAGTCTCCCTTTTCAAAAATCATCACGTTATTTCTCAAATTTTGGCTCGCAATGGTCCGTTAACTCGTTAATCGCTTTGTCCTGGGCTCTCACGTCTGAGGGGGTTTGTCCTTTTCCTTTCCCCGGGGTGTCCCATTGTTTACAGGGGGGCGATGGCCCCCCTCACTTGTTCATACGAAATATTTCATAATTTCCATTCATTTTAGTGCTTGCAAGTGTTTAATAACTACCTGGCTCCAAAAGAAATTCCCTAGTCCCAAGCCTTTGGTAAAAAGGTGAAAAATAAAATTGAATTTAAGAAAAACATCATGAACAATATAAAGTGGGTTGGTGGCGAACTGGCCAAGATTTACAGTGGACCTCCGGTTTTCGATGGCACGGTATTCAAAAATCTGGTATTCAATGATTATATCCAAAAAATTTTCCTCGGTTTAAATTAAAACCCCCAGTTTCGTCGATTCGTACGAGACCTGTCAGTGGGGCCTGAACTGCCCTGTGGGCCTTGTTTACAAGCCGGGCCAGTGTGCGCGCTTCAAGGAACTTTCGTTACATTCCAATTATCATTTATCCGGGTTTGGCTTGTTTTGCAAAAAGTCCCCCATGGGCCCCAAGAAAGTTCTAGTGCCCCCCTGTGGAAAAAAGGGTGAGAATAGTAGGGAAAATTAAAAAAGATTTAAAGGGGTTTTGGGGGGGGGCTACCCTGAGAACCCATGCAATTTGGAATCCATTGTCCCTACTTCAAAATTAAGGAAATGGTGCACAGTGGGTTGAAGTGCAAACCTTTATGGTGAAAATCACCTAACACGCTTTTGCAAGCCATGCGGGTGACTATTACATTGACAAATGTTGTGGCCCTTTTTTAAAAGAAAATCAAAAGGAATGGAAGTACGAGTTAGGACAATTTGTTTGCAAAGAGGAGTCCCAAGTGGTCCTTTTAAAAAAGAGGGGAAATACCCCAAAAGGATTTTAAACCTCTCCTTGGGGGGGTTACCCCTTCTAAATAACAATTTTTTTTGATATCATCAAAACAAATTTCTTTAAAAGGAAAAATTTTTTTTTTGTTTTGAATTTTTATTCTTTAAAACTTAATATTTATGTTAAAATTTTTTTTTTCAACTTTTGGGTGTCTTCACATTAATTTTTGATTTCCTTTTTTTTTATGAAAAATTTTCTTTTTTTTTATATTATCGGTATTCAATGGCTCTCAGGAATGGATTAATATCAAATACGGGGGTCCATGTATAGCAAACCCCAACAACCATATCAACATCACACCCAAGAAAAAGGAAATCAAAGAAGCTGTTGTTGAAAAGGGGAAAATATGCTGCAAAATGAATCACGTACTGAAATGTTGAGAAGTTATTTTTTTGGTTTGGGTAAACAAAAACAATTAGCAGGAATAGTCTTATAGTCTATTTGTGAAAGGCTGGGCATTGCATGACATTTGGTAAGAAGTTCCCCTGCAATTGGGGTGTGTAGTGTTTTTAAAGCCCAAAGGGTGGTTTGAGAATTTAAGATGCGACTGGCAAACAAGTGTAATAAGGCATGGTGAGGCTGCCATTTCAGACCGAAAACGGCTGAAAAATATGGCAGGAATTCAAAGTACATAGAGGCTGAAGGATAAAACCCAAAGTGTTCAACTGTGATGAAACAGGCCTCTTTTGGAAGGAAATCCAAAAGGGGACCTACATTACTCGGAGGAAAAGGCACCCCAAGACACAAGCCCAGAAAGACAGGTGGTCATGTTTTGGCTTTCTAGGGGGATTTTCAAAGTGAACTTTTACTAGTGTCCATTCTGAAAAACCCCGGGGTTGAAAAAAAATGTTAGGGAAAAGGGAAATTGTGTGTGTTTTGGAATTAATAATAAAGGGATGGGCCACAGGGAAAATTTTGTCAAGTGGTTCAAAGAAGTGTTTGGCCCCTTTTGTGAAAAATTTCCCCCGGAAAAGAAATGGTCTCAAGTGCCCCCTAGTAATGGACAGGCACCCCCATCCCCCAAAATTGGATGACCCAATTGAAGGAGTTTGGGTTCACACAGTAAAATTTTTGCCCCGAATCCCCCCCTCCCCCACCCCTGGACCGCAGGTCATTTCAAAATTTAAAAAAACTTACAGAAGCAAGTTTGAAAGATGCTTAATGTGACCTCAACACTCATTGACCCTAAGGATATTTGGAAAGAACATTCACTATTCCCATTATAAAAAAGGGAAGGCTTGGGGGGAGTGACACCCGGGCTTTGAAATCTGCTTTGGGGAAATTGTGGCCGATTTGGTCCACAAAAGGGATTTTGAAGGGGTTTTAAAGGGCCCCCGATGACCCTTTTCAGTTATGAACTCATTGTAGCATTGGGGGGTTCCATGGGGGTTTGGGGTTTTAGTTTGGGTATGTGGGAAAATTGGTTGAGGACCACAACAAGAGCTAACCCCGAGGAGCTCAAGAGCTTCAGAGGGGGGCAACAGATTGCAGCTCAGAATCTTTCTGCGAGGAGAGGAAGAGAGATGGAAAAGGTCCCTTTTTCAGAAATTAAGGGATTTTGAAATGGGGTTAGGATGGGAAAAACTTTTGGAGAAAGTCACCCTGAAAGGGCTTGCAAGCCAATCGGCCCTTGTACGGACAGAGTCTTTGCCCCCTTTTAAAGGGAAATTTTAAAAAATGCCCGAATAAGGGTCTCTGGGGGGAATTTTTTTTTGGGGACAGGCTCCGTGACTCTCAAACTGGTCCCAGGGGCATTAAGAAACAGAGAAGAGAATACCCAAAAAAACACTTCTTCTAGGGGTTGATGGAAAGGGGGTTCCCCTTCAAACAGTAATTTTAATCTCTTCCCCCTCTAGTCTTTCCTACAAAGAAGAATCGCCAAAGAGGTAAAAGTTTTTTGTTAATGTTTTTTTCATCATGTGCCATTGTATGTTTATGTACACATGTATTTTCTGTAAAAATTTTTTTTTTTTTAAACTTCTGGGGGTCAGGAACGGATTAATTGCTTTACATTTTTCTTATGGAGAAAATTGATTCGAAAAAAGTCATTTTGATAATAGTCCTTCCCGGAACGGATTAAATACGAAAAATGAGGGACCTTGTATTCTTCAGCCAATCACGGTCAGGTAAGGGGGTTTCCCCACAAACTAGTTTGGGTTTTGCCAACATCTTTCCTGTTCTGGGGACCACACCCCCCTCACCCTTTAAAAACCCAGACGACCTTCTAAACCGCATCCGAAACCTTCATTCGTAAAAAAAAATAGCAGTTTGGACATAACTTCCCCCTTCCAAAAGACCACCCAAAAGCCCTTGAGGGTTGTATGACTATGTCAATCGGCCTTAATTTTTTCTATCTCCCCGAGATTTTGTTGCTTGATTACTTTGTTAAATTTTAACGTTTTTTTTTCAATAAAGGCCACAAACAAACTATGGATGGGGAAAGGGGGGCCCCCATCATGCTGTCCCCGCCAACTTTTCATAGAACACCAGAGTCCGAACACTTTGCCAACTATCCCTTCAAGCATCACTTGGTTACATTACTTGGGGCAACTCCCCCGTAATAACTCCCAAAAGTTTTGGGTACGGAATTTAGGCAAGGGTCAATGGGGTTGAACTGGATCCAGTTTATACTGAAGAAGAGTCCATGAAATACCTTTCCCGAATCCCCGTTCACAAAGTAGACAAAACCAAGTTTAAGTTTTTCAGAAACCCCCAAAATATGACTCAACACACTTCTATTCCAGTCAAATACCAAGACAAAAGAGGCATCATCACGGGGTTTTTCCCAAGAGGTACCCAAAAATTTTAGTCCGAGTTTTTTTGATGAAGAAGACATACATTTCCCAAAACCTTTAGAGTTACATTTTCCTTCCTTTTTTATCAAAGACGCAAGAAAAGAGTCTTCAGATCATTAATTCTCCTGCACCAACAAATCCCCAAAAAAGTTATAATTTTCCCCAAAAGCCCGGTTTCACGAGCTTTCTAAAGTACTTTCACAAAACTAAGACAGAGTCGCCATCACTTTCAGCCTTCAATAAAGGACTACAGGACAAATCAAAACACCACCGAACCCGTCAATCGGGGTTTCACTATACCCTGTGGAGGGGGCGACAGATTTTTTGAGGTAAAAAAGCAAAAACCTCAACACCCCCTCGGGGAACACATTTACCATGTAGGAATGAAACTTGAACCGCCCGTGTACAAACTAAAATTCCCCCAATTTTCATGAAAAATTCAGGGACGCCCAATTAGTGGGCAAAGAAAAAATTTCCACTGACACAAGGCCTCGAATCAGCACTGATCGCTGATCAGTGCGATCAGAGCTTACCCCTCTGAAGTCTTGCAGAACCCCCGAAAAAAAGTAAACCCTTCCATAAAATAGTCTCTCCTGTTAATACTACATAAAGCCATTACAGAGAGGGGAAAATGAAAAAAGGCCTTTTCTATCCAGTTTATTTTTCTAACCCATTTTTCTGTACCCAGTAAAAGTTTTAAAACCTTTTACTCATGTAGAGTTAAAACCCCCTTTAGGGGCCCAAGGCCAAATCGAATGGGCTCCAGTGCAAGAAATTTTGAAAAAAAAAAAAAAAAATTTTTTCTTTTACAGAATTAAGGAATATTTTAAAGTAAGGTAATAAACAAAAAAAAATTTGTCAGTATTCCGGTCGTGCCAAAACTTGAAAAGATTTTGCACAAAAATTTGACATTCCAACGCCATTAATTATTTAGGTTTTTTTTTTTTTTCTTTTTTTTCCTTTTTTTTTTTTCTATCCCTTGGGGCCCCCGAAGCCAAAACTGTTATAAAAAAAATGCCCCTTTTAAAACCTTTTTTCATTCAAAAGCTAGGTTCCCAGTCTGGAAATTGTCCAAAAAAATATTGTGAAGTAGAAATTAGTTATTCCTCCCCCAAACATAAGTAAATTTAAAAAATAAATAATTTAAATTTTGGGATTGGGGTGCGAAGGGGGGTTGTTTTTTAAAAAACTTATTGAGAAAAAAAAAAAAGTTATTAAATTATTGTTTAAATGTGGGATTAAATAACTGACAAAATTTTAAATAAATGCAAAAAAAAAATTGGAATGGTTTTTTGAATGTGGAGCTTTGAAAACCCTGAAAAAGGAATGAAAAGGGGGCCCTTAATTCCCAAATAAAAACTTTTTGGGGTTTTTTTTGGTGTTTTGGGGTGCAAAAGAATGACCTTTGAGAAATTTTTTATTGAAGGAAATTATTTTGAAATATTTTTAAAGGGGTAATCCTGGGGAAAAACAGGATTGTTGTTAGTGGTGTTCTTTGGTACTTCAAGTTGTTAAAAAAACAAAAAAAATTCAATCGGTTCTGTTGAGCTTTATGGTAAAAATAGATTTGGATTTAAAGATAAGATGGAAGAAAGTTTTATGTTTTAACTTTAGAAAATAAAAAAACCCAATTGCAGCAATTTGCAACAAGCGTTGTTTTTTTTTTAAAATATGTAATGGTTTTCGAAAGTTTCAAGAAAATGTTAATTTTATGTTTGATTTTTAAGGGGAAAAGTTTTTCAAAATGGAATTTTTTCAGTAGAAGTGAGCAGGAGAAAATTTAGAAAAAGAGAGATTGGGTTGGCAATGTTTAAAAGAGAGGCCCCAAAAAATTGTTTTTTCACTGTGAAATAGATAATTTTGGTAATTACGTTAAAAGCCCCCACCAAAAAAAGGTGTCAGTTTTAAGTTTATGAGATACCCAATAAATTGGTATTTTAATTTTTATTGTGATAAAAAAAAAAAAACCGGGACTGTAAGCAAGGAAAACAAAAAATTTTTAAAAAAGCGTTTTTGGGGGTTTCTGTTGAATGCAGCATTTCAAAAAAAATTTAAAAACTGTAATTACAAATTTTGATGGATAAAAGTAATGCGAACTTTTTTTGATAAAAAAAAAAAATTTTTAATTTTGATAAGTCCCTTTGAGGGCCTGGTTTTGTAGAGAAATGAAAATAAAAGTAAGCCGTTATGGGGTTTTACAAGGGGGGGAGAATTTGGATTGGGCCATTGTTTTAAATTTTGTTTTAAGAGTGAGGGTAAGCTTTTGTTGAAAAAAAAACTTTTTAAAAGGGGGGTTTTCCCCCTGTGAGTTTGCGGGGGTATGGTGTTTTTTTGGGGGGTACTGAAAGCTTAATTTTTACAATATTTCCTCAATGGGTTTGGAAAGAAAATTAAAAATCCTTCATTGGCCCCTGGTTTTTTAAAAAGTGGGGAGAAATTATTTGAGGTCTCAAAGGGTGAGGTGGAACAAAATTGGGATTTGTCCACCCCTCTTTTTGATGGTGGTCTGGAATCATAGGTGGTTTTTCGGGTGGTTGTGGTTTTTGGGGGGTGGGTGGGGAGGTTTTGTCCTAAGAGAGTAGGTGGGTCCCAGTGGGTGTAGTAAAAGATGGGGGATAATAATACCCCCAAATTATGATGCCGTGGTCTTAGAATGGAATATTAATAAAAAAGGTGAGGGCCCCGGATTTTACCCGGTTTAGAGGGGAATGTATGGGATGTACCCGTCCCTTTTTGGGAACTGGGTAAAACCCAAACGAGGGGGCGAACTAGAGTTCAAGTGAAATGTTTTATATATCGAATTCGTAAAGGAATTTAATAAAACCCCCAAAACCCCCCTAAAATATTCGAAGTAGAGGTGGGCCCAAAAATATTAGTTTTTCTCTTGTGGAGGAAAGCGGGTAGGGTGCCAAAGGGTAGAAAGGGGTAAGGGTTTTGTTTTCGAACTTTGGCTTTCCCGGCACTAACTGATAAAGATAGAATTGTTTTTTCCACTTCCTCAGTGTCGAACTATAGATAGGGGAAAGGAAGGCCCATTTTTCCGGGGGGAGTAAGGCTGCTCGTGGAGGGTGGTAACAAGGGTTTAAAAATGGGGTGTTCCCCAAGCTATGGGGGTGATTTTTTTTTTGGCCCACCCCCGGACCGTTTTTAAAAAAAATTTTTGTCTAAAATTAGCCAAAAAAATTTTGGCATAAATTACGGTTTACATCAAGGGGGCGTAATAGGGAAACCCCAAAGGTTAATTTGCTTACCCTATTGTTTTATTTTTTTTTTTTTTTCCCTTTTTCCCTACACTACCATAGTATTGATCATTGACCGTTTAACTCTCTTTCCCCTTCAGTACTTGGGGGACCAATGCAGTCTTAAGGGCATGGAAGACCAAAATCTACCTACCACTTCCGTACAAAGGGGGGCCACATAAACTTTATATTGTCCAAGGAGGTGATCGGGGGCCCTGGGGGGAATATTCCGGAACTCTCCCGGTAAATTATAAGGTTAAAACTGGATAAAAAAATTTCCACAATATAAGTCACATTATTCATTTTTTAAAAAACGGATTTTTTTTTAGATTTTATTCTTTTGAAGGACCTCACAGAGGACTTTAAAAAGGCGCCTCTTGGGGAAAATGTTTTTCTGGCGGTCTGGCTTTTCCCAATAGGAAACAGAGAACTCCCAAAATGGGGTAAATCTGAGGGGGATTTGTAACAAGGGCTTCCCGGGGGGTTTATTTGGAGTTGTTAAAAAAAAAAACACCTTACGGGGTTTACTATGCAATAAGCAAAATTGTGAAAGGCCAAGATGGAGGGAAATCATTCCCTTGAAAATTTCTCACAACTTTGGAGGATTTGCAAACACAATGTGGTAAAAAAGTGGCAATCGTTCTTTGGGGAATGAAAAAATTATTTGGGGGGTATGGTAAGCAGAACCCAAAAAACAAGACAGCGGGGCCCAAAGCAGGGGCAAAATAAGGCAAACAAAATTGCGGGGAATTTATATCAAGAAGTTTTAAGAAAACGGGGGTTTATACTTCGGGCTTTATACATCATTTTTTTTCCCCTTTTTTTTGGCTTTATAAAACTACCCTATTTTATATATTCACAATTGTTAAAAAAACTCAAGGTGCTTTTTCCTTAGTTTTAAAGTAGAATAATTCAAAAATTTTGCCATTATACCCAAACCCTCATTTATTTGATTCCACTTTATTGTTCCCCAAAACCCTATTTTTAGCCCCCTTTTAAAAATTTTTAAATTTTTACTATAATTCTAATTTTAAAAAAAATTACCTTTATAGTACTCCCTACATCACTTTCCCCAAGCCCCACTTTTTGATCATCATTTTTATTTGTTTTAGCCCCCTTACCCCCATTTTTTACATTTGTTAAATAATCCGGGTTTCAAATTTTTTAGTTTTAAGACTATTTACTTTGTTTTTATACTTAATTCAAACTATGGGTTCCCACTAAAAATTTTAAAGTTTTACAAGCTTTAAACCTGATACCAACCTCTTATTTAATGATTAAAATGAATAAAACATTTACTGAAAATTACTACACTGCAGAAAAACCCAAAGGCCCATTCTCATCCCAAAAACAACATAATTTCTTTAACACAATATCAATTTTTAAGGAAGGGATTACGAAAGCCTCATAGCATTACTAAATTCCTTTCATGCCAATATGTCCATCTTACCCCTAACTGAAAAAACCCGGCTAAAAGCCTGATAGTACAATGTTTGGCCCTTCCCCTTTTTAAAAAGCCCTACACAACTGTAGGGCCCCGACCACCCAAAGGGGGGGGCACAGCCATAATTTCTACTCGACCAACTAGAAACGGGATCACTAATACTTGCACAAAGGGGAACATGGGGAAAAATATAATAGAAATTCCAAAACCAAGTACCCCACAAAAACCTCTCACATTTATAACCCTCTTTAAAAGGGTTTCCCAGTCAAACATTAGCCAATTTTTTGCAAAATTAGGAAGTATATAACTGATGCACGCCATGAAAAAAAAGAACCTTACTACTTTCAGGTGACTTTAATATAAATTTTCCTGCAAGACCGGGGCCCCCACGTTACTGAATTTACAAACACAAGAGTAAAATGAATGTTACTACCAAAAGTAACAAAAACCCCAAAGAGTTACTAGAATAGTGTTTCCCTACTTGACCCCATCTGGGCCCAAAACCATATCCCCTTTTAAAAAAAGGGATAAATTTCAGATAAAACCACCCGACCACTACCCAAAATTTCCCAAAAAACAACTCTTGGGAAACCACCCCCAAGGGCACTTTCTAAATTTTACCTCAGAAATTCACAAAGGCAGCCATTAAACTTCACAAACAGCAATAGGGAAACATTGATTTTGGACACCCGAGCTAGAAAACCCCAAAAGAAATTTACGAATGTATTAAAAATTTTCAAAAAAAAAAAAAAAATACCTCTTTAAAAAGCACTGCCCCAAAAAAAAATAAAAAATGACAGCAAAAAGAATGAACAGTCCCTGGTAACCCCAGCATTTTCAAATCCATAAATCCCCCCCCCCCTGAAAAAAAATATAGAATGGGTCCCCATAACCAGAGACCAAAAAAAAAAGTTACTTGTCAAAACCTAAACCCGGGCCGTTTAAAAAGGGGAAAAAAAATTTTTATTTGAGAAAGAAATTTTCCAACTTACGGGGGTGATTTAAAAAAGCCTGGCCCCCTTTAAAATTCCCGGGGAAAAAAAAAGATATTTACGAAAAGCGAAATAAAAAAAAGCAAAATCAGAGGAACCCCCCAAACCCACCAACAGAAACAGCAAACGACTCAAAGATTTTTTCTCCATTTTAGGCAAAACCTTGCCAATAAAAAACCCAAGCTCAGATACCCCCCCAAAAGACTACCTCACCGGGAACTCCCGAACACACTGTTTTTAGTCTCCCACTAACCCCTAGAAGTCCCCTTATTTTCCCCCCCCCCCCCTAAAAAACAAGGCCCGGAGATTTAAATACCTTACCCCCCTTTATTACAAAAAAATGTCACAATTCTATCACCAAACTTGCAACCCCTCTTTAACAAATCCATTGAATTTCCCCCACCCCTTCCCCCACGTCTCAAAATAGCAAGGGCCCCCCCGATCCACAAAAAGGGGGAGGGCCAAACAGAGTTTTTAATTTAAATATAGGCCAAATTCCCAAATTTCACCCCCTCTCAAAAATCTTTTGAAAAAAATTTAAAACATAAAAAGAATCTACTTTTACCCTTTTCTCCCCAAAAAATACCAACCCCCCCCAATTTGGATTTTAGGCCCAATAAAAATACTAAAAAGTTATTATAAACATGCTAGAACATATATAAAACTGCAAAAGAGAAAAAAGAATCCCCCTGGGATCTTCATTGATTACGTAAAGCTTTTGATACAGTTGACCCTGACTTGCTCCCCGTAAAATTGTCACAAAATGGTATAAGAGGGCACTCCCCCAATACCTCAAGGTTTATACCCCAGCAACAGAAGCCAATATTGTACGCAAAATTTTGGGGCAAACCCTTCTCCCCCTTTTTCCCCCCCCGGCAAAAATTTTCTTGGGTTTCCCCGGGAAAATGCCTTTTTTTCTTTTTCTTTCATAAAACCTTAAAAAGGGAAATTTCAAAACCCACACATTTGGCACCCCTACAACATCGCCTTTTTTTAATTAAACCCCTCACCCAGGCCCCTTTTTTAAATACCGGGTTCAAAAATTTTCCCATTTTATGGGGAATAAAAAATCTTTTCCTTGAAAAAAAATTCTTGTTTGGGAAGAGGACAAATGCCCTTAACAAAAGGGGGAAAAATCCCCTTTTACAAACTAAAAAAAGGGAAAAATTTTTAAAGGGAAATTCCCTTGTAATAAAACCAAAAAACATATTCATTTTTTTAAAAAAAATTTCCGGCTTAAAGGCAAATTTTTAAGTAAGGGGTTTTTGGAAGTTTTAGTTGGGGGAAATAAAAAATTTTAAAATTTTTTATCTAAATTGGAAAGGGAAGGGGTAAACAATAATTAAAATCTCAGAATAAAAAAAAAAGGGAATTGAATGGTTAAACAAATTTCATTTAAAGGAAGGGGAATCCAAAAAATAAAAATACCTTTCACCTAAAAAAATCCAAAATTTTAGATTTAATAATTAAGGGGCCTTTAAACCCTGAAATTAAAATTTTGGGACCTAAAGCAAATGGAAAACAAAAGGAAGGGGTTTTTTGGTGTTTGGGTCCATTAAATGAAAAACCCTTTTTTGAAAATAAAAGGGGGTTTTTAAAAAAGGAATTCTTTTTAAAAAAAAGGAAAAAATTTCCGTTTTAAATTCAAGTTTTTAAAATATTATAAAAAAAATTTTTAAAAATAATTAAAATGAACCAAAATTGTATTTCTAAAATTTCTCCCAATAAAAATTTTAAAAAACAAGGGGAAATTTAAAACCCCTAACCAAATTTTTTTTTTTTTTTAAAAAACCCAAAAAAAACCAAAAAACCCCCAAAAAATTTTTTTTTTAAAAATTTTTTTTTTAAATTTTTTTAAAAAAATTTTTTTTTTATTTTCCTTTGTTTTTTTTTAATTTTTTTTAAAAAAAAGGAAAGCCTTTTAAAAAAGGGTTTTTGGGCTTTTTTTTTTTTTTTCCCGGGGGGCCCAAAATTTAAAAAACCCCCCCTTTCCCGCTCAGTTCTGGAAAAAAAAAAAAAAGAAAAAAGGTTAAAAAAAAACTTAAAAAATAAAAAAAAAAATTAAAAATTTTTTTAATTTTTTGGGGGGAAAAAAAGGGGGGAAAAGATGGGGGGAAATTTAAAAAGGGGGGTTAATTAAAGGGGGGAATTTTTTTTGGGGGGAAAAAAAAAAAAATTTTTTAAAAGGAAAAAATTTGGGGAAAAAAAAAATTTTTTTTTGAAAAAAATTTTTTTGGGGGGAAAAAAACCCTTTTGGGGGTTTTAAAAAATTTTGGGTAAATTTTAAAAAAGGGGGGTTTTTTTGGGGGGGGGGAAAAGGGGGGGTTTTAAAGGGGGCCTTTTTTTTTAAAAGGGGGGGGAAAGGGGGGGAAAAAAAATATGGGCCCCCACCCCTTTTCCCCTTTTTTTAATTTTTTTTTTTTTTTTCCCTTTTTTCCCCCCAAAAATTTTTTGGGGGAAAAAAAACCCCCCCAAAGGGGGGCCTTTTTCCCCCAAAGGGGGAAATTTTTTTTCCCGGGGGCCAAATTTTTTTTTTCTTTTAAACCAAAAAAAAAACCCTTTTTAAAAAAAGGGGGAAAAAAACCCCCCCCCTTCCCCAAAAAAAACCCCCCCCCAAAAAATTTTTTTTTTTAAAAAAATTTAATAAACCCCCAATTTTTTGGCCAAAAAAAACCCTTTTTTGGGGGGTTTTTTTGGGGGGGGAAAAAAAAAAAAAAAAATTCCCCAAAACCCCCCTTTTGGGGGGCCTTTTCCCCCCTTTTCCCCCCTTTTTTTTTTTCCCCCCCCCCCCAAAAGGGGGAAAAAATTTTTCCCCCCAACCCCCCTTTTTTTTTTCCCCAAATTTTTTTCCCCTTTTTGAAACCCCCCCCCCTTTAAATTTGGGGGGCCCCCTTTTTTTTAAAAAACCCCCCCCCCAAAAATTTTTTTCCCTTTAAAACCCCTTTTTTTTTCTATCCCCCCAAAATTTTTTTTTTTCCCCCTTTTTTTTTACCCCAATTTTTTTTTTTCCCCCCCCTTTTTTTCCCTTCCCCCCCTTTTTTTCCCCCCCCCAAAAAAAAAACCCCAAAGGTTTAAAAAATTTTTTTGGGGGGTTTTTTTTCCCCCCCCTTTTTTTTTTTAAAACCCCCGGGGTTTTTTTTTTTTTTTTTTTCCCCCCCCTTCCCCAAAATTTAAACCAATTTTTTAAAAAAATTTCCCCCCCCCAAAAAAAAAAGTTTTTTTTTTAAAAAAACCCCTTTTTTCCCTAATTTTTTTTTTTTAAAAAAAAAATTTTTTCCCCCCCCCGGGAAAAAATTTTAAAACCAAAAAAAAAATTTTTTTAAAAAAAATTTCCCAAATTTTTGAAAATTTTAAACCCCCCCTTTTTTCCCCTTTTTTTTTTTTTTTTCCTTTTTTTTTTAAAAAAAAAAAAAAACCCCCAAACCCCCCGGCCTTTCCCCCCCCCCCAAAAAATTTTTAAAAATTTTTTTTAAAGGGGAAAAATTTTTCCCCCCCCAAAAAAACTTCCCCCCCCAAAAATTTTTTAAAAAACCCCCCAAAAAAAATTTTTCCCCCCCTTTTTTTTTTTTTCCCCAAAAAAGGGCCCCCCCTTTCTTTTAAACGGCCCCCTTTCCCCCAAAAATTTTTTTTCAATCCTTTTTATTTCCCCCCTTAAAAATTTTTCCCCCCTTTTTTTTTTCCCCCCCCCCCCTTTTTTTAAAAAAAATTTTTTTTTTTCCCTTTTTTCCCAAAAACCCTTTTTCCCCTTTTTTTTTTTTTTTTTTTTTAAAATTTTTTAAAATTTTTTCCCCCCCCCCTTTTTTGGGTTTTTTCCCCCCCCCCTTTTTTTTTTTCCCCCTTTTTTTTTTTAAATTTTCCCCCCCCCTTTTTTTTTTAAAAAAATTTTTTTTTTTTTTTTAAAAACCCCCTTTTTTTTTTTTCCCCCCCTTTTTTAAAATTTTGGGGAAAAAAAAAAAGAACCCCCCCCCCCCCCCTTTTTTTTGGGGGGAAGGATGGTTTAAGGAAAAAACTTGACCTTAATAAATATGCCCCAAAAGTCCTCTCCCAATCTGAGGATGCCCAGGGGCTTTCTAATCCGGGGGCACTTAAGGCCTAATTTTTTTTCATTAGGAAATTTTTTTCACATTGGGGAAATCAGGGGTAACCAGTAAGAAAAAATCCCTAGTGCCCTCCCTTACTGTTTTGCCTCCACGCACACACAAATTAGCCTTGAGGATATTCTTTGCCTAAACCCTCTGGTTTTTTTGAGGATCACCAATAAGGCTTACTTGAAATCACCACTAGCATTGGCACACATGAGAAGATAACCTGTTTTTAAAAGGGTTATGCCGGGAGTGCCTTTCCCCCTGAGTAATGTGGCCTTTTGGGCAATTTTTTCCAGAACAGGCCGTTTCGTCACAATTAACACTTGTTCGGTTTCAACTTCACCTTATGTCCCCCTTAAATTTCATGCTTTATTTTTCAGCCGCTTTGTGGTCTGAATGGCAGCTCCCCCATCCAAACACTATTATCCCAAAAAAAATTTTTAAATCTTTCAAACAACCTTTGCGGCCTTAAATTCCTCACATCGCCACTATTGAGGAAATTTTTTTTTTTACCAAAAATCGTCAGAAACTCCTAGCCTTTTCCAAATGATCGCTTGAGAGTGCTATCCCTGCTTCTGTTTTTCATTTTCCACCCCAATAACAGTCTCTAACTTTTTCTAACACTTGCACGTTTTTCGTAATCACAGTTGCACCTTTTGCAGAACAGCTTCCTTGATTCCCGTTTTTCCTGCTCACAAGTAAGATATTATTGGGGGTTTATTTACAACCGACCGGCTTTTACCCCCGCACTCACTTCGTACTTTGCAATTTCTCTTTCTTCATTAACATCATTAGAAACCTTTGGTTCGAAGGGGTTTGGGCACTAGGAGTTTTTTGGGGCCCCAGGTGACTTATTTGCAGAAACAAGCACCAAAAACAGTGTAAATGGATAATAGGGAAATATACCAAATTTTCCTTAGATGGCGCAACTGGTGGCTGAAACACGGGCATACGGGGGGGCATTTTTCATCCCACACGGGGACATCTCGTACGAACTGCCGCCCCGGGGTTTTTGTAACGGGAACCAAGGCAAATTTCTGGATAAATGCACGTTACCGGATTTATCAGATACCAATGCATCGCAACCCGGGGGGGTCCACTGATTGTTTTTGCCAGGTTATCTATACTTTTGTTTTCCCTGAAAAAATTTTCCATCGGGGGTTGTTAAAAAAAACTCAAACTTCCATTCGGGGTTTTGTTCCCAAGTGTACAGATGACTGTATTCCATTTTTGAATTTCATCAAAATGAGGGGGTTGGGAACAAACCCTACCCCCCCCCGGGATTGAACCCGGGTCATAGAGTCTAAAAATCCAGCAATCGTTCATACATTTTTTTGAGTCTTTGGGAAACAAAATAGCAGCCCCCCGCCAACCCCCAGATGCATCTGAGGGTTTGGGTATGAAACTGACAGGTGGTTATGGTTGGGAAGTTTTGGTTGGGAGGTTGGTGTGGGGGTAGGTGGGGGGGTGGCCTTTGTTGTAGATCAGCTGGGGGCAGCGGCATGGGTGGCGCATGGCCCACTGCGGGTGCCTCTGGCTGGCCCCAGACTACCACCCCCAGCACATTTTCCACCCCAAATTGAACCTATCACTCATTTTCATGCGCCCCTGTTTTACCCAGATTACTCCGAGATGACCCCTTTCCCCCTTGGGAAAGCATATGAAACTCTCCAGAGGCATATATCGTTGTATACACTGACGCTTCAAGGGAGAATATTCCACTTGCTATCATACGGAATTTTTTTAAAGAGCTTTAGTTCATATTCCTACACTATATCCCCAATGTTTTACTTGTTTCCCGGTTTGGGGAAAATAGGAGTTTCCTCTTTGTTCTGGTACAACTAACATGAACAAGATGGCCCAGCAGCAGGGGTGGAAGGCAGGGGGTAAACAAATTTTTTCCTCCCCTACCAGTATTATGGTCATATTTGTCACAACCCACCAAAACCTTAAAACTCACTTCACTGACACTCCCATCTGATTAGAACGTCACTGGGAAAAAAAGGCCCCAATTCGCCGAGGTGGAGGGCTTTTTACCCAGGCATGGTGAACAGGTGTACAAAAGGGCCCCCCAAACAATGCGCCACGGGGCCCCGAATTTTTCTACCATGCACACCAACCTACACACCTTTCTTCACATCAAGGCCTCCCGCTTTTCCCCGGTTAAATTTGAACCCGCTAGAATTATGTGTACTAGTTGGATTAACCCTGGTGTGCAAGCTGTACTTAGGGCCCCAACCCGAAAGATTTAAATTTGCTAAGTCAAACCTCGGACAAAAAATAAACCCGGATTCTCGTCACGGGTAAATGATAAATGCTAACTATGTTGCCCCTCTAGCATCTGTTTTAATTTCAATGACTGTTTTGCCATACACAATTTTAATGTTCCCTTTTGAATCCTTGAAAGAATCCACATTGTCGGGCCCAAATAACAGTGTTGCTGACTTTTATCCCTAAATTTTTTTCTTATACGGGTCCCTTGTTTTTGTAATTAATCCATTCCGGAGGAGCACTTAAACGAAATTTATTTTTGCGAATAAATTTTTTTCCCCTTAAGAAATAATTAAAAATACAAAAACCCGTTCCTGACACCCCAGAAAATAAAACAAAAATTTTTTTATATGAAATAACTGTAGTACATAAACAATACAATGGGAAATAGAATGAAACTTTAAACAGCATAACGTTCCCTTTTATTGGAGATTCTTCTTGGAAATGGGAGACGGAGGAGGAGAAGTTTGGGATTTTTACATTTTGGGAAAAGAGTAATCCCCTTCCCAGCAAACCTCAGGAACCAATTGCTTTTCTGGGTTACTTCTCTTCTCTTTTCAAAAGCCAAGGCCCCCGGAGTCACTGGAGTCCTGCCCCTCGCAAAAAAATGTGGAGAAGTTTGTTTGGGGGCCTCTTTAACACCCCCTAAAATGGCCCAAGATTTTTTGTCACGTACATATTTCTCACCTTTTTTCCACGGGCTTGACAAGAGCTTTTTTTTGACCCAGGGTAGCTTTTTTAGTACTTTTAAACCTAAAATGAGTGGAAATTTGAAATATTTAAAGGACATTTGAGGGGCCCTTTACCAGGGAAAAATCCCAGACGGGCGGGGTGGGAGGCCTTCCGGTCACCCCGTGCTACCATCCGGGGACAAACTACTTTTTTCGCAGTCAACCTATGAAAAGCGGTCCATGAATAATAAAAAATTTTATATATATGAATTATATATTATATTGGGCAAAATTTTACGTTTTCCCGGGAGAACACAAAAAGCGAGGGACCACTGTATAACTAATTTGACACCTACATAAATACTGTTAAAAACCCAAACTGGGGAAGGTATGTGATTTAATTGGAGCCACTTACCCTTAGAAAAACAAGAAAATACTTATTACATTGCATATAAGTGCTGCCCCACATGCCAATTTTGAAGATCGCGAAAATTTAATATATTTTTACCATTTTGACTTGCTACATTTGTGGAACTCCAATTGGTATTTTCTCATAATACTTATAAATTCTTTCCATTTTTAACAATTCCCTAGGTGGGGTTATCGCAAGCACATTTAATTTTCCCCGTTTTCTTCTTTTAACTTTTTTCCCTTATTTAAGTGGTGACACAAACCCTAGTGGGTTGAAGCTTTTGGGAATTTTTCAGCAAGCAAAAACCTCTTGGTTTTTTTCCCGGGGCTGTAAAATTTTTGGGGTTTTAACAATAAAAATCTTCAGTATCCCGGTTTAATCCCAATTCATTACAAATTTGGGTCTTCAATCCAGAGAAAATCTTTTTTTTTTTGTTTTTTAATTTTGGACAAATTGCTGTTCCATTCCCTCAGGGCTTTTTGCATTTTGGCTTTTCTTTTTAACCCCTTCATATGTACCATCAGTTCCATTTCATTTTGACTACACCGGGAAATTGCCACAAAAATTGATACACATTACATCACTTAATGACCCCTGTATGTTCGGGGTGTCCTTATCATAAATTGAAGGGGAAAACAGACGATGTAGCACCAAAAAATATATCCTAAAGAAAAAAGTTTTTGGAGGGCTAAGTGGGTCACAGGTTTTTTCCCAGGCAAAAGAAAAAGACAACCCCATCTGCCCCCTCAAATCCACTATGGGAAAAGCGGCCGAAACAAAGGGTTTTCCACTGTTATCTCTGTCTACTTCTATATCCTTCTCTCTCTCTCCTCTCACGAACCTAAGTACAGTTATTATACATTTTAAATTTCCCTGGATAACCAAAAATTCCAGCAAAGTGCTATACAGTGCTTTAGATATTTTTTTTTTTTTATTATTGTTACACACGGGCCCTTTTTCCACCCAAGGCAGGGTGGCCCAAAAAGATAAACTTTCACCCATTCATTTCCATCCTGTCTTGCCAGAAGGGGCTTTACACTAAAGTTTTTAAACTGCAACTTAACACCCCCCCTTTCAGAGGCGGGCACTGTATTTTCCCATCTCCAGGACTCAAGTCCGGCCTCCGGTTTCCCTGACCCCCTTCAAAATTTATTTTGTCACACTCCAACAGCACTCAAGTATTAAAAACCTTTTTTCCCCATTCACCCAAAAAACCCCCTCTGCATGCCTGCGGGAAGTCCAAGCCCCCGCACACAAAACCCTTTACCCCCCCCCCCAACCTTTCCTAGGCCCCCCCTCCCCCGCCTTCCTTCCACTACAGACGATACCCTTGAAGTCATTCTGTTTCGTTTCATTCTCTCTCTGCCCAAAACCACCTCAAAAACCCCTTCCTCACCCCTCGGACAACTTTTAAAACCCCCGCACCTCCTTAACTTTCAAACTACGAATTCTCTGCATTATATTCACACCCACATTCCCCTCGACATGACATCCCCCTGCTCCACCCCTTCTCCTTTTTGAAACATTCATCACCCAGCTTCACACCCATATAAGATTTTGGTAAAACTATATCTCATCTTCCCCTTTTTGCCTACAAGGAAAAAAGTTTTTGTCCCCATGACTCCTAAGTCACCACCCCCCCTTTTCCCCCCTCATAATTCTTGTTTTCACCTCACTTCATAACCCACCCGCTGACCATCCACTCCCAATATCTGAATACATTCACCTCCTCCATACTCTCCCCCTCCAATCTGATCCCCAATTTTTATCACCAACTTTTGTTATCCCAAACCCTTACCTTTTCCCTGTATTCATTTTTAAATTTTCTTTTTTTCATCCCTCCCAAAATTCATCCCACCAATCTCGAAACTTCTCTTCAGACCCCCCAAAGTCAGTGTCACAGCAAAGAGCAACTGTGACAACTCCCACTTTAGTGGATTCTTTATTTTTAACCCCAAACGCTCTTGCCAAAACCCCGCATTACTTCTCTTACTACCTCACTATAATATTTAACCACGGTGACATCACACACCCTTGTCAAAGGTCTACTTTTGTGGAAATAATTCCCTTTTCCTACATACTCTAACGGGCCTCACTATCCTCGTAAAAACTTTTACTGCTTTCATCCTCCTAAAACCATAAACCTGCAACATCTCCCACATTGCCCCTCTATCTACCCTTTTTAACCCTTTTCCAAATCCATAAATGCCAAAAAAACCTTTTTACCCCTATCTAATACTTTTCACTTATTGTTTCACTGTAAACCGGGCCCACACACCCCCCTCCTTTCCTAAAGCCTTTTGTTCTCTCTTCCTATTCTCTGTCTTACTCTTAATTCTTTCAATAATAACCTACCATCATTTTCACCGGTTAAAAACTCAACAAATTTCCCCCCATAATTTTTGCACTCTCTTTTGCCCCCTTTCCCTTTATAAAAAGGGAAAACTATGATCCTTTTCCCAAACCCCAGTACCTTACCCTCTTCCATATTTTTAAATTAAAAAAATTGCCCCAACCACTCCAAAACTAATCCCCCCTGTTTTTTAACATTTCTATCTTTATCCCATCAATGGCACCTTACCCCCTTCTTTTACCACTGCCTCACGAATTTCCCCCCACACTCACAACTGGCTCTCCCACTCCTAAAAGGGTTTTTAAATCCCCCTTTTCCTTTTCCCCCGAAATCATAGCTCCCTACTTCATCAAATTTAACAATTCCTCAAAATATTCCCCCACTTCACAATACCTATAATTTCCTTTTAAAACCTTCCTCTCCTATTTTTAACGACAAACCCTTTTGTTTTTAGGCTTCCTTAACTTTTTAATCTCATCCAAAGCTTTTTCTTATTTTCAAAAAAATTTTTTTGAAAAAATTACCCCCCCCATTTGCCTTTTTTTTACTTTGCTTCACCACTTTTTAACCTCTTCTTTTCTCCAATATTTCCCCCTTGCTACTTCTACTTTGTAAAAACTTCCATACTAACTTTTTCCCTTACTACTCTTTTTACATCATCATTCCCCAATCGCTCCCCCTTCCCCCCCCACCCCCCTTTCCCTGTAAAAACCCTTCTGCTGAACCTCAACACTACATTTTTAAACCTACTCCAACCTCTTCGACCCCATTCCCTATGCCTCATTACCCCATCTATCCTCCAATACGTTTAATCTACCCTAATCCTCCTTTTTTAGTTTTTAAACATTACCTCTCCTTCCCGTGCTTCTATTTTCCTTGTACCCCTCTACCTTTTACCTCTCATGTAGCTAAACTAAAAAGCGTCGATTATCTGTGGCCCCTCTTTAAACATGAATCCTGAATCTACTCAACAGTTTTTTATCTACCAATACAAAACCCCAAAAAAACTAGTCTTTTCCCCCTACATCGTATCTTTTATTTTATTTATCCCTTTTTTTAAAATATGTTTTACCTATAACTAAACCCCTTTCTATAAAAAGTTCAATAAAAGGGGCCCCCCATTATATTTACACCGGGCCCCCAAAAACTTCCTACCACCCCCTCTCTAAAAGTTTCTCCATTTTAGCTTTCGGCCCCCTCCCACAATTCTCTTCATTTGGTTCAAAGGCTCCTAACATTTATTTAACACCCCCCAAAATCTCTCTCTCTCCTCTAATTCCTCTTTCCCCAGGTCAACAACTTATAGCCCCCTTTTTTTTGCACCCAACCTTTACTTTAATCCACATAAATTTTTGAATTTTTCACTTTTGTTCTCTTTTCCCTTCCATAACTGATCCTTTAAAATTATGCTACCCCCCTTTCCCTTTTCTCTAACTCCTCAGATACTCCAGATTTTTTCCCCCTTTTTTTTTCCCCCCCGAGATTTTCCCCCCCCCCTTCAGCTTTGTTTCGCTTAGGGCCAGAAATCCAACTTCTTTTTTATTTATACATCAGCAAACTCTGTTTCTTGTCATCGCACAACATTTACCACATTCAAGGGATCCCCGTTTTATAAATTTTTCTCTCTTTTTTAGAAATGTCTCAGGAAAGGGGTTACTGCCCATTGCTCCGGTTTTAGTCCCTCATACGCACCATGGGTTACGGGGAAAAGATTCTTTTCCACTTCCCCTTTGGGCAATAGAAAAATAAAGAAGAAAAAAGAGCAAAATTTTAAAAAAGGGGAAAAACCAGATTATGTAAATATTATATATATTTCTGCCTGTGAAGTGTGACAAAATGTAAGTAGGGAGCAAGATATCCCTTTATCTAGCGTGTTTTATGAGCAAAAAAGCCCCCAAACCACCATCATGCCAAACGTTTCAGGTTTCTGTTTCACATCATCTGGCAGGACGGTTACTTCCTGGGTGGTTGCTCTCTACCAACCTACTACCTAGATAGTAATATAAGACATTTAAAAACCAAGTAATAGCATTTTTACTTGTCAGGAATCAGGGAAAGGCTCGTAAACCAAAAGGTTTATGAGGAGCTCCCTAGGGAAAAGAGACAAGCGATGGGAAAAACACACAATGGCAACACACACTGCAGACAGAAAGACAGACACACAGGCAGACAATAACAGAGCTGATAACAAGGTAGACAGATGACAGAAAGACAGATGACAGACAGAGATCATGTTTGTGTGTAACATAAAACAAAGCCAGGGTTCCCCGCAGCAGTGCTTTTTCACAATTTTCATTTACGCTTCAAAAATAAACTTACATAAAAAGTCCCGGTCCTAAATGGCTGCTCAATCGCTGTCTAGGGGCATCTAAATTTCACTGAAAAACAAAGCAACTTTGGGGGCAGCATTTTTTCTTATTCAAATTATGAAGAAAAGTGCAAATAATTAATATAAAAAAGAAAAAACACAAAAAATACCTATGCAAAAAAATATCTTAAAAGGGAACTTGGGTTTTTTTCTCTTGGTTTTTTCCCAAAAGGAAATCGGCCCCCCCTTTTTTGGGTGAAATTTTTGCCCGGATTTTGGCAGTGAGCAGAAATTGGCCATATTGGAAAATTTTTGCCCGCCTCTCCCGCACATCGTGAGTCAGCCTTCTGTGTCCGCGGGAGTGGAAGGGTCTGTGCATTCACCCAAAATTTCATTATAATTTTAGTCTTTTGTTTTTTGTTGATTGATTGTGACTGCGAAAAAAGCCACCTGGGCCCCCCCGAAATTCCTAGTGCCACCCCCTTCGGGGAAAGAAAGTGAAAAACGATAAAATTAAGAAATTGCAAAAAAGCATGAAGTGGGAGATGTGCTTGGCTTGTCAGGTTGATGGGAAAACAAATCAACCATCACTTCCATCCCGGCAAAATAGAAATCAAGGGAAGTAAAAGTTGCAAAAGGGGGGAAATTAAAATAAAAAACAAAGATCTCCAATAATTGAAGATGTGGAGAAGTTATTGTTGGGGGATCAATGAAAAATAGTTAGCGGGGAATAGGGTTAGGAGTCGATCATTTGGGAAAAGCAAGGGGTTTTCATGTGGTTGTAAGGAAAGCTGGAATAGTGCTGCGTTTTTAAATTTAAGGGCCCGCAAAGGGTGTTTGACAAATTCCCGAACATGTGGCATACCATTTTTTAGGGATGGTGAAACTGCAAGTTCTGACAAAAAGGGCGAAAATTTGTGCTGAAATTCAAGGGTTTAGAGGATGAAGGATTTCCCCAACAAGTGTTCATTTTTGGGGAAACACCTCTTTTGGAAGAAAAATGCCAAAAATGACCACATCTGCAGGAGGATAAGGCACTACCGGGACACAAGCCCATGAAAGACAGACTAAACTCCTTGTTTTTATGGTAAGCAAATGGTGATTTCAAAGTGAAAACCTTTACTGGTTACCCCTCTGAAAAAACCCCGAGTGTTCAAGAAAAACAATGTCAAGGTAAATTGTGTGTGTTTGGGAAAAGCTAAAAATAAAGGGATGGTCACAAGGCAAATTTTCTTGATTGGTCCTGATTTATTTTGGGACCAGTGAAAAAATACTCCCAAAAAAAATTACCACCAAGTGCCTCCTGGAAATGGGCAAGCCCTCTCTTTTTTCCAAACTTGGTAGACCCATTATCTGTGAGTTAGTTTTATAGCAGGAATTCCCCCCCCCCCCCCCCCCCCCCCGGAAAAAAAAAACATTTTAACCAAAAAAAAAAAAAAAAAAAAAAAAAAAAAAAAAAAAAAAAAGGGGAATATTTAAATAATTGTGAAAAGGGGAAATTTAAAAAGTCTTCCAACCTTGATTTTTGCTGGAGAAAAATTGTTTGAAAATTTTCGACAAGATTTTAAGGGTTTTAGGTACCCCCGACCTCTGTGGTTTGGAATTTCCCCCTTTGGGGGTCCTGGGGTTGGAGGTGATGGCCCCGGGTTGCTTTTGTCAAAGGGAGGGGGAGCTTTTTGTCAGAAAAACAAACCCTGCCAAAATGAAAAGCATTTTGCAAATGCATTTCAAAAAACCTTTCCCATTCAGGCAATTTTAAAGAGACTCCAGAAACAAAGCACCGGACAGTTAATTTTTGTGACAAGGGGCCATGACTCTCAATTTGGGCCAGTGGTTAAAAAAAAAAGGGGGAAATAACCCCAGGGGGGTCCTTTTGGAGGGGGGGTTCCTCTTCCAATAATAACAGGCCCCCCTTAAAATCTCCCTGTTTCATATCCAACAAGATCTTCAATAATTGTATGTAAGTTTTTAAAATTTTTTTCAATTTTTTTGTGAAAAGTAAAATATAGTTAAATTTTTAAAAAAATGTATTTTTTGAGAAGTTTTTTTGGGGTCGGAACTGATTAGGTATTTATATTATTTTTTTATAGAAATATTGCGTTTCTCGGCCTTTCCAGTTTAGGCGACCGGAATGGATTTTAAAACCGAAAACGGAGTTTTACGTATTAAGAAAATTGTATACAACCATAAACACACAAAAAAATCATCAACTCCAATTTACATTGCTCCTATCCACTGCTCTGTGATTTAAAACCAAAATATCAACAGGGAGGCTCATTTATACACACCCCCTTTAACCCATGCCTGGTAACTAGTAACCAGAGGCAAAAAACACCCAAAATACTCTCGCATAAAAAGCCCCCTGCAACAGGGCCTTCAGAAAAAATCTGCAAGCAATAAAAAACAAAACCCCATTTTATACACTAAAAAAAAATTGCCCGTCACCAAATCTCATACAGCTACATCTTTTCTTCCTTGCTCTGCTTTAACCCACTGCCCCTTTCAAAGGGGGGTCCTTGGCGTGGTGAAGAGGGTCTTTTGTGTGAGGAAATTTGACTTTTGGCCTCCTTCCTCAACCCAACCTAATTTCCCCCAACCCCCCTTCCCTTCCCACCCTCCATCCTCCCCCCTTTTTCCCTTTCCCCCCCTCTTCCCCACCCCCCCATTTTCCCTTCCCCTTTTTGACCTTTGGGATTTTTCCCCCCAGGCCCGGGTAGTTCCCCAGGAGGGGAAAGGGGGACCGGGGGGCCATCCCTTCCCCTTGAGGTTCTTGGGGTGGCTTTGTTTGCCGGGAAACTGGGTCGCCCGGGGATGTCCCCATCCCTCTCCGATATCCCAGAGGGTGGGTTTGGTTATCTTTTGGGTGGGCGGGGTTTTTCTCTGGAAGGGGCCCCCTTTGGATTTGGGTGGGGCCCCAAAAGGGGGTAGCTTTGTGGGATATCCGTGCCTCTCTTTTTTCCACCAAGACTCGGGAGATGTGAGGTTGCTATCCTGGATTGATGGTTTACGGCATGAAGGGGAGGGTAGGCATGGGTTTTCCCTGCTGCACTGTCTACTTGCGGGCTAGGTCCCTTGGGGGAAAGGGGATTTCTGGCCCTTTCATTCCACCCAGAACTATCCTCCCCAGTCCCCCTTTTTTTTCTTTTTTTTTTTTCTTTCTTTTTCCCTTTTTAAAAACAAAGGAAACAGTAAACCCAACCTGGAGTACCCAATCCATCCCCACTACCTCCGGGCCCTTATTGTTACCGGATCCCTTCTAACCCCCCCCCTCGTCTTTGGGCCCCTCTTCGGCCCCCCAAAGGCCCCTGTACCTTTGCTGGGACTGTTTTGTCACCCGCTTCGGTGCCGGGGTTTTGACTGAACCTTTTTTGATTTGTTTGACCTCCCCTCCCTTTGACTATGCTTCCGCCTATCCCCTACGGGGCGTCATTTTTTAATCGCCAGCCTCCCCCGTTGGACCGTCAGATCCCACTTCAAATGCAAGACAAACTCCTGATGATGTTACTTTTTTACCTTCCCTTTACTCGGAAAAGTCGACACGCATGCACTCCCCCTCCACACCAGTACGGGCCACACACCCCGGCTAAATTCTTTACTTTAAGACCCACTTCTTCTACGCTATCTTTTTGCCAAGTATTGGCAAAGCGTCCCATTTCCCCATGGAGAGATATTTTCCTTCTGCTCTTAAGAGTGGGACGCGCATCATCACGTCCAGAATTTACCAACTCATGATCTTTCTCTTTCCTTTTACATATCGTATTATTCCTATCAAAATCGAAAAAAATCATTCCCCCAATTTTTGTATGGTACGTTATTCTCCCATACCATAGTCCAACAAATTTCCAGACATGGGCAATGACATTCTCGAACAGCTGGAACTCCCAAAATCCCCAATTCTCAAAGGGAACCTTAGTTCTTCCTGCAAAAACATACCCCTTTCAATGTGGGTCTTTAACTTTTTACAGCCGTGAATTTCCCTCCTCTGTTTATGTACAGGGCATCGGTTAAAAATTTGGGGAAAGGGGATCCTTTTCACTGCAACGTGTAGGAATTGCTGGCAATTTTTGCCACCCAGCAAAAAAATTACAGATCTATAGCCAAAGCCCATCTGTGGCCATGCCATTCTAAAAGCTTGCGTTGAAAACCCCCCTTTTGCCTTAACCCCTTTGAGGGCGACGGGGGCCCCCCCCCGAAACTCGTTCTCGGGTCGGCCAAAATTTTAAAAAAAAAAAAAAAATTTTCTTTATGAAAAGATAGAGAAACTTTTCCCCCACTAAAGACACCAAAATTTTTAAAATTTTATAGAAAACTTTTGGAATTCCTCACAAAAATTACGGTCTCGGCGATGTTTACGCATCGGCGATTTTGCCCCCTTTGACCCCATTTTCGGCAATTTCACTGACTAGTCGCAAAAAAACATGAAATTTCGCTAGAACTCCATTTTTTCTATCGAATGGGTGCAAGAAAAAAAAACTCTTTTTAAAAATTTAACTAAACCAGTACAGTGGTAGAATTTGCAATTTTGCCAATTTACACAAAATTTTAAAAGATGCCAATTTCCAAAAAGGGCCAAATAAAAAAAGAAAACATTCCTGGCACAAAATGACATTTCCTCTAGTATTAGTCCGTCTCAAGGCCCCCTTATATTCTTTTTCTTTCCTTTGAAAATTTTTTTTTCCAAAAAAAATAAGATTTACTGTTATGCAGACACGCATTAGGTAAAAAATGGTATAAATATTATTGTGCACTTGTGAAAATATTAGACCCCAGTTTACGATATTGCACCTTGGCACGTTTTTTACTTTTTTAAGTTTTGGAAAAATCGAAAAATTTTCTGCTACTTTACTAAATTTTAAGGCACCCTTTTTGTAAAACCCGTCAAAATTATCTCAATTTTTGTAATTTTCTTCCTTCTATAAAATGAGACCAAGAAAAAATAGAATACAAAAAATAAATTTCCCAAAGAAAATCACTGCAAAGTCGTGATTTATAAAAAAAATGGTCAAAGTTTTTTTTTTTTTATTAGCACTGTGGCTGCAGATTTTTTAGACTGTGACACTGCCACATAACCCCTTCTTTCTATGAAGGCCTACCCGCTTTTTCCCACAGATTTGAGGCCGCTAGAATTTATGGTACTGACCAAAAAAACCCCCCATGGTAAGTGTAAAGTAAGACGAAAACCCTCAAAGGGTTAATTGTCATAGGCTCACCCCTTTATACTCCGCCGTTGCCAGGTCTACTAAAGAGTGGGAAATTCGTTTCCTCAAAGAGGCACAAGGTCCCCTATGCTATGGCAGTTTTTCATCTCCGCCCCAAGGGGGGGTAACCCCGTTTTTCTTACTCTAGTGTTTTTAAACGTCCCCCCTATTCTGGGGTCCCATCTGAAGCCTCCTCTGCAGTTGCCAGTCCCATATCACTCCTTATTTAATTCTTTTTGCTGCCTGGGGTAGATTCCCTACTTTAAAAACCTCGCCCTTTTCACTTCTTCTGTTTCCCTAACAAACCATGGTATCGACAAGACCCCTTTCAAACCCCTTCCCAACACCTTACTTCTCAGAATCCCCAAAAAAACTCCTTTTAAAAACCCTCCTTCCCTTCATCCACCTCCACATTTTACCTTCCCGGTCTCTGTACCTGGGTCTTTCCCTTTCACTGGCTCTGTTACAAGTGTGGAGGTTCATCCTCCTCCTCGTACTGTGCCTTCCTCCCCTGTCCCCTCCCAAGTTTTTTCCTCTTCTGCCACCTCCCAGGTTTCTGCCTCTTCTGTCCCCTCCCAAACTTCTCTAGTTCCCTCCACCCTTTCGACCCCCCCCCACCTTGGTACAGTCCATTACAGTTGCGATCTTTACTCAAACTCCTCCTCCTTCCATCTCCGATATTGTCTCCCATACGACATCTGTGAACTCCAAAACACTGAAGCAATCTCTGAATATTTTGCAGAGACCAAACCATCAATGGACACTGATCCACCCTCTGTTCCTTCTCTTTCCTCTTCTCCATCTGTGCAACTCTTTCTTCACAGCACACCATTCCTTAGCTGCTTGAACATTTCGCTGCCAATGCATGTGGACTTCTCTAACCCCTCTAGTCTGTAAGTACCCTTACCTACAGATTTCTAGTATCTTATCGTTGCCAATCATGGCCTATTTACAGTGAATATACGCGGCCTCAGGGTAATCGGGGTGAGCTTCAGACGTTGCTTTCCAATTTTCCCTGTTGATGTTTACTTACAAGAACCAAAATTACACTCTGCTGTTATCTATCCCATCTCAGGCTATATATTTATTGTATTCTTCAGATCCTTTTTCTGATGGGACCTTTAATGAAAGTGCCCTCTTCTATGCATGATATTCCGTACCATCAGCTATTGTTCGTACTTCGCTGCATACAACAGCCCGTCCACCTGCATAGGTGGCATACACTCTGTTCTTTGTACCTCTCTCCTTCTCGAGCATTATCTATTCAGGATATTGCCTTTCCTGTTTCGTCATTACTGCCACCGCTTCTGTTACTTGGTGATTTTAATGCCCATCATTTCCTCTGGGGGTCTCAGTGATTCCCGTGGCATTCAGCTAGAGGCTTTCTTGCTTCCCACCCCGTCCATGTTTTAAATACAGGTACTCACACCAATTTTGATCCTCGTACTCATACACTCTCTTGCATCGATCTCTCAGTCTGCTCTTCCTCCGCCGCACTAGACTTCACCTGGTCTGTTCTCCCTGATTTACATGACAGTGATCATTTTCCAATCATTCTTACTTTCCCTTCATATTCACCACCTCTTCGTAACCCACGCTGGCAGTTTGATCGGGCAAATTGGAACCTTTACTCACAACTAACTGTTTTTAGTGAGGTTCCTTCTTTGTCCTCCATTGATGAGCTTTTACATCTCTTCTCGTCCTCAATTTTAACCGCAGCTTCTCATTCTATACCCCAAACCTCGGGCAGGCATTCTCAGTGGTGGTCTCCTGCTTGTGCTCATGCAGTACATTTGAAACGCACTGCATGGGGCAGGTACTGGTATAATAGAACCACTGAGAGACTTCTTGATTTTAAGCAGAAGCATGTGATCACTCGCTGTGTCATCCGTGACGCTAAATGCACTTGCTGGTGAGATTATGTCTCCACCATCACCTCTGCTTCCTCTATGAGTGCAGTCTGGAAAAAAGTATGGAAACTGAGTGGTAAATATTCTCCTGACCCCAGCTCCTGTACTGCAGGTTGCCGGTGTTGTATATAGCAAACCTCTAGATGTTGCCATGAAATTGGCAATCATCTGGT
>NC_069429.1:37088370-37131891 GCF_026875155.1 Cherax quadricarinatus | reverse complement strand
ACAAATTTCTGCGAACACTCTAACACTACATTCTTAAACCTACCCCATACATCTTCGACCCCATTTCCTATACTCTAACTAGCCCATCTATCCTCCAATAGTTGTTTATATCTTATCCTCACTGCCTCCTTTTTTAGTATAAAAACCTTAACCTCTCTCTCTTACTTGATGCTACTATTTTCCTTGTATCCTTTTACTCTCAGTGTAGCTACAACTAGAAAGTGATCTGATATATCCTAAACTCTACTCAATAGTCTTTTATCTACCAATGCATAGTCCAACAAACTACTGTCATTACATCCTACATCATATCTTGTATACTTATTTATCCTCTTTTTTTTAAATACGTATTACTTATAATTAAACCCATTTCTATAAAAAGTTCAATCAAAGGGCTCCCATTATCATTTACTCATGGTACCCCAAACTTACCTACCACACCTTCTCTAAATGTTTCTCCTACTTTAGCATTCAGGTCCCCTACCACAATTACTCTCTCACTTGGTTTAAAGGTTCCTATACATTCACTTAACATCTCCCAAAATCTCTTTCTCTCCTCTACACTCCTCTCTTCTCCAGGTGCATACACTCTTATTATGACCCATTTTTCGCATCCATCCCTTATTTTAATCCACATAAGCCTTGAATTTACACATTTATATTCCCTCTCCTCCTTTCATAACTGATCCTTCAACGTTATTGCTACCCCTTCCTTAGCTCTAACTCTCTCAGATACTCCTGACTTAATCCCATTTAATTTTCTCCACCGAAATTTCCCTACCCCCTTCAGCTTTGTTTTGCTTAGGGCCAGGACACCCAACTTCTTTTCATTCATAACATCAGCAATCATCTCTTTCTTATCATCCACACACATTCAAGCATCCCAGTTTTATAAAGTTTTTCTTCTCTATTTTAGTAAATGTTTACAGGAGAAGGGGTTACTAGCCCATTGTTCCTGGCATTTTAGTCGCCTCATACGACATGCATGGCTTACAGAGGAAAGATTCTTTTCCACTCCCCCATGGACAATGGAGGAAATAAAGAAGAACAAGAGCTATTTAGAAAAAAGAAGAAAAACCTAGATGTGTGTATGTATATACAGTGGTCCCTCAATTATCGTCCATAATCCGTTCATGGAAGTGGGACTATTATCGAAATGGACGATTTACGTATCAATTTTCCCCATAAAAAATAATGTAAATGCAATTAATCCGTTCCTGACACCCAGAAGTATCAAAACAAAAAAATTTTTTACATGAAATATAGATGTAGTACATAAACAATACAGTGGCACATGATGAATTAAACATTAACAGAATAACACTTACCTTTATTGGTGATTCTTCTTTGTGTATTGAAGACTGGAGAAGGAGACAGATTGGATGATTTACTGTTTGGAAAGGGAATCCCCTTCCATCAACACCTCGGGTACCAATTGCTTTTCTGGAGTTACTTCTCTTCTCTGTTTCTTAATGCCACTAGGACCACCTTGAGAGTCACTAGAGTCCTGTCTCACAAAAAAACTGTCCAGAGAGCTCTGTTTCTGGCGTCTCTTTAAAACTTCCCGAAAATGGGAGAAGACTCTGTCACTGTACAAGTTGCCGATATGGCTTGCAACATCCTTCTCTGGGTGATGTTTCTCCATAAATCTTTCCATCCTACCCCACATTTCAAAAATCTCCTTAATTTCTGAAGAAGACACCTTCCTCCATCTCTCTTCCTCCTCCTCTGCAGCAAGATTCTGAGCTGCAATCTGTTGCTCTTCCTGCTGAAGCTCTTGCAGCTCCTCAGTGGTTAGCTCTTCGTTGTGGTCCTCCACCAACTCTTCCACATCCTCCAAACTCACATCCAACCCCATGGAACTCCCCAGTGCGACAATAGAGTTTACAACTGACATAGGCTCATCAGGGGCTGCCTCAAACCCTTCAAAATCCCTCTTGTGGACACAATCTGGCCACAGTTTTCTCCAGGCAAAGTTCAAAGTCCTGGTAGTCACTCCCTCCCAAGCCTTACCTATAAGGCATATGCAGTGGAGAATACTGAAGTGTTCTTTCCAAAAATCTCGTAGGGTCAAGTGAGTGTCTGAGGTCACATTCAAGCACCTTTCAAACATTGCTTTGGTGTAGAGTTTTTTAAAGATTGAAATGATTTGCTGGTCCATGGGCTGGAGGAGATGAGTGGTATTCGAGGGCAAGAACTTTACTGTAATGAACCCAAACTCCTTTAGAATTAGGTCATCCAAGTTTGGAGGATGAGCAGGAGCATTGTCCATTACTAGGAGGCACTTGAGATCCAATTTCTTTTCCAAGAGGTAATTCTTCACACTAGGGCCAAACACTTCATTGAACCACTCGACGAAAATGTCTCTTGTGACCCATGCCATACTATTAGATCTCCAAAACACACACAATTTACTCTTCATAACATTGTTTTTCCTGAACACTCTGGGATTTTCAGAATGGTACACTAGTAATGGCTTCACTTTGAAATCCCCAATAGCATTAGCACAGAACATTAGCGTCAGCCTGTCTTTCATAGGCTTGTGTCCTGGCAGCGCCTTTTCTTCCTGAGTAATGTAGGTCCTCTTTGGCATTTTCTTCCAAAAGAGGCCTGTTTCATCACAATTAAACACTTGTTCAGGTTTCAGTCCTTCACTGTTTATGTACTCCTTGAATTCATGCACATATTTTTCAGCCACCTTGTGGTCGGAGCTGGCAGCCTCACCATGCCTTACCACACTGTGTATGCCAGTACGCTTCTTAAATCTCTCAAACCAGCCTTTGCTGGCCTTAAATTCACTCACATCACCACTAGTTGCAGGTAATTTCTTTACCAAATCGTCATGCAACTGCCTAGCCTTTTCTCAAATAAGCGATGTCATAAGACTATCTCCTGCTAATTGTTTCTCATTTATCCACACCAATAATAACTTCTCAACATCTTCGAGTACTGGTGATCTCATTTTTGTCAGCATATTTACCCCCTTTGCAACAACAGAGTCCATGATTTCCTTTTTCTTGGCTATGAAGGAAGATATGGTTGTACGGGATTTGTTATACATCCTGGCCAGTTCGCCCACACGTACGCCACTATCATATTGTTCAATGAGGTTTTTCTTAAATTCAGTCGTATTTCTCACCTTCTTTACCTAAGGCTTGGCACTAGGAGCTTTCTTTGGAGCCATGGAACCTTATTTAGCACTTAAATAACTTGTATGCACTAAAATAAATGGAATATTATGAAATATTTTGCTGTAGCATGTGAGGGGACCGTTGCTCACTGGTAAACAATTGCACACTGGCTGGGAAGGAAAGGCCCAGGTGACTCAGAGCGTGAGTACGCGTCCGGGACGAAGGACTATTAGGGAGTTACTGGACCATTTGCGAGCCAATATTTAGACGAAAAAGCAGGACTATTTCCGAAATGGACGACTTTCAGGCCGGACGATTATTGAGGGACCACTGTATATGCATGTGCATGCCTGTGTAGTGTGACCTAAGTGTAAGTGGAAGTAGCAAGATATACCTGTTATCCAGCATGTTTATGAGACAAAAATACACCAGCAATCCTACCATCATGTAAAACAGTTACAGGTTTCTGTTTTACAGTCATCTTGTAGAATGGTAGTACAGGTCCTCCATCACAAATCCGGCACCATTGGGACCTGTAGTGTGCCGGATTACTGAGTTTGCCGGATTACAGAGTGGTTAAGTTAGAATACACTTAATAAAATTAACCAACTTGACTTTCCTACAAAATAAACTTTTCTTTTTCAAAACAAGTTTTCCCCCCCCTTATTTTACCTTCCCATTGGAATTTTTTTAAAAAAAAAAAAGTTTATTTTTCAACTAGCATTTAAAAAAATTTAAGTCCCCTTTTTACCTATTAATTTCCCCAGGGGGAAGGAGGGGGGACTTTTTTTTTCCCTCAAAACCGAAAAAAATTTAATTTTGGGACCTTTCAATACTTTTCCCCCGCTTCCTGATATATTTTTTTTCAAAGGGGAAAAAAAACGGCCCTTCTTTTCCGAAAAGGCCCAATGGGGGGAAAGTTACCGTTTTTTGGTCGACTTTCATTTTTTTGGTTCTTAAAAGTTTTTCCACTACTTCCTTTTAAACATAACCCCCAAAAATGGAAAAAAAAAAAATAAAAATAATTTTTTCACAAAATTAAGGGGAAAAAAAAATTTTTTTCCCCCAAATTTGGGGCCTGTTGAAACTTTTAAAAATTGGGGCCCAGGTCACCAAACGGGAAACCCCGGCCCTTTTTTGTAGGGGAAAAAAGGGGCGGGTTAAGAAACACCCCCAATTTCTATGGTGGGGAAGAATAGGGGAACCACTTGCGAGACCTTTTTTTTCCAAATGAAAGGATGGGGATTTTTTGTTCCAAAGGAGAAAATTTTTAAAACAGCAACCTCAATGACCTTCCCTTGTGGGGTTTTGTTTGTAAAATTTTTTTTTTTCTACATAAAAACTTGGGCTGTTTTGGGGAAAATTTTTTGGGAAAAAAAAGGGAAAAATTAACTTAAAAAATAATTATTTTCCAAACCCCCCCCCCTTTTTGGGTTCCCGAAATTTTCCTTTAGGTATTAAAAAAGAACACCCATATAGTATCTTAAAATTTAATAAAAAATGGGGCAAAAAGGGAAAAAAAAATTTTTTGGGGAAAACAAAAAAATCCTAGGGGGTTTTAAAAAAAAAAAATTTTTATTTTTTTTTAAAAAGCACTTTTTTTCAATTTTTTTTAATTGGGAGCACCCTTTTTTGAAAAAAAACATATTACAAAAAAGAAAGATGGTTTTAGCACGGGAAAATTTTTAAATTTGGCCAAAAGGGGGGAAATTTTTTTTGGGATATTCAGAAAAAAATAAACTAATACACTCAGCGGGTGGGTCAAATACCCAAAAATTTAAATATTTAACAAATTAAGTTTCAAAAGGGGAAATTTTTTTTTTTGGGGAAAAAAAAAAAATTTTAAATAAAAAATAAAAAGAATTTTTGAACTAAAATTTTAATAATAACAAGAAAATTTAAAATTTTCCCGGTACCAATTGTTTTATTCACAAAAAATGAATATTTTTTTTTTGGGGGGCCAAATTAAAATTTATATTTAATTTTTGGAAAAAGGCTGGCGACCCGGCCGTCGGAATGAAAAATTTTAGAAAAAAAAGAAATTTGTTGGAAAAAATTTGGAAAAATATCAAACCAAAAAAAAAAAAACCCCACAAAAAAAAAAAAAAATTTTTTTTTAAAATTTCCAAAAAATTTTCTTTTTTTTTTTTTACCCCAAAAAAGGGCTCAAGTTTAAAGAAAAAAAAAAAAAATTTTTTTTTTTAAAAATTTTGGACATGGCGTTTTCTTTTCCTTGCCCTAAAGGGGTTAAAACAAATGGATTTTATTTTTTTTTTCTTTTTAGGGAAAAAAAATTTTAAAAATGTTGATTTATATTTAGAAAAACCTTGAAAAGATAATTGGAAATGGCCTTTTCCCACAAAACCGTCCATTCCAAACATTCTAAAGGGTTTTTACATAAAAAGTTGAAAAAGGGAAAACATAAATTTTTTTTGTGGAAAAAAATTAAAAAAATTTTAATTAAAAAATTCGATAATTTCAAATAAAGTATTAATTTTGTTAAAAATTAAAAATTAAAAAAAAAAAATTTTTAAATTTTTTTTATTTAAGGCCCCCCCCAAACGGGGGGGGCCCAAAAAAAATACCTCATTACCCTTTTTGGAGGGAAAATTTTTTAAAACCCAAAAAAAAATTTCCCAAGGGGACTTTTCCCCTTCCACCGCCCCTCCGGTTTCCCCAAAAACCCCTTTTTTTCTTTTTCCACCCAACACAGTAAAGTTTTAAAAAACCCTTTTCCCCCCCTTTTCCCCATAAAAAACCCATCTTTGGGGCCAACCCCCACAAAAACCCCCTTTCCCCCCCCCCTTTTTAAACCCCCCCGTTCCCTTAACAGACTTCCTTTGAAGTTTTTTTTTTCCCCCTTTTTCTTTTCATAAATCCCCTTTCGGGGTGAAAATTTTTGGGTTGCCCCCCTTTCCAAAACCCAAAAATAAATTTCCGATTAAAAAAAAATTCCTCAACCAAACCCCCAGTTTTTCCCCTCCAAAAATTAATAAAAATTCAAAATAAAAAGGGGTTTTAAAAAATTTTTTAAAATTTCCCCTTTTTGTTTCCCAAAAAATTCTTTTTTAAGCCCAAAAATGACCACCCCCCCCTTTTTTTAATTTTTAAAAAATTAATTTTTTTTTCCCCCCTTGAATATAAATTTGAAAAATTCCCCAAACCCCCCCCTTCCAAACTTTTTTAATTTTACAAAATCTTTTGTTTCCTATAAAATTCCTATTATTTAATTTTTTTTAAAAAAATTTTTTTCCCCAATTTGGGCAATTTCCTTCAAAATCCCAAAAGGAATGTCATCACAAAAAGCGGACATATTTGTTTTTCCCTTTTTTTTTTTTTTTTTTTCAAATCCATTTATTTTTTAAAACCCCCCCATTTTTTTAAAAACTTCGGTGCTAACCCCTTTGCGGCCAAAATTTTTGGAAAAAAATTTTTTTTTTCCCTCTTTTTGGCCCATTTGAAAAAATTTATCTTAGTAAAATTAAAATTTAAAACAGAAAATTCCAAATTTGCCCCCTAATGAATTGTTTTTAAAACAAAATGCCACAAAATTTTTTTAAATTTTAAAATTTACTTTTATTTCATGAAAACCCCGTCCCCCCCCTTTATTTTAAATTTTATTTATTATTTTTTAAATTTAATTTTTAATAAAATTTAAAAAATTTAAATTTAATCCAATTTTTAAATTTTTTGGTTTTTTACCCTTTCCCTTAAAAAGGAATTTATATGCCCCGCCAACCCCTATCCTACCCCTTAAAAAAATTTTTAAAAATTTCACCCCACCCAAAAATTTTCCCCACGCTTTAAATTTTTTTTTACCCCCAACCCGCTGTTCCCCCTTTTTTTTTAAAAAAAAAAATTTATATGTTAAAAAAAAAAAAAAAACCCCTACAAAATAATTAAATCGGTTTAAAAACCAACTAATAGTTTTTAAAAAAAGGGGGGGTTGGGGCCCCCCAACCAAACAAAGACCTTTTTTTTCATTTAAAAATTTTCGGTTTTTTTTTTTAAATATTGTCGTTTTTTATGGGCTTGGCCCCTTTTTTTAAAGAACTTTTACAAAAAATTAATAAATTATGGGGATACAAAATTTAAAAGGGTTTGAGGTTTTAACAGGGGTAACCTTTTTTTCTAAAAAGGAATTTTAAAAAACCCCCAATTAAAAAGAAATTAAAAAATTTCTTTTTTAAAGTAAAATTTAAATTTTTGGGTAAAAGAGAATGTGTTCAAGTTTTTTTTTGGGGGTGGGGATTTGAGGTTCCCCCCCCCCCCTTTCCTCCCCTTCTCTTCTCTTTTTTGGGGAGGGCGTTCCGGGTCCTTCTTTTTCTATTTTTTGGGGCTTTTGGGCCCCGGGGGTTTTTTTTTTTAATTTCCCCCAAAAAGGGGTAAAAAGGGTTAAAAAATTTTAAAAAGGGGGGAAAAGGGGGAAAAGTAAACCAGGGAAAGTTGGGGGGTTTTTTTTTAAAATTGAGGTGTAATTGTATATTCCCCGTACAGATCTCTGAGAATCAGTTATATTTTTTTTTAGGTTTTCAAACCTTGAAAAGGGTGGTGAAAAGGGTATAAGACACTCAGGATGATCACCATAAAATAAGTTTACCCCTAACAAAAAGGGCCCTTAAGTAAAAAGCTACCCCCACACTAGAACATGTGTAGAAACCTTTCTTCAAGTAATAAGGGGCAAACCAACATAACAGTTTTTGTATATTAGATGAACTGTGAAAAATAAAATAAAGGTATAATGAAATTTGGAAATTATTCAGAAGAATTTTTTCCCCGGGCTCCAGACAAACTCTCGTCCACCGCCACACCGCCCATACCACTCATGAAAGACTATTTTATTTTTTTTTAGAGATATATCAGGTTTTTTTTTTTATTTATATTGTTTTTTCTATTAATAAATGAGAAGATAAATTAGCCATAATTTTATATTAGCAAATTATGAAGTACAGAATTCCCCTGGAATGGGTTAATTGCATTTCAATTAATTTTAAAAGAGGAAAATTTTACTCGCAAAAGACAAAACCCGTTCGAGCAAGGCATGGAACGGATTAAAATCGCAAGTGGGTTCCACGTATTACCCAAAATCTATATGGCAACCAAGCCAGGTACTAGAAATAGGGATGTTGTCTGACTTTTTTTGGGGTTATCCTAGGTTCCTCAATATGCTGTATGTTGGAATCATTAGAGAAAAAAGCTTTTTTGTTTCAGTTTTTTGGTGCAGTACGGTATATATCACAGCCCGTCCAAATCCTTTTTCCTAATTAAGCCCCAAGACAGGGGGTAGGGGAATGGTACTTTTCTCGTATCCTCTTTTTATACCTCCGTCGAACTGCTGCTATTAAGCCAATAAATATTTTTTGGATATTTAACAGTTTTATGTTTTTTTACAGTGGGCCCCAAAAAACAAAGGGATCGCTTAACGATAAAACCCACCCCAATACATTTTAATGCATAAAAATTTTCCTCGACTAGTGCTAAAAAACTCGACCAAAACATTCTTCCGTCTGAGATGCTCCCCTTCGGCCATGTTTACAAGCCAGCCAGCCAAGGGTGCTTCCAAAACATACAATCGGAACATTTCAATTTTCACAGCCTTTTTAGTGATTGCAACCCGAAAAAATCACCCGGGGGCCCCAAGAAAGCTTCTAGTGCCAAACCCACAGCAAAAAGGGTGAGAAATTTCTATGGATATGAAGAAAAAGATCATTGCTAAGTAGAAAGTGGGGTGCATGTTCCGAGCGGCCCGGTTTTAACAAAACCCCCAAACAAACCCTCTCACATTGTGGCCAAGAAAAGGCAATCAAGGGCTGTTCTTGCCAAAGGTCAAATTGTTTTAGAAACTGAGATCGCAAATGTAGAAGAGTTGAGAGACGTTTTGGTGTGAAAAAACGAAAAAAAAAGTACAGGAGATGTCCTCAAGCGTCATATGTGAAAAGGCTAGGAATTTTCATGAGGGTTTTTAAATTGAAAAATGCCGCAACTAGTGTGAGTGAGTGAATTTAAGGCACAAAGGTTGGGTTTGAGAGTTTAAGATCGTGTGGATACATAGTGGATAAGGGGATGGTTTAGTGTTAAAAAAACGATCTAAAAGCTTAGAGATCTCCATAATACTAAAAAGGGCTGCCCTTCTACATCCAGCCTTTACTGGGGTTTTTGTAACAATTAGGAGTCCTTGCCCAAATTTTCCATTAGAATTTTATGATTTAAAAGTACTTTAGGATTACAATGGTAGGCTACTAAATGAGAAATAAAATTTAATACATTTATTTAAATTTTTTTGTCTAGGCGTATATCAATTAAATTAAAAATAACAAAAAAATAATAAAATCACTTCTCTCTGTACAATATTATTGTCGAAAGCACAACACATTTTAATTCTTAAGACCGTCTGGGACATTAACATTTAATAAGATATTACAAATAGTACAAGTAATTTTGTGTGGATGTGTAAGTGCTCTAAAATATTTTTCTAGTCTCACACCGCAAACTTAAACAAGTGGCTACAAAGTCCTCACTAAAATAATTTCTTGACCAACTGGGATCAGAACATCGCTTGAAAAATAAAAAGAATGCTAAGCCAATAGCAAATAACAAGCAAAAGTGACACGGAACAGGGAAAAAGAAATAATACAATGAACAAGTAGGGACCCATCCCGATCCTCCACAAAAATCACAAAAACTCCCTACTACTGAATCTAAGTTCAGCATAAGAAAATCCCCCACTGTGCAGTACACAGAAACCGTACAAAAAAATTTGGTCAGAAGCTACAGCTCAGGACCTGATTTCCAGAGTGTCTATTCGACATAACCTCAGTACAATGTCAAAAATCCTAAAATTGTACAATGTTTGTAGCAGAGTCTCCAAACAACAACAATAATGAACAAGAGACAATCTTCCAACAAGGGCCAATAAGGGGGGAATTTTTGGCACTTTTGTCAGAATACGTCCAACCACCCAACGATCTAGACCAGACTGAAACTTCAGGCGATTGAGGATTCCCTCCCCCCTTGACGTATAGCTTCGTGGACAGTTGTGCCCCAACAAAGCCGGGCAGGGAAAAAGAGCCACAAGCGAAATTACAGTAGTTAGACAATCAAGATTGAACGACACATAATAAAATGTTGCATCCTCCTAACAAAGGAAAATTTAAATCCCAAAAAATAAAAGAATTATTTACGATTTTTGCTATTATCCAAATAAGAGCAATACATGGACCCCCCCAAACTTTTTTTTCAATCCCGAAGTCTGTTTGGGTGCCGTTATAGACCGAATTTGTTCCCATAAAGATATTGTGAAGTAGATTAAAATGTTTTTAGACCCCCAAAAATACACCCACAAAAACACCCACAAAAACACTTACATAAATTTGGGGCCTTTTGGGGCTGAGTTAGCGGGGTCCCCGTAAAAAATTGAAAAGGTAAAATACATGTAATTATATAATAAAAACATTGCAACCCTTTAGGGTTCAACACCCCCCAACACGAAAACGTCTCACTATGAGTTGCATTAATGCTTTACATTTTTTCTGATTCTCAGGAACAATAATAATACAATTTAAAAAAAAATTAGAGTCACTCCCGTGTCAGACTTTTATAATTTTAGTGTCTATATCATAAGATATGCCCCAGTACAGGGCATACACAATCGTACTCTGCATACCGTGGGTTTTGTACTCAGTGTAGAAAAGGATAGGTAGACAAGCATGAACGTTGAGGCTCGTCATAGTGGGAGACTCATATTAAAATATCTTGTGAATAGACAGGGGGACAGCACCACCTTTAAATATGTTTGTGGAATGCTATGAGTAAGACCTGAGTATTAAACGCTTAAGGTGTGTAAGTGAGGGGGGGCTGCAGCAGGACAGTGTTCCGCCAAGCAGTAACATCGCCCCCACAACACTACAAACCGCCACTCAGCTTGCCTCCTCCTCACACACATATCACACTGTGAAATATAAATATAATAATTTGACTGACATGATATACAAGTTTAAAATGGGCGGAGGGATTACGTTACTTTTCGAATTTTACATAGCAATAACAAAAGGATTTGGCATAAAATTACGTTTAATTTAATGTACTGAAAAAATTATAAGGACGTGACAGAGCGCAGCAATTACTTTTCAATAACCACTTTTTTTTATACTAATGCAATAAAGGTTGGGTTCTGAGTGCCCACTCATGACCTACATTTTATCTTCTAGTATTTTTATAAAGGGTGGATTGTGGCTGAAAAAAACTTAATTTTAAAAAAGGGGAAGTGCCCAAATACCCAAAATGTTCAAGGGCCCACAAGAGCTAGAGCCTCTTTCCAAAAGGGGCATAATTTTTTTGGTGTCATTTAAGTTAGTGAAAAGTAAATATAGGGTGGGGAATATCAGTGGATGTTGACTGTTGGAGCAGCACAAGCCCCTGATAACCTCGATCTATATGAAAAAAAAGGGAAGATTGAAATTAGGACACTTCTACACGGAGCGAGGAAGCAAACATTTTAATCTTTTGAAAAGAGTCTAAAAAAACTCTAGTCCGTGAACTGAACTTTGTTCTATAAAACTCAGTGAGAGGGCTGCAATCTGAGAAAAGTTTGGACAGAACCCGATAATACCTGGGTACCCAGGAACTTGTACTCCCTATCCGGGCACTGGAAATTCAGAAATTGCCAAACCTTAGCCTCAATAGGAGCAAACCCCCCTTTTGGGTGATACAAAACCAGAAAAGGGAACTTGGCTTGACCAAAAATACTTTTCTAAGTTAACAGGAAATTGTATGCACCGTCCCCCAAACAATGCTCGAGATGCATCAAGTGCGTTTCCCACTCGTCACTGTACACCACTAAATCGTCAAGGGAGGCTTACCCCTCTGAGTTGTGGGTCAACTCGTTCATTATACTTTTGGGAAAAAGAAGCCCGGTTTCATAGGCCGAAGGGGGTGACGAGGGATTAAACAAACCATCTTTAACAGAAAAGCAATATTTCTTTCACGTTTTAGAAGGGGACTTGATAAAAGCCCGTAAAGATCTAACGGCTTACAAATGGGCCCGACCACAGTCAATAAGGTCGTCAAGCGAGGTAAGGATAGCCATCAGGGAAGGTGAAGATTTTACTTTTCTTAATCAGTGCCTCCGAAACTACCCTCGGTTTAGGCACTAAATACATGGGGATGCCCATGGAAATTTTTCTTGGGTCAAAAATCTTGAGATAACAAAAATCAAAACCCCTTTCTCTCAATGCTTTATGTTCGTTGGGTCATCCATATGTGATTCCCTTAAAAGGGGAAAGCTCCCCGTACTCAACGTCATGTACACCCAGAGTAAACGTTTTGGAACATCACTGAACAATTTAGGGGAAATTCAAAATCATGTTTTTTAAAATCACCAGCTTTATCAATCCAAGTTACTAAGAAAATCGCTAGTGATTGTAGAGTCCTGAATTTTTTAAATGCACCTCTAAACATCCCGCCATGGGGAAAACCTGGGGAGCCACAGCCCCTCAAAAGGGAGGGTTTTTATGCCAGGAAGAAAAAAAATGGCAGGAATGGCGAAATCGTAACCAAATCCAGTCATTCCCGGGGGGAACCACAGTCGTGGCCCCCCATCCAAACCCCCAGATACAATACTAATGCCGGAAAAAAAACCCCCCCCCGTCCAAAAATAACCCCCGAGACATTCTTCTTGCAAATAACAGGGTCTAAACCCGCAAAACAACAAAAACCTTTCATCCGGGGCTGCTTTCAGAGGCAAAGGGAATGTTCGCGGGTTTCACTGAGACCCACATAAAGGGTCACTTGGAAAAATATGGGCCCAGGGTTTCAAACCCATACGGAGTGACAGAGTGAACAGGCAAAGGGGGGGGAGTTGGGCCCGTACATTCAGGCCATGGGAAAACCTGGGAGCCACAGCCACTCAAGGGAGAGGTTTTTGTGCCAGGAAGGAAATGGCAGAAAATTTTACATCAAATCCGTCATTTCCCGGAGGGAAGTTTTTGCATAAAGGGCGAAACCAAAACCCCAATATTGTGGTATCTACAAGTCTCCCCATGCAACATCCCACAAATTTCCCGGAAAAGCTGTTAAAAAAAAAGCCACTGTTGGAAAATCTTCCCCTTTCCCGCACCAAACATCTTTCTCCTGGGGGGTTTCAACTTAAGGCACCTAAAATGGGGGAATTAGCAAATAAAATTGTTGCAGTAATAACCAGGGGGCAGCTTGATGAAAAAATCACACTCCACGAGCTTTTTAAAACCTGCACAAAAACCATTTAAACCGCAATAATAAAGCCTACTAGACTGGAGAATACACTAGACCCCCATCTTTTACTAACAATGATGATCTGAAAGAAAGTCACCATATCAAAAAAAATATACTGATCACAACTAATTGAGGTTCAGACATGTTGCGTGGAGCCCCAACCACACAATTTAGACTAGTCAGAGGGAGCATTCACCAAATTCAACTTCAATAACAAAAACAAAAGTGGGACCAAGTAAAACCAATTAACCGTATAAGCTGGAAGATATATAAAAACCAGACCCCCAAATTATGCCCAGAACAGAATAATGGTGGGACCGATTTTGCACAAGGCTTTTTCCCCTAAGAAAAAGGGGGAGTAGATGTAAAAAAAGAAAGAACGGGGCTCCCTTTACGGCGACGGAAAAGAAAACAGACGGCTAAAAGAGGTCAATTATCTGAAAAAGCGTAGGGAGACACTGGGCAGAGAAATAGCAACATCGAAATTAAGCTAAAAGAAATCCTTTAGGGGTCAGGAATCGCGGGGAAGAACTAAAAGCCATAAATGAAATCGAAAAAAACCCCAAAAATTTTATTTTTTTCCCCCATGAAAAATCAAATCGGAACAACGTCCTATTGGGGCCCCCTATTTAAAACAAGATGGGCCTACACGATGACAGAAAGGAAATGAGTGAGCTCTCAAGTCCCAAATGACCGTTTTTAGCAACCCACAAAGACTGGGGGTCGAAGATAAAAATGAATTTTTTATGATGGCCACAAAATTTTGGTTAACACAAGCCTATCTGAGTTACCCTGACCCCAAAAATGATTTGAAAAGGCTAAATGACTTTGCCATGCACTCTCCCCCCGGGCCAACTCAGGAACCCTTTACCATCCATGGAAGGGAGCAGGACACGGGGGTCGTCCCACAGTTACTAAAAACAACAGGCATAGCCCTCCCCAAAAAGGGGGGCGTAAAGAAACAGCAAAGGAAAACTACAGACCGAAGCACTAACATCCCATATCATAAAAAATCTTTGAAAGGGTCCTAAGAAGAAAGACACCACCCATCTAAAAAACCCATCAGTTACACAACCCGGGCAACATGGGTTTTAAAACAGGTCGTCCTGTTTTGTCCAATTTGGGATCACTCGACAAGGTCCTTGAGCACAAAAGGACAAAAAGAAGCGATGTAATTTACAGTTTTTGCAAAAGCCTTCGAAAAGTGTGGCCATGGCGTAATAGCGCACAAAATGGTGCTAAAGGAATAACAGGAAAAGTGGGTCGATGGATCTATAAATTTTCCCCACTAACAGAAAACCCAGAGTAGTAGTCAACAAGTAAAGTCCGAAGCAGCCCTGTGAAAAAATTGTTCCACAAGGAAAAGTACTCATCCCTCTTGTTCCTCATCCCCTATCTGACATAGACAAGGGGTTTTAGCTACAGCACCGTGTCTTCCTTTGAAGAGCACCCCAATCGCATGACAGTGTCTTCCATTGCAGACACTGAAGGCTCCAGGTGGCATCAACCAAATCTTTCAGGGGCTGGGAAAACAATATGAAGTTTTAAGATGAGAAAATTTCAGTTTCTCGATATGGTAAAAAACGAGGGAAATTGAAACTTCATCAGAGACAAAATAAAATTTGGCCAAAAATAGAGTGTTTAAAACCAACGTCAAAGACCGGGGGTGTCATGTCTGGGATTTTCACCTTCAAGGACCCTAACTTGTAAACAATCGATTGCTAGAAAAAAAAAGGATGGAAATGAGAACCTTCAAAACTGGGGTGCCAAGCCATGATGAACTCTTCGGTCCTTGTTCTATCTGGGCTGGAATATTGCTCACATTAAAAGCACCTTTCAAGGCAGGTGAAATTTGCTGCCCAGAAAATGTACATAGAACCTTTATCGCGGCATTAAAAAGGAGAGAAAAAAACCTCTTACTGGAGCGCTTGAGGGTTCCTGAACCTGTATTCCCTGGAATGCAGGCGGGGAAGATGCATGATTATATACACCTGGAAAATCCTAGAGGGACTAGTACAGAACTTGCACTCGAAAATCATTCACTACGGAAGCAAAAGACGTGGCAGACGATGCAACATCCCCACATTGAAAAGCAGGGGTGTCACTAGCACGTTAAGAGACCATACAATAAGTGTCAGGGGCCCAAGACTGTTCAACTGCCTCCCAGCATACATAAGGGGGATTACCAACAGACCCCTGGCAGTCTTCAAGCTGGCACTGGACAAGCACCTGAAGTCGGTTCCTGATCAGCCGTGCTGTGGTTCGTACATTGGTTTGTGTGCGGCCAGCAGTAACAGCCTGGTTGATCCGGCTCTGATCCACCAGGAGGCCTGGTCACAGACCGGGCCGCGGGGGCGTTGACCCCCGGAACTCTCTCCAGGTAAACTCCAGGTATACCTCTAGAGATGTCAGGTAGACTGACGTTTTCTTCCTCTGTCCTGGGAAGAATAGATGTAGTAGGTAGAGGACTAGCGTAGTAAGTCTTAAGTGGTTAACATGGTACACATTTTAGATTTCTTTTTCCCAGGGTATGTACCAAATAATTTACATCGCAAAAGCTTTCTCACTACTTCCAGGGGACCATCATACCTGGCTTGTAGGCTGACCTGGTACTAATTTCCGAGCCATCCCCTTTTTCTCCAGCTTTAAAAGAGTGAGAGACAGCATGCTTGTCATATTGTTGCTTCATTCTAGCTTGGGCTGAAACTAGGTTTTTCGAAGCTAGCTCTCTAGCGGCTGTCAAATGTTGCTGCTTAATGAATGGTGAAGTGCTCATGATGGATATGATTTTCCTGTCCACACGTCTTTTTTAAAACTGCGAGAGGACCACACACTTGGTGTCCGAATATTAATTCAAAAGGACTAAACCCGAGACTTTCTTGCTCACTTTCTCTCATAGCGAACAGTAGAAAAGGTATACCCTCATCCGTCTCTAGAAAATGTTTACAATAAGCTCTCATCATGGACTTCAGTGTCTGATGAAATCTCTCTAGAGCCCCCTTGTGACTGTGGAAGATAACTGGTTGAAAGTACAGACTTTATTCTAGGTGGGATAATGCTTCTTGAAGATCTTAGAAGTGAAGTTAGATCCTGATCTGATTGTATCTCTCGTGGCAATCCAACCTGGAAGAAAAATTTTTATCAGCGCTCTCACAATAAGACGAGCATTAATTTTTCTATAGGAATAGCTTCAGGATAGCATGTTTGCAGTGTCCATAATAAGTAAATAATTATTGGTTTTCCCAGTTTGGTTCTAGGCAAAGGCCAAAAACAATCAATAATAAGACTTGAGAATGGTTCACCATCCAGGGGATAGGAATGAGAAAGTGCAGGTGGAGGTGTGTGTTTCTGGCTTGCCTGTCATTTGAACATGTGGCAACATCGCACATGATCAGCTACTGTTTCCTTCATCTTTGGCCAAGTAAAATGTTTTGCAGTTTACTGAGTGTCTTCTTGACACCCAATGTCCCCCTATGGGACTATTGTGAGCAAAATCAATGGCTTGTTCACGAAATGTAACTGGTAACACTACGAGATGCTTGGCTGCAGTGGAAAAACTATCAGGGTGACAACTTACATGTATTTTTCTCCATCAGTACACCATTACTATAATAGTAACAATTAACTGTTTCACTATGGAAATTAAAAAAAGGATCACTTGAGATAAAATATGGATCCCAGGTTACAACCTATACGGATGTGACAGAGTGAACAGGCAAAGGAGGGGTGGAGTTGGCCTGTACATTGCAGGCCATGGGAAAACCTGGGTAGCCACAGCCTCCCTCAAGAGGAAGAGGTTTTTAGTGCCAGGAAGGAAAAAAAACTGGCAGGAAATGGCAGAAATTGTACATCAAATCCAGTCATTCCTGGAGTGGAAGTTTTAGCAGTAAAGGTCGAGAACCAAAACCTAATCATTGTGGTAGTCTACAAGTCTCCGGATGCAACATCCCAGCAAATCCCAGTAAACACTTGGTTAAAAAATTGACCACTGTCTGGAAAAATCTCCAGTTCCTGCACCCAACATCTTGCTCTTGGGGGATTTCAACTTAAGGCACCTAAAATGGAGGAATAGTAGCAAATAATATTTGTTGCAGTAATAACACCAGGAGGCATTCTCAGATGAAAACCTCACACTCACCTCACGACGAGCTATTAAATCTCTGCAACAAATTTCAATTTAAACCATCAAATAATAGAGCCTATAGACGGAGAATACACTAGACCTCATCTTCACTAACATTGATGATCTGATAAGAAATGTCACCATACAAAAAACAATATACTCAGATCAACAACATAGAATTGAGTTCAGACATGTATGCGTGAGCCCCAGAGACCGACACAATGAGACTAGTCAGAGGGAGCATTCACCAAATACAACTTGCCATAACAAAACATAAAAGTGGACGCAAGTAACCAATTAAAACCGATATAACCTGTGAAGATAGTACTAAGCAACACAAGACCCCAACTTATCCTAGAACAGAATAACTATCGGTGCACTCGATGTTTGGCACACGGCGTATTCCCTCTAAGAAAAAGGAGGAGTAGATTAAAATAGAAAGAAACAGGCGCTCCTTTTACAGGCGACGGAAAAAGAATAACAGACCGGCTAAAAGAGTGTCAATATATCTGAAATGCAAGGAGACACTGGTCAGAGAAATAGCAAGCATCGAACTTAAGCAAGAAGAATCCTTTAGGAGTCAGGAATCGCGGGAAGAACTAAAAAGCCATAATGTAAATCGAAAGAACCAAAGTATTCTCTTTCTCCTATGCCTAAGTCAAAATCGGAGAACAACGTCCATTATTTGGGCCCCTACTTAAACAAGATGGTATCCCGACCACAGATGGACACAAGAAAATGAAGGAGCTAACTTAAGTGCCCAGTATGACTTCTGTTGTTAGCAAGAGCCTGCTAACCAGACTGAGAGTCGACGATCAAAAAGAATTTTTGTGAGAGATCCACAAAAGATGATTAACACAAAGCCGATCCTATGTTATCCTGACGAGCCAAATGACTTCGAACAGGCGATAAATGACATTCCCCATGCACTCTGCCCCAGGGCCAGACTCATGGAACTCTGTTGTTCATCAAGAACTGCAAGAAGCCCATATCATGCAGCCTTTCCATCCTAAGGAGATGGACATGGACACGGGGGTCGTCCCACAGTTCTAATAACAACAGACATAGCCCCTCCAACAAAGGGGGGCAGTAAAGCAACAGCAAAGAACTACAGACCAATAAGCACTAACATCCCATATCATAAAAATCTCTTTGAAAGGGTCCCTAGTCAGCAAGATCAACCACCCATCTATACCGCTTCAGTTACACAACCCAGGCAACATGGGTTAAGAACAGGTCGCGCCTGCTGTCGCAACTATTTGGATCACTGGTTACGACAAGGTCCTAAATGCACTAGAAGACAAAAAGAATCAGATGTAATATATACAGACTTTGCAAAAGCCTCGATCAAGTGTGTCCATGGCGTAATAGCGCACTAAATGCGTGCAAAGGAAAATAACATGAAAGTCGGTCGATGGATCTATAATTTCCTCACTAACAGAACACAGAGAGTAGTCTTCAACAGAGTAAAGTCCGAGGCAGCTACGGTGAAAAAACTTGTTCTCACAAGGCACAGTACTCCTCCCATCTTGTTCCGCATCCTCATATCCGACAAGACAAGGATGTCAGCCACAGCAAAGTTCTTCCTTTTGTCAGATGTCAACGCGAAAGTCTGCAATGACATATCTTCCTTGCAGACACTGCAAGGCTCCAGTTGGACATGCCGACCAAATCTTTTCAGTGCTGCAGAAAACAATATGAAGTATCAACGATGAGATATTGTTCAATTACTCAGATAAGGTAAACATGGAAGAAATAAATCTTCATCATATTAGCAAAACAAATTCGGCCACAAAATAGAGGCGAAACAACCAACGTCAAAGACCTGGGAGTGATCAGTCGGAGGATCTCACCTTCAAGTACCATCACATTGTATCAATCGCATCTGCTAGAAAAAGGAACAGATGGATATGAGACCTTCAAACCTAGAAGGCCAAGCCCCTGATGACCACTATTCAGGTCACCATGTTCAATCTAAGGCTGAATATTGCTGCACACTAACAGCACCTTTCAAGGCATGTTGAAATTGCCGACCTAGAAAATGTACAGAGAACTTTCACTGCACGCATAAACGAGATAAAAAACCTCAATTACTGGGAGCGTCTTGAGGTTCCTAAACCTGTATTCCATGGAATCAGGAGGAAGAGGGATACATGATTATATACACCCTGTAAAATCCTAGAGGGGACTAGTACGCAGAAAAAAAACTTTTTTTATTTGGGGGGCACACAAAAATCACTCACTTCCTCCGAAAGCAAAAGACTTGGCAGACGATGCAACCATCCCCCCAAATGAAGAGCAGGGTGTCACAAGCACGTTAAGAGATCATACAAAATTGTCAGGGGCCCGAAGACTGTTCAACTGCCTCCACACACATAAGGTGGATTACCACAGACCCCAGGCAGTTCCTTCAAGCTGGCACTGGACAAGCACCTAAAGTCAGTTTTCCTGTTCAGAGCCGGGCAGGCTCGACCTTGGTTTGTGTGCAGCCGAACAGCAACAGCCTTGTTAATCAGGCGCAATCTCCCCAGGAGCCTGGTCACAGACCGGGCCGCGGGCATTGTTGACGCCCCGTAACTCTCCCTTGTAAACTCCAGGTAAACATCGATGCCTCCACTCCAAACCAACAGATACAGATACTAATGCCGGAAAAAATACCCCCCCCAGTACCAACAATACCAACCAGTCCGTGACATTCTTCTTTGCAAATATACATAGGGTCAAATGCCAGCAACAAACAACAAATTACCTTTTCATCCGTGGACTGGCTTGCAGAGGCAAAGCAATGTTCGCGTCTTTTCACTGAGACCCACATAAAGGATCACTTGGATAACGAAATATGGATCCCAGTTACAACCTATACAGATGTGCCGAGCGTGACTAGGCAAAAGGGTGGGGGGTTGGCCTGACTTTGCAGAGTCCACTTGTTTGCACAGAACTGCTTAATGCCTCAATGATTATTGGAAGTTTAGCAGTAAAGGTCGAGAACCAAAATCCTAGTCCATTGTGTAGTCTACAAGCCTCCGGATGGCAACAACCAGCAATTCCAGGAACACTGTAAAAAATTGACCACTGTCTGGAAAATCTTCCAGCTCCTGTCACATCCAACATCTTTGCTCCTGGGGTATTTCAACTTCAGGCACCTAAAATGGAGAATAATAACAAATAAATTGTTGCGAAATAACCACCATGAGGCAGCTCTGATGAAAACCCCCCCCGAAACTCACACGAGCTTTTATAAATCTCTGCAACAAATTCAATTTAAACACAAATAATAGAGCCTACTAGATTGAGAATACACTAGACCTCAGTCTTCACTAATCAATGAGTGATCTTATAAAAATGTTCACCAAATCAAAAACAATATACTCAGATCACAACGTCATTGAGGTTCAGACATGTATGCGCAGACCCCATAACCACATACTGAAATTAGTCACGCGAGGGAGCATTCAACATACAATTCAGACTTCAATAACAAAAACATAAGTGGGACCAAAAACCAAGTCCCTAACCGATATAAGCTGGGAAGATAACTAAGCAACACAGACCCCACCTTATTCTAGCAACAGAATTAACTTGGTGGCACAACGATGTATGCACAAGGCTTATTCCTCTAAGAAAAAGGAGAGTAGATGCAAATAGAAAAGAGCAGCCCTCCCTTACAGGTGGACGAAAAGAATAACAGAGCGGCTAAAAGAGGTCAATATATCTGAAATGCCAAAGGGAACACAGTCCGGGAGAAATAGTATGCATACGAACTTATGCTAAAGGAAATCTTTATAGGAGTCAGAAACGCGGGAAAAAAAAAGAACTGAAAGCATAAAATTAAATCGAAAGACACCCAAAGTATTTCTTCCTCCCTATGCAAATCAAAATTGAGAACAACGTCCATATTTGGGCCCTTACTTAGAACAAGATGGGTCCTACTACAGATGACATCAAGGAAATGAGTAGACTACGAAGTCCCCATATGACTCAGTTTTTAGCAGCCACGTAACCAGACTGAGAGCGAGATCAAATGAATTCTTTTATGATAGCGCCACAGAATTTAGTTAACACAAGCCTATCTGATGTATATCCTGACGCCAAAAGACTTTGAACATGCGATAATGACATGCCCATGCACTCTGCCCCAGGGCCAGACCATGGAACCCTTACCATCCTATGAGAAGAGGCATGGACACGGGGTGGTCGTCCCACAGTTACTAAAAACAACAGGCAATAGCCCTACTCCACAAAGGTGGCAGTAAAGCAAACAGCAAAGAACTACAGAACGATGCACAAACCATCCCATAATCATAAAAATCTTTGAAAGGGTCCTAAGAACTAGATCACCACCCATCTAGAAACCCATCAGTTACCACAACCCAGGGCAACATGGGTTTAGAACAGGTCTCTCCTGTCTGTCTCACATTGGATAACTACGACAAGGTCCTTGAAGCACTAGATGACGAATAAGAATGCAGATGTTATATACAGACTTTGCAAAATCCTTCGAGAAGTGTGGCCATGCGTAATAGCGCACAAAAATGCGTGCCACAGGTATAACAGGAAGATCGGTCGATGGATCCTTAATTTCTCACTAACAAACACCAACAGATAGTATCAACAGAGTAAAGTCCGAAGGGCATCCATGTGAAAAGCTCTGTTTCCACAAGGCACATGTACTACAATCCCATCTTTTTCCTCCATCCTCATATCTGACATAGACAAGGATGTCAGCTACAGCACCGTGTCCTTCCCTTTGAAGATGACACCCGAAATCTGCATGACAGTGTCTTCCATTGCAGACACTGCAAGGCCTCCAGGTGGACATTCAACCAAATCTTTCAGTGGGCTTCAGAAAACAATATGAAGTTCAACAGTGAGAAAATAGTCAGTTACACAGAATGGTAAACACGAGGAAATTGAATCTTCATCAGAGTACAAAAATAAATTCTGGCCACAAATAGAAGTGGTAACACCAACGTCAAAGACCTGGGAAGTGATCCAAGTTCTTAGGATCTCACCTTCAGGACCATAACATTGTATCAATCGCATCTGCTAGAAAAAATGACAGGATGATAATGGAACCTTCAAAACAAGGAATGCCAACCCATGATGACACTCTTGGATCTTCAGGTCACTTGTTCATCTGGGCTGGAAATTGTGCTGCACATTAAATCAGCACCTTTCAAGGCAGTGAAATGCTGACCTAGAAAATGTACATAGAACCTTCATCGCGCGCATAACGGAGAGAAACCACCTCAATTTCACTGGAGCGCTTATGAAGTTCCTGAACCTGTCTTCCCCTGGAATTCAGGCGGTAGAGATGCATGATTATATACACCTGGAAAATCCTAGAGGATCTAGTAAAAGAACAGCACTCGGAAAATCATTCACCAACGAAGCAAAGACGTGCAGACGATGCAACATCCCCCATAGAAAAGCAGGGGTGTCAATAGCACGTTAAGAGACCATACAATAAGTGGTCCAGGGGCCCAAGAACCTGTTAACTGCCTCCCAGGCATACATAAGTGTGAATACCACAGACCCCTGGCAGTCTTCAAGCTGGCCTGGCACAAGCACCTGAAAAAGTCGGTTCCTGATCAAGCCGTGCTGTGGTTAGTACATTGATTGTTGTGGAGGCCACAGTAACAGCCTGGTTTATCCGGCCTCCTGATACCACCAGGAGGCCTGGTCACAGGGACCGGTCCGCCGGGGGCGTTGACCCTCCGAACGTCTCTCCCGTAAACTCCAGGTATACCCGAGAGATGTCAGGTAACTGACGTTTTCTTCCTCTGGTATCCTGGAAGAATAGATGTAGTAGGTATAGGACTATCGTAGTAAAGTCTTAAGCTGGTTAACATGGTACAACATAGTAGATTTCTTTTTCCAGGCGTATGTACCAATTAATTTACATCGCTAAGCTTTTCACCACTTAATTTTCTCATACTTCCATGGATCATCATAACCTGGCTTTAGAGCATGACCTGGGTAAACTAATTTTCCGAGCCCTCACCTTCTCCTCTCCAGCTTTAAAAAAAAAGAGTGAGGAGCCCAGCAAGCTTGTCATATAGTTTGCTCATTCCAGCTTGGGCTGAAACAGTTTTTTTTCGAAGCTAGCTCTCTAGCGGCTGTCAAATGTAGCTGCATTAATGAAGTGAAGGCTCAATGATGATATGAAAGTTTCTCTGTCCACACGTCTTTTTAAATAAACACTGCGAGAGGACCACACACTTGGTGTCCGAATATTAATTCAAAAGGACTAAACCCGAGACTTTCTTGCTCACTATCTCTCATAGCGAACAGTATAAAAGTATACCTCTCATCCCAGTCTCTAGAAAAATGTTTACAATAAGCACTCATCAAGGACTTCAGTGTCTGATGAAATCTCTCTAGAGCACCTTGTGACTGTGGAAGATATCTGGTTGAAAGTACAGACTTTATTCCTAGGTGGATAATGCCTTCTTGAAAGATTCTATAAGTGAAGTTAGATCCCTGATCTGATTGTATCTCCTCGTGGCAATTCCAACCTGGCGAAGAAAAATTTCATCAGCGCCGCTCACAATAAGACGAGCATTATTTTTTCTCATAGGAATAGCTACATGATAGCATGTTGCCAGTGTCCATAATAGTAAATAATATTGTATCTAGTATGGTTCTAGGCAAAGGACCAACACAATCGAATAATAAGACTTGAGAGTGGTTCACCATCCACGGTGATAGGAAATGATATGCCAGGGGAGGTGTGTGTGCTGGCTTGCCTGTCATTTGACACATTGCAACATCGCACAGTGATCAGCTTACTGTTTTCCTTCATCTTTGCCAAGGAAAATGTTTGCCAGTTTACTGAGTGTCTCTTGAACACCGCCAAATGTCCACCTATTGGACTATTGTGAGCAAAATCAATGGCTTGTTCCGAAATGTAACTGTAACACTACGGATGCTTGGCGTGCATTGGAAACACTATCAGCTGACAACTTACATGTATTTTTCTCCCCATCAGTACAACCATGACTATAATATAACGAACAATTAACTGTTTCACTATCACTATGGGATACATCAGGAAAATAAGTGATTATGGGAAACTATAATCCTAATAGGAATTAGTTTGATGGTCTGAACTAGCCATCAACAGTGTTTCCATCTCCTTGGATCAAGAGACTCGTCAATACATACATCCACACTGTGTAAGTGTACAAGACGTAAACACAAAGTCTAAAGATAGGAAAGTACTCAAATGTTTGATCATAGAGTTACTAGTATGTCAAACTGTAACAATTTCTCCAACCACATTGGATCAAGAGCATCCTGCACAGGCCCCCATTTGGTACAAAAAAACGCAATCTAAAAGCGTTAGAGATCTCCCAGTGGAATACAGAAAGGAACTGTCCCTTCTAGCATCCAGCCTGTTACTGGGTTTGTCGTAACAATTAGTCGGTATCCTTGTCCAATTATCCATTAGACAATCTTATGATTCAGTAGTGCTTCAGATTACAACTGTAGGCTAATAACTAAGAAAATAAAACTTTAATACAATTAATAGATAAGTTGTCTAGCGTATATCAAAATTAAAATAAATTAATATCAAGCAAAATAAGAATATCACTTCCCTTCGTGTACAATATTATTTGTGCTGAAGCACATATCACATTATAATTCTTAAGTACCGACTGGTACATTAATATTTAATAAGATATTACAAATATGTACAAGTAATTTTGTTTGTTAATGTGTGTAAGTGCTCTAATAATTTCGCTATGTCTCTTGACTTGACTATAGTTCAAACAAGTGACTGACAAAGTCCTCACATAAACTAATTTCTGACCAACTCACTGTGCAATCTGCTTTAACATATAAAAAGAATGCTAACCAATAGCAATATAACTAGCAAAAGTGACACAAATCAGGAACAGGAGATATATCATAACACGAAATAGGATCATCAACAGATCCTCCACAAAAATCACAAAACACATCCGAATACTAACTGAATCTAAGTTTCAGCATAAGAAAATCCCCGACTGTGACAGTACAACAGAAACCATACAAAATTTTTTTTAGGTCAGAAGCTAAACAGCTTCAGAACCTAACTTGGCTCTGAGTGTCTATTTCCGACACACAACTCAGTACATGTTCGAAAATCACTAAGTCTGTACAATGTTTCTGTGATCAGGAGTCCCTCCCTAACTAACATATAATGATACAAGATGACGATCTTCCACAAGGGCCATATAGGAGATTTTCGGCCCTTCTTGTCAATAAAATGTCCAACACCAGCGAGGTCCTAGACCAGATACTGAATAACTTCAGGCCGGGAGGACACCCTCCCTCTATGACGTGAGTAGCTCCATTGACAGTTGCTACCCAGCAACGAAGCCAGCAGGGAAACGAGCCACGAAGCAATAATTACAGTAGTTAGACATCAAGACTTTGAAACTGGCACATTATATGTACTTCCCTACCTAACGGGGGGGTCCCGAAAGGAACTAAGTCAAATAATAATATAAAGCAATATATTTTATGATTAGCTATTATCGCAAATATAAAGCCAATATAAAATTATTGTGAAACGGTAAATATACAATATTATATATGCATAATATACATTGGCACCATTCAGAGGGGTTGCAACAGTGAGGCTGCCAGTTTGGACCAAAAGCAGCTGAAAAATAAGTGCAGGAATTTAAGGAGTCATAACAGTGAAGAAATTGAAACCTGAACAAGTGTATAATTGTGAGACTGACAATGTTGTGAAAACAACTTTATTAATGCCATAAGGAACTGAAGATACAGGGCCGCTACAGAACAGATTATTTGTGCACAGAGATCCGGTGACTCTCAAGCTGGTCCTAGTGGCATTAAAAGAAGAGAAGTAAACCCGAAAAAGGACTTGCCACCCAATCCTAATGAATGGGAATTCCCCTACCTCTAAACACTACACTATCAACACTCTCCCCCTCCTCCCAAAAAAAATCCCATCACATATCACCAGATCTTTCAATAAGGTAAGTGTCATGTAACTGTGCATGTCTTCTTCAGTTTGTGTGTATTAAAATTAATATTTCATGTGGTAAATTTTTTTTTTTTCAATACTTTTGGGTGTCTTGCACGGATTAATTTGATTTCCATTATTTCTTATGGGGAAAATTAACTCGACTAAGGATAATTTTGATTAACGATGAACACTCAGGAACTGATTAATATCGCTGGTCGAGGGTCCACTGTGAAGGCTTACTCAGCCCTGTAACAACTTCAGTCAGTATTACCAAGGCTGGCTCCTCCTCAGGAAAATTAATGAATAGAAAAAGAACAAAAACTGACAAACATAAACAATTTATTATTTAGAAAATATAAAATATAAAACAAATATGAAATATTGATCCTATATTAATGAAAATGAAAAATGAAAAATATAAATGATATCTGAATTCAATGAATTCAACGCTAATAGACATAAATAAACATTGGGTGTCGGTTTGGTGACACTGTCGTGGGGGGGTTGTTGAAATCGTAGCCATTGCTGATGATGGGGGGGGGGGTCCGCAGGTGTTTGTTCCAACCCACTGGCTATTTCTTCACAGTATAGAAGCCTTAGTATTTCTATCCAGATGACAGGAAAGCAGGTTCTTTTACCGCTGCAATGATAGGGTTTACTTCCTGCAATTTCATACAGGTGCGCACAGGTAATTAAATCCAAAAGGGGAAGTCTCAGGACTTTTTACAAAAGTTCCATCTCCATCACTTCTGCTCGTTGATTGGCCAGGTGACCCTCTCTGTCCCTCCAAAAGTAGTTGGGAGCTGGGAGTTGATGAAGATGTTTTGGACCGGAGCCCCACATGTCACCTTTCAGGGGGGGGAAAGCAGGGAAGGGATAGACGGGAACTAGAAATGACCCTACCTTAACAAGCAGCCGTCAATCAAACTATCTCTTTCGGTGGGGGAAAAAAGGTGGGAATAGTGGGAGCTAGACTTACCCTACCTCACAAGAGCCCGTCAATGAAACTATTGTTACTAAATAACTCCTCCGCTACTCTATCTATTGAACTTTTCCCACACAACTCCCGTTACCAAGACTTATAGTCCAAGGAATATACGAAGGAATAGGCGAGGGAAAAAGTTCAAAGATGTGGAAGTCGTGTAAGGCAACAAAGTCATTACTGACTGTATGACTTAACCAGTCAGTAGAAATAATTGGATGAACCAGTGATATATACAATGTGGAACATAAAAGCCTAGAGTGCTAATGTCCACCTAAGAGCCGACTGTTGGTTCCATACAAGTTTTTCTAGGTATATCAAAGGTTTGTGGTCCCGTTTTTCTAAAATGTGAATTATCTTTCCCACAAAATAAAATTTAATTTTGGAGATACCTCACACAAGGCCAAACTTTCCTTTTCTATGTGATTACATATCTTGTTTCTGCGGGAAGAAGTTTTCCGGCTTAGGAGCATAAGGGAAGGGAGTACCATCATGGTAATTAGTAACACTGCACCTAAGCCAGTATCGAGGCATCAGTTCTTAAACAAAATGCTTATTAATATCTGGAATACTTAAGTATCGGGCTTTGTTGAAAAGATACTTTTAATCTCATTAAACTTTTTCTCCGAGCTACGCGAAAAGTTTTAAGAGGTTTCCTTCACAGACTTTTTAAAGGAAGTCGGATAAGATGCCTGTAAGATCAGTAAGGTTCGGGATAAACCGTGCATAAAAATTTACAGAAAAAAAACCCAAGAAGCTAACGCATGAGCTTCTTGGTTTTGGGGACTTTTAAATTCTTAATAAAGCTTAGATCTTACTGGGGAGAGGCCTGCAGAGAGTATTAGAAAGTATCCCCCAGTCCAAGATATCTGAATCTTGTTAGGGCTAAAGGAAGCATTTCTTCGGCAGTGGCAGTGAGTCCAGTGAGCGTAACCTACACAAAACTGATGTAATGTTAGGATAGTTTTCGCCCCACGTGAGTCATTACGAAAATTATCAAAATAAACTGGAAACATTTGGCATATTACCCAGACCTTTCTCAACAGTCTCACATAGGTAGCACAGGCAGTTACCAGACCGAGAGGGCCTAGTTCTATATTGCATCAGTCCTTGGTGTGTAGGGAAAAAGCGGTGTACTGCTTATAAGAAGGACCAACATTACTTGATGATATGCCTGTGCAATACAATCTCTGAAAAGAAGGAAGAGTCATAAAATTTGTGTAGATCGCTATCTATTAAAGGGCATAGGGCTCAGCATCCCGACCGAGTTTATAGCATTAGCCTCTGAAGTCAATAGCAACTCTATATGAATTATCCTCCTTCTTAACCAAGACTACTAGTGAGCAGTATTGCAGATACTGAAGTTCAATGATCTCAGTTTTAATAATTTGTCTACCCACCTCTCCGTCAAATGCATCCAAGGTGAACTGGCACTTGGTATAATTTCTGTTTGAACGATTGTTCCGTCTCTAATCAACTATATGGACTACCGTGGAGGTAACACCTGGAAGATCCGTAAAGATGTTCAGAAAGTTACTCACACATTGAATTAATGTCATGACTCTTTATTGTCATCCAAAGATTCAGTAATATTAATGTTGGTATGTGCCTGAGTGTCAAGATTCACCAATGGTTCATGTAGTTCTTCACAATGTTCTAAAGTTAGAGGTGTCAAATACACACTCATTACATCTTCATTGTCTTATCAAGTTCTTGTGGAAAAACTAAGTCAAAGTTATTAAGACAGTTAGCCGAATTTCTTCAGTAATATTTCTTAAGGATGTTGATATGATAAAGCTTAGGTTTCCCCTTGACTTCTATGAGGTAGTCAACTTTCCCACAAATTTTTAATACTTTATATGGACCTTTCCATGCTACTAATAATTTATTTGACTTGATAGGCAAAAGTACCAGAACTTCATCTCCTACTTTGAAACTTCTCCTCTGACTTTTGGAATCAAAATAGGTTTTGTACTGGTCCATTGACAAACTTTAGTTTTTCGAAACTATGTCAGAGGTCTCCTCAAGTTTGGATCTAAGGTCAAGGAGAAACTGGTAAGAAGACTGAACCTCAGCACTCACCTCCTCATTAGTCCATAAGTCATGAAGGATGGACAATGGGCCTATGGCCTGTCTACCATAGAGAAGTTCAAAAGGTGAAAACCCCAAAGAGTCACTGGAAACTTCCCTCATGGCAAACAAAGCACAGGGTAGGTAACGATACCACTCCTTAGGTTTAAGGGAGCAAAGTTTCCTTAAAATGGACTTGAGAATCGAATGCTGGCGCTCAATCCTTCCATTACAGCTGGGATGATAGGGTGTGGTGAAGAGAGGCTTCACTCCCAGAAGTTGGTATAGATGTTTCATTAAGTCAGATGTGAATTGTGTCCCACGGTCAGACAAAATTTCTCTAGGGATGCCCACTCTGGAGAAGATGGACAAAAGGGCTTCAGCCACCTCTGTAGTAGTTATGGTCTTTAAGGGAACGGCTTCAGGGAAACTCGAAGCATAATCAACTAATGTTAATATATATCTATGTCCCCCAGATGAAAGTGGAGATAAAGGACCAACGATATCAATAGCTACTCTTTTGAAAGGTACCGTAAAGACTGGCATTTTGACCATAGGTACTCGCCTGGTACCTCGGGAGGATGACATTTGGCAAACTTTACATGATCTAAAAAAAGGTATGACATCCGAGGACTTTTTTGGCCAAAAAAATGGGTTTTTCCCAATTTTTTTTAAAGGGTTTTACGTGCGGGAAATGTCCGTCCATGGCAGGTCAGACCTTTTTAAGAACAGTCTCTCTGATTGACTGGAAAAAACTAAGAGGAAATATCTATTTTTTCTGTTTTAATTTAAAATACTGACTTGACAAGAACTTTTAATTAAAAATTTTATATGAAAAGTTTTTTCCTTTGATAATTTGTTCTTTTTTTGTGGCTTTATGGAAATTTGAAGAGAAGGGAAATTCTTTGTAAATTGACAAAGGATCCTTCGATATATCTAAAGGTTTTAAAGTCGGGGAAAATCAAAGGATGGATATAGGAGAACCCGGGGCTTTGGTCTGACCCCCTATCAAGACTTTTTGGTATCGGAGGTGAAATCTTACTTATCTAACAAGTAAAATGGTTAACAAACCCTGCTTTAAGATAGCATCACGGGTTTTTTAACCCCACAAAATCCGTGAACATTGTCTTATTAACTTCGAGGGCTTCCGTTCTACGGGAAGAAGATCTAAAAAGTTTATGTCCCCCTTTTATGATAAAGGGGAAATCCAAAAGGGAAAATGGCACCTTTTACATTACTATTAACGGAGCAAGAATTTGGGGGAGCTATACGCTTCAGCCCAAACCTGTAAACCCCATTTAGCCCAAAATGTAGCAAGGAGGAGGAAAAGTGTCCGGTAGGGCCCAAGTAGTCGAAAGTAACAGGGAAGGTTTCTTTAAGGTGGGAACAGTTTATCAGAAATGACTAACAGTAATCCATGCTCGAAAAAATGTAATACAAAAACCCTTTAACTGTTCCTAAAACAAAAGGGTGTTTGGGTCATTACAGTCTTAAAACATTTTCCAATTTTTTTGGTACTTCTGAAGGACAATCTGGACTTTTTGTCCCTTAACCTTTTTACGCGCAACCCCCAAACCCTGGGGTTCTCCGGGTGTCGCAATATTAAAAAAAAAAATTTTTTTTTCTTAAAAATGAAGATTTTTTCCCCCGATTGTAATGACACCAAAAAAACAAAGGAAAAAAAACTGAGGGAATTTAGCTCTCGCAAATTTTGCGACCTGGGGTGCTGTTTACAAATCGGTTTTTAACCCATTTGAGCCCTATTTTCAGCAATTCCTTTTGTTCCAGTCCCCAACCATAGTTTTTTAGAATCCATTTTTTCCATCGATTAGTACAAGAACCCCCTTTTAAAACGATTTCAATACCTAATAATGGGTCAAAATTTGCAATTTGGCCAATTTCCAAAAATTTTAAAAAATATGACAATTTCAAAAAAAAGGTCCAAATGAACAATGAAACCTTCCGGCTCAAAAATTAACATTTCTTTGCTATCAGTCATGTCTCCAGGCCCCTCGTTTTACTCTTCTTTTTTTTTGAATTTTTATTAAAAACAAAAAATAGAAATTACTATTATGCAGCTACCAATACTTTTAAAAATTTGTAAAAAATAACATAAACCCCATCATGACGCATATTAGAAGGCCAGTTGGCATTTTTTGGGACAAGGGCACATTTGTTTACTTTTAAACATTGGGAAAAAAAACAAAACTTTTCCCCCTACTTTGAGCTCCATTTCTTTAGGTTTTTTTTATATAAAATCAATAAAAATCACCTCTTTTTCTAAAAAAAAAAAAAAATTTTTTCCCAATTCTATCAAATAGACCAAAAAAAGGGAAAATAAACCATAAATACTATAAAAAAAAGACCAAAAAAGTCGCATTTTAAAAAAAAAAAACGGTGGGTTTTTTTTTTTTCTCATTATGCACTCAGCCAGTTTTTTTTAATGTGCACACTGACCCCACAGACTCATTCTCTCCATGTGGGGCCCACCAGCTTTCTCCGCTTTATTTGAAGGGGCCCCTAGAATTTTTGATATATATACGTCAAAACACTGAACCTCTAAGACGTATATATACGGCCGCGACAGTCAAAAGGGTTAACACCACACAAATGACAAACAAAAAAAAAGAAGCATTTTACTTTCCCCTAGAGGGTTTGATTTTTTTAGGTTGATGAACCCCTTGCCCCTTTGGGTTTTGAACCCCTTTTGTCTTTTTAAGGAAATTGTGAGCCCCAGCATACAGGGCAGCAGCCCGCAACTTCCTCGGTTTATCAGGTTACGTTCTCTGATGAATTTTTTTACTGTTTGGGGGAGCGTCAGGAAATTCAGCAACCCAAAACCTAAAAATTTAAAAACTGTGATCAATTCCTGACTCTCTATCCCAAAAAAAAGAAAAAAACAAAAAGTTACCTGTAACTGTGAAAATTTGGCCCTGCTGAAGGTGGGATACCTGAAACTTTTCCCTTTAAAAATTTTTGGTTTTTTTAATGCTTTAAGGATTGCCTTCTTCAGTAGTTTTAAAATTAAAATGATATCCTGTACAAAGTTGCATAGATATTAAGGGGTACCAAAAATAACTTCCAACCTGGTAGCCCAGGGGCAGCAGGGCCCTTCACAGAGGGAGCTTATTTTAAAACCTATAATATATAATTTAAAGTCTTCACCCCCTGTAAAGGGGGTAAATTATTTTTTTGGAAAAATGTGCACTAGCTGCATGATGTTCAAATTTCTCCTTCTTAATTTTTGTTGTGTAAAATTAACTTTTTTTTCTCTAATTTTAAGGAGCTTGTTCGATCCGACCCTTTTTTCTCTCCCTTAACTCATTTCTTATCCTTTTCTCTTTCCCCCAAGTTCCCCCTATTTTAGCCTGTTTTCCCCACTATTTTAGCCTGTTCCTCAGTTCTTAGCTCTTTCTTTCCCATCAATCTATCAACCCCTTTTTTTGTCTTCACGTTCTCTTTCGTCTTTCTTGGCTTTCTCTTTCAATTCTCTCTCTCTCCCTTTTCTCCTGTCTTTCAAGGTTCTCTTCTCCTTTTTCTCCTGTCTTTGAAGGTTCTCTTTCTCCTTTTTCTCTTCTCTTTCGATTTTCTCTCTCTCCTTTTCCTCCTGTCTTTCCCTTTCTAACTGTCTCTCTTCTCTCTCAATTCTCTCTCTTTCAAATCTTTCCTGGATCTTAGCACTAATGAAAGATTCTAAATTTTTCCCTGTTATTCCTAACTTACTTCCAGCATTCATCCAAAACTGGTATTCCTCCATGCTTGCAAGAATAACTTAAACTATCAGTGGAAATGAAACGGGTATTAAAGAAAACAAAGGGTTCTATGCCGGCTCCGAGCAAACAGTAAGTAGAATGGGGTCACTTGACTATCCAATCTTCTCACCAACAAATCAAGAGTGTCCTACGACAGTTCCCTTGTTAAAATAAAGAGCTCAATGAAACAAATTGTCACTGGAAAATCTCGGGTCCGTAGAGTCTAATCCTCCAAAGTGTTTCAAGCTCAAACAAAAAGATGGCAGAATTAAATATTATATCCTGCCTGACTTGACTTACAATAAATTGAGACTATAACAATCACCAAATCTTTTAAATACCTGTACTGTAGTCCTACCATAGAGAATGATTACTCATGGCTGGTGGTAACCATCTGTGGTATGCGGCATTGAAGTTCCAATGGTAGATTCGAGATGGAGTTGAATCTTGATTCAGTCGAGTTGATCCTGGCAAGGTCGCCACTTGTGAAGGCTTACTCAGCCCTGTAACAACTTCAGTCAGTATTACCAAGGCTGACTCCTCTTCAGGAAAATTAATGAATAGAAAAAAAACAAAAACTGGCAAACATAAACAATTTATTATTTAGAAAATATAAAATATAGAACACTTAAATATGAAATATTGATCCTATATTAATGAAAATGAAAAATGAAAAATATAAATGATATCTGAATTCAATGAATTCAACGCTAATAGACATAAATAAAACTTGGGTGTCTGGTGTTGGTGACACTGCGTGTTGTTGAAATCGTAGCCATTGCTGATGATAGGGGGGGGTCACAGGTGTTGGTTACAACCCACTGGCTAGTTCTTCACAGTATAGCCTTGAGTATTCTATCCACATGACAGGAAAGCAGGTTTTTTACCGCTGCAATGATGAGGGGTTACGTCCTGCAATTTCACACAGGTGCACAGGTAATTAAATCCAAAAGGGCGAAGTCTCAGGACGTTAGTCCATCTCCATCAATTCTGCTCGTTGATTGCCAGGTGACCCTCTCTGTCATCCAAGAGTAGTGTTGGGAGCTGTAGGTCGAGTGATTACTGTTTGGACCGGAGCCCCACACGTCACCTTTTGGGGGGGGGGAGAAGGAGGGGAAGGGATAGCGGGAGCTAGACTGACCCTACCTTAACAAGTAGCCGGCAATGAAACTATTGTTACTATATACTCCATCGCTACTCCTATCTATTGAACTTTTCCCTCATATCCACTGTATTGTTTATTATGTCATATTAGATCAATTGTGATAGGCAATAACCTGTAGTGTTGATGTTAACATAATAATAAAGCATATTCTCCTGCATCACGAGACTGAGCTCATGACTACCAACAGTGGCTTCAAAGCCACCTTATCTTTAATGGACAATGTACTGTGTAGTGCTTTACACAATGAAAAGCATTTCTTTTGTTCATTGGAACCATGGCTAGGGCTAAAAGTAAGCAGGTTATAACAATAAATGGAGAAAAAGAAATTAGAATGACTTATGCAGCAAGTAGTGTCACCAAACAGTACCAGCAGGTTGATGTGGCGACCCTGGAAATTTGAAATTATGCTAGCCGAAATTAGTGCTGAATAACTGAAGGAACCGAATAACTTGTTGCCAAATTTGTGATGGTGGACCTGTACTTCCCAGGGTGGTTGCTGTCTACCAGTCTACTACCCATTACATTTTTAAGGGCATTTAAAACAATCAAAGTTGTCAGATGATGAGTTTTGGGCAGTACGAGAGTGTGTTTAGCATATTCACCCAATTCAGCATTTTGTAACCTGCCTCTGCATCTGATTACATCATCAATTAAATACAGCCCCAATTTATCTATTTTTAAATCCTTTTCATTTTTTCTTTAATTATTAATTTAATTTCATCTCCATCATTCTGCAGCCTCTGCAGCCAGTAATTCAGAGGATGTAAATTTAACCCTTTCAGGGTCGACAGGCCCTCTCCCAGACTTGTTCTCTGGATTGAAAAATATTTGAAAAAAAAAAAAAATTCTCATGAAAAGATAGTTTTTTTTTTTTCTAAACTTTATAGGCTAAAAAAATTTTTTTTGCCATCAATACTTACCGAGATATTGAGGCATGAAGTTGACAGAAAGTGAACCGTATACAGCAACATCACTGACTGCCGGTCACCCGGTAATCATTTATTTAGTTTTTTTCTACTTTTTTCTATTATTTTTTTAATATTTTTTCTTTTCAAGTAACTTTTGTGGCCTGTGAGACCAATATGAGCACTCTTTTGTAAATTTTTACTGTTTCTATATTACGTAATAACTGCACAAACACTGTTGTCATTATATTGTTTACAAAACTTGTTTACACAGACAAACAATATAAAATATTGTTTATTACCATTTTCTGTAATTTTATATTCACATATACAGTCACAGGACATGTTTCTAGAAGTTCTGCACTGTACATGGTGTCATACACAGTGGTGCTTTACACTCCTCACATAAAACAAGTGTCTCTGCGTTGTGGGTGGTTTTCTATTGCAGGTGCTTGTTTCCTTGGTACTTGAAATTATTTGTCTGATGACAGACAAAACAAATTTTGCCATATGGGGGTTTGTTTCTGGTCCTCAATCTTATACCTATTATTAGCAATAGAGGCATGAAATGTCCATAAATTTGGAATAAGGAGTTTTATGCAACCACGTAAAACTTGCGACAACAATCATCAAACCCTGTCTGCAATGTCACATTTGTCCACTGAGTGACATTTTGAGAGTCGATTAGTCATCACAGCTGGCAGGTTTTAGAATGGGTTCATTGGTCCTCTATTATGCCCGGGGGGGGGGGGGGGGGGGGGGGGGGGGGGGTAAAAAAAAGGCCAGTGTTTGTCATTTTGTTAGGGTGAATGATGACAACAGTGTGACAATCTCATTTGTCATGCCACCAAAATGCCATGATGTCATGGGTAGCAAATCCTTCACCTCACCTCTACAAGTGCCAGCGTCAAACCTGGGCATGTGCTTATGATTTCCACGCACTGTGCCACACACATCTGTCCATGTTTCACGTTGCCAAAAATTCACGAGTGATGGGCTTGTGTACCAGTTATCAGTATATAATAAATGACCCCTTAACCAGATAGGTTCCCATCATTGCCTAAACCAAATCAACAGAGATGCCCAAAATCTTTCCTGTATTTTGCAATGTATAACTCCAGTGTGCACAATACTATCCCAAGAACCACTGTAATAAGCAGTCACAAAGCACATTAACTTTATACTAAAGCGTTCCCCTTTTGCTTGGTATGTACTGCTTGAATGAAAAGTCTTCCTTTGAACAGAAATCAAAGACTCATCAATAACAAGCTCCTGAAGGATCAAAAATACATATTTAATTTCTGTTTCAGATACACAAACACATTTCCTAATCTTATGTAACCTGCCATTTCTGTCAGGCCTGTTTTGTCTGAGAAAGTGAAGCATACATAGTAGTACACAAATCGATTCACGTCACATTATACACTGAAACCTGGGGTTGCAATCAGGCGGTACTGATGCCAGTTATTATTTGACACTGTGACTTAAATGCATGTGGCATAAATATTATTGTGGCAAAGAAAAGATACATTTCAGCCACAGTTGTCCCCCTTCCATTGGTGAAGGAGTGATTTTGGTGAAAGTATTGTTTTTACCATTGTGTTACTTTTTCGAAGTACTGTTGCATTCCCCTGACAATAATTTCCATCAGGGTTCATCAAAGATAACTTGAAACATTCCAGTTCAGTGGCATTGTTCCCAAGTGTACAAGAGGCCCGGTATTCCACTTGAATTTCATCAAAGTGATGGGGATTGGGAACAAAATTGCAAAGCATCCTGCCATCCCAGGTGCGTTTGATGTGTGGGTACTGATAATGACAGGTGGTTTGATGGTTTGTTGTGGTTGTGGAGGCATGTGGTTTGTGAGGCCTGGTGTGGTGGGTGGTGGGGGATGGTGGCCTTTGTTGTAGTCTGCTGAGGCAGCGGACAGGGTGGCAGCATAGGCCCACTGCTGTGCATCAAGTCCGGCACCACCACTACCACCACCATGCACATTTTCCATCCCAATTGCACTACTATCATCTTCATTTTCACTATCTGTTCCTGTTGTACAGTCAGGGGATGTACTCTGAGATGTACTCCTTCCCCTTGGAATAGCATATGGGACAATACTAGAGCGCATATACCGTCATATATACTAATGCTTCACTGGAGAATATTCTACTTCACTATTGCTACTGGAACTGTTTTCAAGTGCTTGTAGTTCATATTCACTATCACACCCAGGAAATTGTCCACATAAAATTGTATACACATTACATCACTTAATGGACCACCTGTACATTTAGGGTGTCCATTTATCATCACTTGAAGTAGGAACAGACTGGATGTAGCACCAAAAAGTGTTCGGAGGGCTAAGTGGGTCACTAGGATTTTCAGGCCACAAGAAATGGGTACAACCCCAGTCTGCCTCCTGCAAACCCACTCATAGGAAAGCTTTACTTATGTCAGCCATAAAGGCATAATACTTAACCCTGAAATTTAACATCAACGATGAACCTTTCATTAAGCAGTCATTTAGCCTCTTAACTGTCCAAATGTAGATCTATGTTTACATGCATAGTGCTCTGAATAAGAACATAAGAACATAAGAAAGGAGGAACACTGCAGGAGGCCTGCTGGCCCATACTAGGCAGGTCCTTTACAATTCATCCCACAAACAAACATTTGCCCAACCAATTTTCAATGCCACCCAAGAAATAATCAACTGATGTGAAAGTCCCACTCAAATCCAACCCCCCCCCACACATGAAACTTATCCAACCTCGATTTTGAAACTAGGCCCAGTGGAGTCCAGCCTCAATAATCCCAACTAGGTAGACTGTGCACCATCAACTACCCATTTCCAAACCAATACTTTTGCCTATGGTCCTTTCTAAAAACAAACTTATCTAATTTAAATCATTTACTGCACGTTATCTCTCTTGGAGAGACCAATCCTTAAGACCTTATTAATATCCCCTTATTAGATACCTATCTTCCACTTATACACTTCGATCGGTCTCCCTCATTCCTTCGTCAACAAGTTATGTAACTTAAGAGTCTTCAATCTTTTCTTCATAAGGAAGATTTCTGATGCTATTATTAGATTTAGAGTCATCTTATCCTGAAAAGTATGTCTAACGAATTTATGTCCATTTGTATATAACGGAGACCAGAACTGAGCTGCTAATCTAGGAGAGGCCTTACTAAATTATGTATAAAAGCTGCAGTATGACCTCTGGACATCTGTTGCTTACACATCCTTGATATCAATCCCAGTAAATTCTATTTGCCTTATTACTCGCTTAGGCATTGCTGTCTTTGGTTTATAAGGGTTGCAGCTCACCATAACACCCCCTGAAGTCCTTTCGCAATCGAAGGCTAGTACTATCATCATTTAATTTAATAAGTACTAGGGTTATGGGCACCCCCAGCTTCAGAACTTGCATTTATCTCATTGAACTGCATCCTGCCCTTTCTGACCAAGAATAGATTTGTTAAATCCTCCCTTAAGATCCTAACATCTACGTTTGAAATCAATTTTCCTACCTATCATTGTGTCATCGGCGAATTGCCATATCACAAGTTAATTCCCATCATCAAGATCATTGATATATATTATTAAACAACAACGGGCGCCAAGACAAGATCCCTGTGGAAAGCCACTTTGTTACAGACCCCACTCCGGATTTAACCCCATTTTATGGCCACTCTCTGCTCCTAAGTCAGTGATGCCATTACTCGATCCACGAGAGAACATTTCCCCCAATGCCCATGAGCTGCCACATTCTTTAACAGACTATGGTGCGGAATCACCTATCAAAAGCCTTACTAAAATCTAAGTAAATAATATCAATTCTTTATTGTGGTCAACAGCCCAAAGCTTTACTGAAGAACGTTAATAAATTAGTTAGCAAGACCCGGCCTCTTGTGAATCCATCAAGAGTATCATTAAACAAGACTACGCTTATCGAGATGGCTTTCTTATAATCTCAGCTATAATTACTCTAGTAATTTGCCTACAATTGAGGTCAGGCTTATTGGGCGGTAATTTGACGTAACGTCTCGATGTCCCCTGGTTTTAAAAAATAGAGAATAACATTAGCCATTCTTCCACATATCAGACACTACACCTTTTTGAAGCGATAAAATTAAAAATATTACTTAATAGTTCAAGAGTATACCATTTTGCACTTCCTTAAGAACCCTTGAAAAAACCTCATCAGGACCCGGCGACTTATTTTGCTTCAGTCTGTCTATCTGCCTCACAACCTATCTCACTAGTGACTGTGATTTACATAATTTATCTTCTTCTAGCCCACTGTAAAAAATTAATTTCTGGAATATATTGTTAGTGTCTTCCTGAGTTAAATACTGAGAGAAAATAATTATTTAAAAATCAAGCACATTTCATTCATCATGTCAGTAAGGGTGCCCATAGTTATTTTAAGGGACCTATCTTATCTCTAACTTTTGTTCTATAGACTTGGAAAAAACATTTGGGTAGTCTTAGAAAAAAAATCCCTCGCACTTTAATTTCATACCCTTTTAGCTTTTCCTTAACCCCTTTTTAATGTCCCTCTTAATGTCAATATACTGATTCATAAGATGACCCTCACTCTCTTTTGATACGCCTATAAATTCCTTTCTTATGCCGTAGTAGATATTGAGCCTATTATTCATTCCATTTTGGTCATTTCTATTTGGATACTAATTTTCTTTATATGGGATAAACGCTCTTGAGCAGCATATATAGTGTTCAGAAACTGCATATTGATAGCTCTCTTACGTTACCCCCATTCAAACAGATGATAAGTGTTTCTCTAAGCCCATCGTAATCTGCTAAGCGAAAATCTGACGTTACTGAGTTAATCGCTACTATCGAACGTTCCATTCATGCTAAATTAATTGAGATTTGTTGGTCGCTAGCACCCATTTTCCTCTAAATTCAAAATTATTAACAAGGGATTCATTGTTTGCCATAACTAAGTCAAGCAGGTTATTTCCCCTTGTAGGTTCTGTCAAAAACTGCTTCAAAAAACAATCCTGAAATACTTCTAAGAAGTGTATGATTCTAAATTCCCAGTCAAGAAATTCCAATCAACATGACTAAAGTTAAAGTCTCCTAGAATTACTACATTAGGTGCCTTGTAGCCTTAACAATTTCCTCCCATAGTAGTTTCCCTTGGTCCTATCTAAGTTTGGGGGACGGTATATCACTCCTAAAATCAGTTTTTCATGCCCCCACTGAAAATTCTATCCAAACAGACTCTGTATGTGTTACTTCAGACTTAATACCCGTTTTTATGCAACAGTTCAAGCGATCTCGGACATACAATGCCACCCCACCCCCTTCCCGATACTTCTATCTACTTGGAAAAATTTTTAAAACCCTGAATATGACATTCCGCAGGCATGTCCCGATTTTTTGAATTAAAACCACGTCTCATTAAGGCAAATACATCAATGTTACCTACACTAGCAACTAATCTCAACTCGTCCTCTTATTCCTAGCACTACTGCAAATTTGCATAATAAACATTGAAAGACTCTCCTTTCTCTTTACCCTTCCTGCTCATTTCTATTTTTCTACTAAACCTATTACTGTCCTTATCACCCCAAAGGGCCCTGGCTTTTCAATATCTATCTCGTTCTTATTATTACAGTTCCCTTAGAACTCGAATATTACTACACTGGGACTTCACTGTTTTCCTGCCAAACCCATACCACTTAAAATATTCTAGTTTAAAGTCCTAAACTGCTCCCTCCACTGCAGTTGCCAGTGCTCCCACCCCACACCTAGATAAGTGAACCCCATCCCTAGCATTTCATGTCATTTCTGCCATAGAAGAGGTCCCCGTTGTCAATGAATGTTAACGCATTTTCCTTACAGTATTTGTCCAGCCAGCAATTGACACCAATTGCCCTGGAAACCATTCATTTCAACTCCCCTCCTTGGCAAAATACCACATATGAAGGGTTCCCACCCTACTTCTAATTATTTCTATTTCTGACCTTATTTTTTTTTTTTTTTTATTATCACACTGGCCCATTCCCACCAAGGCAGGGTGGCCCGAAAAAGAAAAACTTTCAAACCCTCATTCACTCCATCACTGTCTTGCCAGAAGGGTGTTTTACACTACAGTTTTTAAACTGCAACATTAACACCCCCCCTTCAAGTGCGGCAGTATTTCCCATCTCCAGGACTAAAGTCCCCCCTCCCGGTTTCCTAATCCCTTATAAATGTTACTTTGCTCCATCCAACAGCCGTCAAGTTTTTAAAAACCATTTGTTCCATTCACTCCTATCAAACCCACGCCACGCATGCCTGCTGGAAGCCCAAAGCCCCCCACACAAAACCTCCTTTACCCCCCTCCCTCAACCCTTCCTGGGCCGACCCCTACCCCCCTTCCTTCCACTACAGACTGATACACTTTTAATTTATTCTGTTTCGCTCCATTCTCCCATGTCCGAACCACCTCAAAAACCCTTTCCTCAGCCCTCTGGACAACATTTTTGGTAACCCCGCACCTCCCCCTAACTTCCAAATACAATTCCTGCATTATTTTCACACCACACATTCCCCTCAGACAGACATCTCCACTGCCCCAGCCTTCTCCTCGCTGCAACTTCATCACCCTGCTTCACCCCCATTAAGAGCGTGGTAAACTATCTCCATACATTCCCCCTTTGCCTCCAAGGAAAAAGTTCTCTGTCTCCACAGACTCCAAAGGGCACCACCACTTTTTTTCCCTCATAATTCTATGATTCACCCATCTTTCAAGACCCACCCGCTGACCCCACTCCCAAATATCTGAATACTTCACCTCCTCCATATTTTTTTCCCCTCCTTGATATTCAATCTTTCATCACCTAACTTTTTGTTATCCTAAAACTTACCTTTCCGTATTCCCCTTTAATTTTCTTTTTTTGCACACACCCAAATTACCACCAATCTCTGCACTTCTTTCAGAATCTCCCAAGAGCACAGTGTCATCAGCAAAGAGCAGCTGTGACAACTCCCCCCGTGTGTGATTCTTTATCTTTTAATCCACGCCCCTTGCCAAAACCCCCGCTTTTCTTCCTTACAACCCCATCTATAAAAAATTTAAACAACCCGGTGACATCAACCCCTCCTTGTCTAAGGCCTACTTTTACTGGGAAAAAAATTCCCTCTTTTCACTACTTAATTGAGCTTCACTATCCCCGTAAAAACCTTCACTGCTTTCAGTAACCACCTCCTACACCATCCTTGCAACATTGCCACTTGCCCCCTATCCACCCTGTCAACGCCTTTCCAAAACCATAAATGCCACAAAGACCTTTTGCCTTACTAAATAGTTCACTTATATTTTCACTTAAACACCCGGCCACACACCCCTACCTTTCCTAAAACCCCTTGTTTATCTGCTATCCTATTCTCCGTCTTATCTTAATTCTTTCAATTAAAACCTACCAAAACACTTTACCAGGGGCACTCAAAGACTTTTCCCCTATAATTTTTTTCACCCTTTATCCCCCCTTTCCTTTATACAAAGGAACTATGCGCTCTTGCCAACCCCAGGTACCTTACCCTCTTTCCCTACATTTATTAAATAATTGCCCAACCCCAAAACAAAACCCCCCCTGCTTTTAACATTCTATCTTTTTCCCATCAATCCCGGCCCTACCCCCTTTCATTTTACCTATGCCTCAGAACTTCCCCCCCCACTCACAACTGGGTCTTCCTCACTCCTACAAAATGTTATTTCCCCCTTGCCCTATAAACGAAATCACAGCCCCATTTTATCAACATTTAACAATTCCTCAAAAATTCCCTCCCCCCCCAAAACCTCAACTCTCCATTTTAAATAATCCCTCTCCTATTTTTAAAAGACATATCCATTTTTTCTTGGTTCCCTTAACTTGTTAATCTCACCCAAAAATTTTTCTTATTTCAACAAAAATTGTTGAAACAGCCACCCACTCCTCATTTTCTCTCTTTTTACATTGCTTTTACCACTCTCTTTAAACCCCTCTCTTTTTTTCCATATACCTTTTCCCCCCTTGATCACTTCTACTTTGTAAAAACTTCTCATTGCTAACTTTTTCTCCCCTTACTACTCTCTTTTTCATCATCATTCCACCAATCGCTCCTCTTCCCTCCGCCCCACTTTTCCCGTAACCACAAACTTCTG
>NC_069429.1:37069953-37087870 GCF_026875155.1 Cherax quadricarinatus | reverse complement strand
AGCCTGGAGGAAATCAACTAGCTCAGCAAAAATTAATTGTTCAATTGCAGACCAGTCAGCCAAACAGTTCTAAGGATATAACACATAATGACTCTGAGGTATCTGTCAAGTCTCACAAAGAAAAAAATAATCCCAGTGGTAATAGTCATAATTAACCCTTTGAGGGTTTCGGACGTACTAGTACGGCTTACGACCCAGGGTTTTTGACGTACTAGTACGCCTAAATTCTAGCGCCCTCAAATCTAGTGGGAGAAAGCTGGTAGGCCTACATATGAAAGAATGGGTCCATGTGGTCAGTGTGCATGGTATAAAAAAAATCCTGCAGCACACAGTGCATAATGAGAAAAAAAAACTTTGACCGTTTTTTTGGAATAAAACAGCGACTTTGCACTGTATTTTCGTATGGTATTTATTGTTTTATTCTAGCTTTCTTGGTCTCATTTTATAGAATGGAAGGCATATCACAGAAATTGAGATGATTTTGACTGGTTTTAGAATGAAAAGTACCTTGAAATTGAGCTCAAAGTAGCAGAAATGTTTGATTTTTACCAAATTTCAAAAGTAAACAAATCATGCCAAGCGTCCAATACACATCACTGGTGAGTCTAATATTTTTTGCAAGTGCGCCATATGATTCATACCATTTTTACACTAATGCAGTAGTCTGCATAACAGTAAATCTTCTATTTTTTGTGAGAATAAAAATTCAAAGTGGAAAGCAAAAGAATGTAAGAGGGGCCTTGAGACGTGACTAATGAACAGAGGAAATGTCATTTTAGTGCCAGGAATGTATTTCTTGTTTGTTCTGGACCCTATTCGGAAATTGGCATCTTTTGAAATTTGTGTGAAATTGGCAAAATTGCTAAATTCTGACCACTGTACTGGATAGTTGAAATAAGTAAATGGGTGGTTTCTTGCACTCATTCAATAGAAAAAATGGAATTCTAACAAAATATTCATGTTTTTTGTCGACTAGTACAGTGGAACTGACCGAAAATGGGGCTCAAAGTGGGCAAAATCGCTGATGCATAAACATCGCCGAGACCGCTAACATCGCGAGAGCATAATTCCGTAAGTTTTCCATCAAATTTCATATTTTTGGTGTCATTAGGATCGGGAAACGATTCTCTATCTTTTCATAAGAAAAAATTATTTTTTTTTTAAATTTGGCCGACCGAGAACGAGTCTCGGAGAGGGCCTGTCGACCCTCAAAGGGTTAAGGGTTCCATAGGCACATATTAAGTGACAGGAATCAGTAATAGTGGTTCATCACATCAAAGTATGAGGAATAAGTACCTCAGAAAGGGTAACCCAGAATAGTAATGCCTATAATTCATGGGATGTTAAAGTAGAAAGAATGGAAGAACTTGACAGATTTATCAGATGTCTAGACAATCATAATGTAAAGGACTGTCATGCCAAATTGAACAGTTGCTATCAATTCAACAAGGGAAGGCACCATACAGTTATGTGCAAGGGTGAATGTAATTCTAATAATAATGGTGGCAATAATGAAAATGTTAATAACCCTGACACTACAGTAACTAATGTAAAGGTTGCAGTTAATGGCAATAATGATGGCCTAGCTGAGGTAGCCTTGCCGATGTTGGATGTAATAATTCAGGATAAAGGGCATAAATCCAAAACTATGCGGCATCACTCTCCTCAACACTGGTACGGGCCATGTAATATATGGCAGACTACCGCGTAGTAATAATGACTAGAGGAAGTAGTAAATACAGCCACGGTGTCTTACTCATAAAAGGTCAACCCAGTACAAGTATTCCTCTATCGAGGATGATGTTGAACCAGTCTAATTTGTGGGAGCTGGACAGCATAGGGATTAATGTAAATGAGGAAAGTCCAGATGATTCCTTTACTCAGGAACAATACCTGAAGGATGTTGTTAAATTTGACTCTGGACATTACTGGGTGCGACTTCTGTGGAAGCTGAACTGTCCAGAATTACCTACTAATTATAGGATGGCGTATGGACAGTTAAAGGGCCCAGCTCTGCAAACTGAGCAAGACACCAGAATTATTGACTGCTTATAATAATATAATTAATAAACAGTTAAATAATAAATTGTTCCTACTTCAGGCGACGATAAATGCACACCTTAAGTGCACAGGTGGTCCACGAGTGAAGTAATTGGGTAAATAATCTTATGTGGACAATTTCCTGGGTGTGACGTCAACTGAAGAGGAACTAATGAGGATATATGAAGGGGTTAATGAAATAATGCAAGGTTCAAGGATGCCCCTGAGGGAATGGAACAGTAATTAGTCCATTTTGAGGGATCAATAAATAAAGATAGCCCTGGAGTTGAAGTACCTATATGCAGTAATGTACTGGGGCTGACTTGGGATACTGAGAGAGACTTGTTATTGTTAAAGTCTAATAATTCCAGTTTGCCCAATAAAGTAACCCAGAGAGTATAGGTTTAGTGTCACAACTAACAATAAAAGGGAAACTGTTAATACAAGAAGCATGGAAGCTTGAGTGTGCTTTGGATGGAGCCCTACCTGAGGAGTTAACAGGTGGAAATTAATTGGTGATTATGTAAATACCAATGTTGGAGTTCCCAAGCCAGGTGGCCAGTGAAGATGGGAAAATTGTACTCCACATTATTTAAGTCGTCTATCAACGACCTCCGCCCGGCCACAGTGTGGAAAATAATTTTCCAAAATTATACTGTATATTTTTTATAATGTAAATATACATGATTAATGTATTACTGTTGCTCTAAAGTGTATTTTGAAGGAGAGAACCAACATGGAACCTCTGTTCCTGCACTGATGGGCAGAGGTGAGGTCGAGACGGGGCATCGTGTGGCAGGAGTGTTTTGAATGGAGTTAAGAGGCTGGGAAAAAATGGGCCCAGGAAATCGGCATCTGCAGTGGCCAAAGGATTAATATAGGCCTCACTTCATAATAAAAAGTGTCGTAGTAGACGGCGGGGGGAAATGGCATGACGCCATGGAGAGTGTTCCGGGGAAAATACCCATGATTTAATCATCACTAATCAGTCTCAAATCTTAATGTGTCGACCTCTAATGTTGTAAAATTCATGAGGCGTTAAATTGTCTTGTGAATTGTAATGTAATCAGTGATAATAACACTAAGTTAAGGAATGGTTAAAGTGCTATGAGCCGCCATTCCCCGAGTGAGTGAGCACATGTTAACATCGTGGTGCCTGTCCCGAGGATAGTAGATTTTTATGGAGTCACAACTTCTAAACTGGGACAAACCAACGGATACCTAGTCCTGCTGAAAAAAGAACCATATCGGTGTAGCAGGACATTGAAATGAGATGGTGGATGGAGGAAATAAGAAGCATCAACAACCCACAGTTAAGTAACCTTTCTAGTTATAGCAAACTGATACTGGCCAGTTAGGTATGTTGTAATTTGATAGGTTATGGGTGATCCAGCTGCATCAAGTGACCACTGGAGAAAATCTGGTAAGTGTTGGTATTATATACAAGTGTTTTCCCTTGATGGATATATATGTGTGTAACCTACTCCCCCCTTTCCTTCAGTCAAACCAGTATAATCTATACAGTCCACAATTAATTAGTAGCACCATACTTGTGAGTGCTATCCACTTCATACTGGTCTCGGATAGATATGGGTAAGATTGTGAGGTCGAAGGAACCACCTGCAGTGACCAGGGGTGGCTAAGTTTTCTCACATGTCTACACGGGGTGACTACGGTAAACAATATGGTTGTCGTCTCCGAATGAGATTACTTGTATGAATGTAATGTTGAGGTACATACAGGTAACCCCCTATAAAATTTTCCATAAGTGGTATCAAAAATGAAAGGATGTTGCACAAATGCTGCATATGGGTTATCCAGGTTTTTGATATCTCCTCGATCACTTGTAGCCACATTCATCTCATCAACATCTCTTTCTTCTTAAAAGTGAAGTGTTAACATGACACGACAACAGTGAATCCCTGGTGTTTGCCTCACTATTTGCTCTAGCTGGTGCTCAGTTGAACTAGTGCTCCAACAAGGTACTAAAGGGTTCCAGAATTTTTTAATATTGCACACACTGAGTGTACAGACACATTCTCTCATGTCTATGCAACTCAGGCCTATGGAGCCAAATTTGAAGGCATGAAAAATAAAATGTAGATATACATTCAGAGCACTATGCATGTAAACATAGATCTACATTTGGACAGTTAAGAGGCTAAATGACTGCTTAATGAAAGGTTCATCGTTGATGTTAAATTTCAGGGTTAAGTATTATGCCTTTATGGCAGATGTAAGTAAAGCTTTCCTATGAGTGGGTTTGCAGGAGGCAGACTGGGGTTGTACCCATTTCTTGTGGCCTGAAAATCCTAGTGACCCACTTAGCCCTCCGAACACTTTTTGCTTTAAGAGTATATTATTTGGTGCTACATCCAGTTTGTTCCTACTTCAAGTGATGATAAATGGACACCCTAAATCGTACAGGTGGTCCATTAAGTGATGTAATGTGTATACAATTTTATGTGGACAATTTCCTGGGTGTGATAGTGAATATGAACTACAAGCACTTGAAAACAGTTCCAGTAGCAATAGTGAAGTAGAATATTCTCCAGTGAAGCATTAGTATATACGACGGTATATGCGCTCTAGTATTGTCCCATATGCTATTCCAAGGGGAAGGAGTACATCTCAGAGTACATCTCGTGGCTGTACAACAGGAACAGATAGTGAAAATGAAGATGATAGTGGTGCAATTGGGATGGAAAATGTGCATGGTGGTGGTAGTGGTGGTGCCGGACATGAAGCACCAGCAGTGGGCCATGCTGCCACCCACGCCGCTGCCTCAGCAGAACTACAACAAAGGCCACCATCCCCCACCCACCCACCACACCAGCCTCCACAACCACAGCCTCCACAACCACAACCACAACCACCTGTCAATATCCAGTACCCACCATCAAACCGCACCTGGGATTGGCAGGAAGCTGCCAATTTTGTTCCCAATCCCCATCACTTTGATGAAATTCAAAGTGGAATACGGCCATCTTGTACACTTGGGAACAATGCCACTGAACTGGAATGTTTCAAGTTATTCTTTGATGAACCCCTGATGGAAATTATTGTCAGGGAAAGCAACAGATACTTCGAGTACACCATGGTAAACACAATACTTTCACCAAAATCACACCTACACCAATGGAAGGGGACAACTGTGGCTGAAATGTATCTTTTCTTTGCCACAATAATATTTATGCCACATGCATATAAGCACAGTGTCAAATCATACTGGCCAACAGACCGCCTGATTGCAACCCCAGGTTTCAGTGATATAATGTGAGTGAATCGATTTGTGCTACTATTATGTATGCTTCACTTCTCAGACAAAACCAGGCCTGACAGAAATGGCAGGTTACATAAGATTAGGAATGTGTTTGTGTATCTGAAACAGAAATTCAATATGTATTTTTATCCCTTTAGGAAGCTTGTTATTGATGAGTCTTTGATTCTGTTCAAAGGAAGACTTTCATTCAAGCAGTACATACCAAGCAAAAGGAAACGCTTTAGTATAAAGTTAATTGTGCTTTGTGACTGCTACAGTGGTCTTGGATATTATTGTGCACACTGGAAGTTATACATTGCAAAATACCAGGAAGTTATTGGGCATCTCTGTTGATTTGGTTAGGGCAATGATGGAACCATATCTTGGTAAGGGGCATATATTATATACTGATAACTGGTACACAAGCCATCACTCAGTGATTTTTTGCAAGTGAACATGACAGATGTGTGTGGCACAGTGCGTGGAAATCATAAGCACATGCCCAGGTTTGACGCTGGCACTTGTAGAGGTGAGGTGCAGGCATTTGCTACCAATGACATCATGGCATTTTGGTGGCATGACAAATGAGATGTCACACTGTTGTCATCAGTTCACCCTAACAAAATGACAAACACTGGCAGGCATAATAGAGAGACCAATGAACCCATTCTAAAACCTGCAGCTGTGATGGACTACACACTCAAAATGCACTCAGTGGACAAATGTGACATGCAGATAGGGTTTGCTGATTGTGTTCGCAAGTTTTAAGTGGTGCATAAAACTCTTTTTCCAAATTCTGGACATTTCCATGCTCAATGCTAATAATATGTATAAGATGAGGACCAGAAACAAACCCCCATATGGCAAATTTTGTTTGTCTGTCATCAGACAAATAATATTCAAGTACCAAGGAACAGCACCTGCAATAGAAAACCTCCCACAACAACGCAGAGACACTCGTTTTATGTGTGAGGAGAGTAAAACACCACTGTGTATGACACCATGCACACTGCAGAACTTCTAGAAACATGTCCTGTGACTGTATATGTGAATATAAAATACAGAAAAATGGTAATAAACAATATTTTATATTGTTTGTCTGTGTAAACAAGTTTTGTAAACAATATAATGACAACAGTGTTTGTGCAGTTATTATGTAATATAGAAACAGTAAAAATTTACAAAAGAGTGCTCATATTGGTCTCACAGGCCACAAAAGTTACTTGAAAAGAAAAAATATTAAAAAATAATAGAAAAAAGTAGAAAAAAACAAAATAAATGATTACCGGGTGACCGGCAGTCAGTGATGTTGCTGTATGTGGTTCACTTTCTGTCAACTTCATGCCTCAATATCTCGGTAAGTATTGATGGCAAAAAAAATTTTTTTTAGCCTATAAAGTTTAGAAAAAAAAAAACTATCTTTTCATGAGAATTTTTTTTTTTTTCAAATATTTTTCGATCCAGAGAACAAGTCTGGGAGAGGGCCTGTCGACCCTGAAAGGGTTAAATTTACATCCTCTGAATTACTGGCTGCAGAATGATGGAGATGAAATTAAATTAATAATTAAAGAAAAAATGAAAAGGATTTAATAATAGATAAATTGGGGCTGTATTTAATTGATGATGTAATCAGATGCAGAGGCAGGTTACAAAATGCTGAATTGGGTGAATATGCTAAACACACTCTCGTACTGCCCAAAACTCATCATCTGACAACTTTGATTGTTTTAAATGCCCTTAAAAATGTAATGGGTAGTAGACTGGTAGACAGCAACCACCCTGGGAAGTACAGGTCCACCATCACAAATTTGGCAACAAGTTATTCGGTTCCTTCAGTTATTCAGCACTAATTTCGGCTAGCATAATTTCAAATTTCCAGGGTCGCCACATCAACCTGCTGGTACTGTTTGGTGACACTACTTGCTGCGTAAGACATTCTAATTTCTTTTTCTCCATTTATTGTTATAACCTGCTTACTTTTAGCCCTAGCCATGGTTCCAATGAACAAAAGAAATGCTTTTCATTGTGTAAAGCACCTACACAGTACATTGTCCATTAAAGATAAGGTGGCTTTGAAGCCACTGTTGGTAGTCATGAGCTCAGTCTCGTGATGCAGGAGAATATGCTTTATTATTATGTTAACATCAACACTACAGGTTATTGCCTATCACAATTGATCTAATATGACATAATAAACAATACAGTGGATATGAGGGAAAAGTTCAATAGATAGGAGTAGCGATGGAGTATATAGTAACAATAGTTTCATTGCCGGCTACTTGTTAAGGAAGGGTAAGTCTAGCTCCCGCTATTCCCGCCTTTTTCCCCCACCCCGAGAGTGATAGTTTGATTGCCGGCTGCTTGTTAAGGTAGGGTCAGTCTAGCTCCCGCTATCCCTTCCCCTCCTTCTCCCCCCCCCCAAAAGGTGACATGTGGGGCTCCGGTCCAAACAGTAATCACTCGACTTACAGCTCCCAACACTACTCTTGGATGACAGAGAGGGTCACCTGGCAATCAACGAGCAGAATTGATGGAGATGGACTAACGTCCTGAGACTTTGCCCTTTTTGGATTTAATTACCTGTGCACCTGTATGAAATTGCAGGACGTAACCCCTCATCATTGCAGCGGTAAAAAACCTGCTTTCCTGTCATCTGGATAGAATACTCAAGGCTATACTGTGAAGAACTAGCCAGTGGGTTGTAACCAACAACTGCAACCCCCCCCCATCATCAGCAACGGCTATGATTTCAACAACACGCAGTGTCACCAACACCAGACACCCAAGTTTTATTTATGTCTATTAGCGTTGAATTCATTGAATTCAGATATCATTTATATTTTTCATTTTTCATTTTCATTAATATAGGATCAATATTTCATATTTAAGTGTTTTATATTTTATATTTTCTAAATAATAAATTGTTTATGTTTGCCAGTTTTTGTTTTTTTTTCTATTCATTAATTTTCCTGAAGAGGAGTCAGCCTTGGTAATACTGACTGAAGTTGTTACAGGGCTGAGTAAGCCTTCACAAGTGGCGACCCTGCCAGGATCAACTCGACTAAATCAAGATTCAACTCCATCTCGAATCTACCATTGGAACTTCAACGCCGCATACCACAGATGGTTACCACCAGCCATGAGTAATCATTCTCTATGGTAGGACTACAGTACAGGTATTTAAAAGATTTGGTGATTGTTATAGTCTCAATTTATTGTAAGTCAAGTCAGACAGGATATAATATTTAATTCTGCCATCTTTTTGTTCGAGCTTGAAACACTTTGGAGGATTAGACTCTAGGGACCCACGATTTTCCAGTGACAATATGTTTCATTGAGCTCTTTATTTTAACAAGGGAACTGTCGTAGGACACTCTTGATTTGTTGGTGAGAAGATTGGATAGTCAAGTGACCCCATTCTACTTACTGTTTGCTCGGAGCCGGCATAGAACCCTTTGTTTTCATTAATACATATTGTTTAATTGAAGCAAGGATCGAGCCCTCTGGTTTATTTACAGTTTGAGCGGAGCAGAAATTGAACCCTCCGTTTTCTTTAATACCCGTTTCATTTCCACTGATAGTTTAAGTTATTCTTGCAAGCATGGAGGAATACCAGTTTTGGATGAATGCTGGAAGTAAGTTAGGAATAACAGGGAAAAATTTAGAATCTTTCATTAGTGCTAAGATCCAGGAAAGATTTGAAAGAGAGAGAATTGAGAGAGAAGAGAGACAGTTAGAAAGAGAAAGACAGGAGGAAAAGGAGAGAGAGAAAATCGAAAGAGAAGAGAAAAAGGAGAAAGAGAACCTTCAAAGACAGGAGAAAAAGGAGAAAGGGAACCTTGAAAGACAGGAGAAAAGGGAGAGAGAGAGAATTGAAAGAGAAAGCTAAGAAAGACAGAAAGAGAACGTGAAGACAAAAAAGAGCGTGATAGACTTGATCGTGAAGAAAGAGCTAGAGAACGTGAGGAACAGGCTAAATTACGTGAGGAACAGGCTAAAATACGGGAACTTGAGGAAAGAGCAAAGGATAGAGAATATGAGTTAAGGGAGAGAGAAAAGGATCGCGAGCTCGAACAAGCTCGCCTTGAATTAGAGAATAAAAAGTTAACTTTTACACAACAACAATTAGAGGAAGGAGTAATTGAACATCATGCAGCTAGTGCACATATTCCAACACCTAATTTACTTCCCTTCACAGAGGGTGAAGACATTACTTCATATATTATCAGGTTTGAAAATACAGCTACCCTCTGTGAATGGCCTGCTGACACCTGGGCTACCAGGTTAGGAATGTTATTTTCTGGTACAGCCTTGAATATCTATGCAACTTTGTCACAGGATATCATATGTAATTATAACCTACTGAAGAAGGCAATCCTTAAAGCATATAAAAAACCACTAATTCTTACAGGAAAGATTTCAGGTATGCCACCTTACAGCCTGGCCAGAACTTTTATCAGTTACAGGTAACACTCTTTCGTTTGTTCGACTTTTGGATAGAGAGTTCAGGAATTTATCACAGTTATGAATCTCTTAGAGACTTCATGGTTGCTGACCAGTTCCTGACAGCTCTTACCCACCAGATAAGAACATTCATCAGAGAACGTAACCTGATTAAAGCTGAGGAAGTTGCTGAGGCTGCTGACCTGTATGCTGAGGCTCACAATTCCTATAAAGACCTAAAGGGATCGAACCCTAAGGGCAAGGGTTCATCAGACCTAAAGAAATCAAAGCCTCTAGTGGAAAGTAAAATGACTTCTTTTATTCCTGTTTGTCATTTGTGTGGTGTTAACCCTTTGACTGTCGCGGCCGTATATATACGTCTTACGAGGTACAGTGTTTGACGTATATATACTCATAAATTCTAGCGGCTTCAAATCAAGCAGGAGAAAGCTGGTAGGCCCACATGTGAGAGAATGAGTCTGTGTGGTCAGTGTGCACCATATAAAAAAAATCATGGAACATGCAGTGCATAATGAGAAAAAAAAACTCCGACCGTTTTTTTTTAATTAAAATGCTGACTTTGTGGTCTATTTTCGTATAGTATTTATGGTTGTATTCTCGTTTTCTTGGTCTCATTTGATAGAATGGAAAAGATATTATAGAAATAGAGGTGATTTTGATTGATTTTACTATAAAAAGAACCTAGAAATGGAGCTCAAAGTAGGGGAAATGTTTGATTTTTCCAATGTTCAAAAGTAAACAAATGATGCCATTTTCCAATAAATGTCCAACTAGCCATTCTAATATGCAGTCATGAATGGGTTGATGTTATTTATACAATTATTACAGTATTGCAGTAGTCTGCATAATAGTAAGTATTCTATTTTTTGTTTTAATAAAAATTCAAAATAGAAAGCAAGAGTAATATCAGAGGGGCCTGGAGACATGACTGATGAGCAAAGAAAATGTTAATTTAGAGCCAGGAATGTCTGCATTGTTCATTCTGGACCTTATTTTGAAATTGTCATATTTTTTAATTTTTGTGAAATTGGCCAAATTGCAAATTTCTGGCCACATTATTAGGTAGTTGAAATCGGTAAATGGGCAGTTTCTTGTACTCAATCGATGGAAAAAATGGAGTTCTAAAGAAATAGCTATGAGTTTGGGCGACTGGAACAATGGAATTAGCTGAAAATAGGGCTCAAAGTGGGTGAAATAGCCGATTTGTAAACAGCACCGAGGTCGCTAAATTCGCGAGAGCATAATTCCGTCAGTTTTCCATCAAATTTCGTTTTTTTGGTGTCATTACAATCGGGAAAAGATTCTCTATCATTTCATAAGAAAAAATAAAATTTTTTTTTTAAATTTTGCGACACCAGGAGACACCTCAGGATTGGGGGTTGCGACAGTCAAAGGGTTAAGGGACATAAACGTCCAGATTGTCCTTCTAAGAAGTTACAAAAAGTTGGAAGATGTTTTAAAGACTGTAATGACCAAGCACCCTTCTGTTCAGGAACAGTTAATGGACTTAATGTATCAACCATTTTACGAGACACTGGATGCACATGTATAGTCATTTCTGATAAGCTGTTCCCTAACCTTAAAGAAACTCATTCCTCTGCTATACTTTCAGACTACTTGGGCCGTACGGACACTTTTCCTGCCATCCATTGCTACATTAGGTCTAAATGGTTCACAGGTTGGTCTGAAGCCGTACTAGCTCCCATCACTTCTTGCTCTGTACTAATAGGTAATGTAAAAGGTGCCATTCTTCCTTCTGAGATTGACCTTTCATCACTAAAGGTGGACATAAGCTTTTCAGATCTTCTTCCTGTAGAATCAGAGAAGCCCCTCGAAAGTTCACATAAGACAATGTCTCACGAGATTCATGTGGGATTAAAAACCAGTGAATGCTACTCTTGAAAGCGAGGTAGTAGGATCACCCTTTTCCACTTTGTTAGATGAAAGTGAAGATAATCACCTCCGATACCATAAAATGTCTGACTATGGCTCAGACCAAAGCCCAGGCTTCTCCTACTATCCATCCTTTGATTTTCCCTTGACTTTAAGGCCTTTAGATAATCGAAGGACTCCTTTGTCCATTATACAACGTAATTGCCCTTCTCTTCAGAATTGCCATAATGCCACTAAACCAGAATCAAGTTATCCAAAGGAAAAACTTTTTCATATAAATTTGAATAATAAAAGTATCTTGTACAAGTCATTATCAAATTAAATTCAAGAAAAATTGACTATTCCATCTTATTGTTCCAAGTCCAATGCAGAGAAGACTGTTCTTAAAATGGCTCATTGACCTGCCAGTGGACGGACATTACTCTTCTCGCCATCGTAAAACCTAAATAAAATAGGGAAAACCTATTTTTTGGCCAAAAATGGTCCTCGGATGTCACAACCTATTGTAGATCATGTCAAGTTTGCCAACTGTCATCCTCCCCGGTCCCAGCGAGTACCATGGTCCAAATGCGCGTCTTTATCGTACCTTTCAAAAGAGTAGCTAATGATATCGTTGGTCCTTTATCCTCTACTTTCATCTTGGGGGACATAGCTATTATATAAACATTATTTGATTATGCTTCGAGTTCCCTGAAGCCGTTGTCTTAAAAACCATAACAACTAACAGAGGTGGCTGAAGCCCTTTTGTCCATCTTCTCCAGAGTGGCATCCCAAGAGAAATTTATTTTTGGGATTTTGTCTGACCATGACACAAATCACATCTGACTTATAAACAATCTATACCAACTCTGGGATGTGAAGCTCTCTTCACCAAAACCCTATCATCCCAGCTGTAATGGAAGGATTGAGTGGCCAGTCCATTCGATTCTCAGTCCATATTAAGAAACATGTGCTCCCTTACACTAGGAGTGCTAATCATTACCTACCCAGTGCTTTGTTTGCCATGAGGGAAGTTTCCAGTGACTCTTTTGGGGTTTTCACCTTTTTGAACTTCTCTATGGAAACAGGCCAAGAGTCCATTGTCCATCCCTTCATGACTTATGGACTAATGAGGAGGGGATGCTGAGGTTCAAGTCTTCTTACCAGTTTCTCCTTGCCCTAGATCCAAACTTGAGGAGACCACTGACATAGTTTTCGAAAAACTTAGTTTGTCAATGGACCAGTACAAAACCTATTTTGATTCCAAAAGTCAGAGGAGAAGTTTAAAGTAGGGGATGAAGTTCTGGTACTTTTGCCTATCAAGTCAAATAAATATGTAGTAGCTGAAAGGTGTCATATAAAGTATTTACAAATTTGTTGGGAAAAGTTTGACTACCTCATAGAAGTCAAGGGAAACCTACGCTTTATCATATCACACCCTTAAGAAATATACCGAAGAAATTTCGGTTAACGGCCTTAATAACTTTGACTTAGTTTTTCCACAAGAAACTTGATAAGACAACTTGAAGAATGTAAGGTGTGCGTAATTGACACCTCTAAATTAGACATGAGAAGAACTACCATGACTTGGTGACTCTGACCACTCCGGGGCGCAACCAACATTAATATTAATGAATCTTTGGATGACAAACATAAAGGAGACATGAACTACTTCAATGTGTGAGTACTTTCAGACGTCTTTACTGATCATCCAGGAGTTACCCCCACGGAAGTCCATAAGATTGACTTAGTGACGGACAAAATCCGATCAAACAGAAAATATACCCAGTTCCAGTTTCACCTTAGGGATGCATTTGACCGAGAGGTAACAAATTATAAAACTGAAGAATCATTGAACCTTCAAGTATCTGCATAATGCACCTAGTAGTCGGTTAAGATGGAGGAGAATTCATATAAACTTGCTATTGACTTCAGAGGGCCTTAATGCCATAACTCGTGGGTGGCTGAGCCAATGGCCCTTAATAGATAGCTGATCTACACAAATTTTATGACGCTTCCTTCTTTTCAGAGATGATATTGCCACAGGCATACATCAAGTAATGTTAGATCCTTCTTTCTAAGCAGTACAAACCGCTTTTCCTACACACAAAGGACTGATCAATATAGAACTAATGATGCCCTTCGTCTGGTAACTGCCTGTGCTACCTATGTGAGACTGATGAGAAAGGTCTCGGGTACTATGACCAAATGTTTTCCAGTTTATTTTGATAACATTTACGTAATACATCCCGTGGGGCGAACATAATCCAAACATTAACTTTCAGTTTTGTGTAGTTACGCTCCATGGCCTCACTGCCAAGCCGAAGAAATGCTTCCTTTTAGCATAACAAGATAGAATCTTGGCGATACTTTCTAATAACTCACAGGAAGCCTCTCCCCAGTACGATCAAAGCTTTATTAGAATTTAAATTCCCCAAAACCAAGAAGCTCATGCGTAGCTTCTGGTTCGTAAATTTTTATGCACGGTTTATCCCTGACCTTACTGATCTTACAGGGAATCTTATCCGAACTTCCTAAAAAGTCTGTGAAGGAACCTCTTATACTTTTCGACGTGCTCGCGGGAAAAGTTTGAATGAGATAAAGTATCTTTTCGAAAGACCCTATACTTAAGATTCCAATATTAAAAAGCATTTTGTTTAAGAACGTGATGCCTCCGATACTGCTAGTGAATGTTACTTTCAATACCATGATGGTACTCCCTTCCCTGATGCTTCCTAAGCCGGGAAACACCTTCCGCAGAAACGAGATACTCCACCAAGAAAGGACTGTTTTGGTCCCCTTGTTGCGGTATCTCCAAATTTAAATTTATATTTGCTAGGAAAAGAATTAATTTTAGAAACGGACCACAAACCTTTGATAGACCTAGAAACTTTTAAGGGAACCAACAATCGGCCTCTTGAGGTGGACATTTAGCACTCTAGGCTTTAAGTCCATATGTTATAATCCAATGTTTTCATCCATTATTTCTCTGACTGGGGTTACGTCATGACATCCTAGAAGAATTTGTTTGCCTTACGCGACTTCCAACTTCTTTGAACTTTTCCTCGCATATTCTTTCTTATGTCCTTGGACTATAAGTCTTGGTATCGAGGAGTGTGAGGGAAAAAGTTTCAATAGATAGGAGAAGCGATGGAGGTATATATAACAACAGTTCATTGCCGGCTACTTTTAAGGTAGGTAAGTCTAGCTCCCACTATTTCCCCCTTTTTCCCCCGACCCCAAAGAGATAGTTTGATTGCCGGCTGCTTGTTAAGGTAGGGTCAGTCTAGTTCCTGCTATCCCTTCCCCCTCTTCACCTCTTCTCCCCCCCCTGAAAGGTGATACATTGGTGCTCCGTCCAAACAGTATCACTCCACTCACAGCTCCCAACACTACTTTTGGATGACAGAGAGGGTCACCTGTCAATCAACAGCAGAATTGATGAACTGTATGAAATTGCCAGACGTACCCCCATCCATTGCAGCAGGGGGGTAAAAAAAAAAACCGCTTTCCCTGCAATCTGGATAGAATACTCAAGGCTATACTGTGAAGAACGAGCCATGGGTTTTTTTTTGTAACCAACACCTGCGACCCCCCCCCATCATCAGCAATGGCTACGATTTCAACAACACCGTGACACCAACACCAGGACACCCAAGTTTTAATTTGTCTATTTAGCGTTGAATTCATTGGAATTCAGATATCCTTTATATTTTTCATTTTCATTTCATTAATAGAGGATCAATATTCATATTATGTTTTATATTTATATATGTTCTAAATAATACATTGTTTATGTTTGTCAGTTTTTGTTCTTTTTCTATTCATTAATTTTCCTGAGGAGGAGCCAGCCTTGGTAATACTGACTGAAGTTGTTTACAGGGCTGAGTAAGCCTTCACATGGACCCTCGAACCAGCGATATTAATCAGTTTCTGAGGTGTTCATCGTTAACAAAATATCCTATCGAGTTAATTTCCCCCATACAAATAATGGAAATTCAATTAATCCTGCAGGACACCCAAAAGTATTGAAAAAAAAAATTAACCACATGAAATATTAAATTTTATACACACAAACTGAAGAAGGACATGCCAGTTACATGACACCATACCTTATATTGAAGATCTGTGAAAATTGATATGGGAGGAGGGAGAAGAGTTGCTAGCGGAGTGTTGTGTTTAGAAGGGGAACCCCTTCCATTAGGAACTTGAGGGCAAGTCCTTTTTCGGGTTACCCTTCTCTTCATTGAATGGCCACTAGGACCAGCTTGAGAGTCACCGGATCTCTTCCCACAATTGTTCTTTGAGGCCCGTACCCCCCAGTTCCTTTTTGCATTCCTAAAATGTTTCACAACATTGTCAGTGTCACAATTAAACACTTGTTCAGGTTTCAATTCTTCACTGTCTATGTACTCCTTGAATTCCTGCACATATTTTTCAGCTGCTTTTTGGTCCAAACTGGCAGCCTCACTGTTGCAACCCCTGAATGGGTTGCAATGTATATTATGTATATATATTACATGTATATTACCGTTTCATATAATTTTATATTGCTTATATTTGCGATAATAGCTAAATCGTAAATATATTGCTTTATATTATTATTTGACTTAGTTTCCTTTTGTTAGGTAGGATGTAACATATTATTATGTGCTCAGTTCAAGTCTTGATTGTCTAACTACTGTAATTATTGCTTGTGGCTCGTTTCCCTGCCGGCTTCTGTTGCTGGGCAGCAACTGTCCATGGAGCTATCACGTCATAGAGGGAGGGGTGTTCTCACCTCGCCTGAAGTATTCAGTCTGGTCTAGACTCGCTTGGTGGTTGGACATATTCTAGACAAGAAGTGCCTAAATCTCCCTTATTGGCCCTTGTTGGAAGATCGTCTCTTGTCTCATTATTGTTGTTAGTTCTGGAGACTCTGCTCACAGAACATTGTACAGACTTAGTGATTTTCGACATTGTACTGAGGTTGTGTGTCGAATAGACACTCAGAGCAACTTAGGTTCTGAGCTGTAGCTTCTGACCTAATTTGTACTGGTTTCTGTGTACTGTCACAGTCGGGGATTTTCTTATGCTGAACTTAGATTCAGTAGTATGGAAGTTTTGTGACTTTTGTGGAGGATCTGCTGATGATCCCTATTTAGTGTTATTATATTATCTCCTTGTTCCTGATTCTGTGTCACTTTTGCTAGTTATATTGCTATTGGGCTTAGCATTCTTTTTATTGTTCAAGCAGATTGCCAGTTGGTCAAGAAATTAGTTTATGTGAGGACTTTGTCAGTCACTTGTTTAACTCTAGTCAAGTCATGAGACATAGCGAAATACTTAGAGCACTTACACATACACACAAAATTACTTGTACATATTTGTAATATCTTATTAAATGTTAATGTACCAGACGGTACTTAAGAATTATAAATGTGATATGTGCTTTCAGCACAATAATATTGTACACGAGGGAAGTGATTATTCTTATTTTGTTGATATTAATTTAATTTAATTTGATATACGCCTAGACAACTTAATTAATAAATGTATTAAATTTTATTTTCTCTAGTTATTAGCCTACCAGTTGTAATCCTGAAGCACTATTGAATCATACAGAATTCTAATGGATAATTGGACAAGGATACCGACTAATTGTTACGAAAACCCAGTAACAGGCTGGATGCTAGAAGGACAGTCCTTTCTAGTATTCACTGGAGATCTCTAAGCTTTTAGAATTGCATTTTTTGTAAGAAATGGGGGCCTGTGCGGGATGCTCTTGATCCAAGGTGTTGGAGAAATTGTACAGTTTGACATACTAGTAACTCTATGATCAAACACTTTGAGTACTTTCCTAATCTGAAGACTTTGAGTTTAGTCTTGTACAACATACCAGGTGGATGTATGTACTTGACCGAGTCTCTTGATCCAAGGAGATGGAAATACTGTTTATGAGCTCTAGTTCCAAGACCACCAACACTAAAATTCCTATTAGGATTATAGTTTCCCATAATCACTTATTTTCCTGATGTATTCCATAGTGAAACAGTTAATTGTTACTATTATAGTAATGGTGTACTGATGGAGAAAAATACATGTAAGTTGTCAGCTGATAGTGTTTCCACTGCAGCCAAGCATCTCGTAGTGTTACCAGTTACATTTCGTGAACAAGCCATTGATTTTGCTCACAATAGTCCCATAGGAGGACATTTGGGTGTCAAGAAGACACTCAGTAAACTGGCAAACATTTTGACTTGGCCAAAGATGAAGGAAAATTTCGGCGGTGGATTGAAA
>NC_069429.1:37038267-37069453 GCF_026875155.1 Cherax quadricarinatus | reverse complement strand
ACAGATACTTAATCCCGGGAAAAAAAAAAAAACCCCCCCCCGTAAACAATACCCCCAGTCCGATGACATTTTTTTTGCAAATTACGGGGGTTAAACCCAGCAACAACAAAAAAATACCTTTTCATCCGTGGGCTTGCAGAGGAAAAGGGCAATGTTGGGCTTTCACGAGACCCACAAAAGGACCCATTGGATAAAATATGGCCCCCAGGTTCAACCTATCGGATGTGACGAGTGAACAGGAAAGGGGGGGGGGGGGGGATTTGGCCTGTGCATTGCAGGCCATGGGAAAACCTGGGTAGCCACAGCCACTCAAGAGGGAGAGGTTTTTAGTGCCGGGAAGGAAAAAAAACTGGCAGGAAATGGCAGAAATTGTACACCAAATCCAGTCTTTCCCTGGAGTGGAACCACAGTCGATGGCCTCCACTCCAAACCAACAGATACAGATACTAATCCCGGAAAAAATATCCCCCCAGTACCAAAAATACCCCCAGTCCGATGACATTCTTCTTTGAAAATATACAGGGTCTAAAGCCACAACAAACAAAAAAATACCTTCATCCGTGGACTGCTTGCGAGGCAAAGGCAATGTTGCGGCTTTCACTGAGACCCACATAAAGGATCACTTGAATAACGAAATTGGATCCCAGGTTACAACCTATAAAAGTGGACAGAGTGAATAGGAAAAAGGGGGGGGGGGGTTGGCCTGTACATTGCAGGGGTCACTGTTTGCACAGAACTGCTTAATCCCCAAATGATGTAGTGGAAGTTTTAGCAGTAAAGGTCGAGAACCAAAACCTAGTCATTGTGGTAGTTACAAGCCTACGGATGCAACATCCCAGAAATTCCAGGAACAGCTGTTAAAAATTGACCACTGTCTGGAAAATCTTCCAGCTCCTGCCCCCCAACATCTTGCTCCTGGGGGATTTCAACTTCAGGCACCTAAAATGGAGGAATATAGAAAATAATATTGTTGCAGAAATAACACCAGGAGGCAGCTCTGATGAAAACTCACCCACACAAGCTTTTAAATCACTGCACAAAATTCAATTTAACCAGCAAATAATAGAGCTACTAGACTGGAGAATACACTAGACCTCATCTTCACTAACAATGATGATCTGATAAGAAATGTCACCTTTATCAAAAACAATATACTCAGACCACAACGTAATTGAGGTTCAGACATGTATGCGCAGAGCCCCAGACCAACATAATGAAATTAGTCACGAGGGAGCATTCACCAAATTCAACTTCAATAACAAAAACATAAAGTGGACCAAGTAAACCAAGTCCTAACCGATATAAGCTGGGAAGAAAATACTAAGCAACACAGACCCAAACTTATGCCTAGAACAGATTAACTTGGTGGCACACGATGTATGCACAAGGCTTATTCCTCTAAGAAAAGGAGGAGTAGATGCAAAATAGAAAGAGAAGCCGCTCCCTTTACAGGTGACGGAAAAGAATAACAGAGCGGCTAAAAGAGGTCAATATATCTGAAATGCATAGGGAGACACTGGTCGGGAGAAATAGCAAGCATCGAACTTATCCCAAAAGGGAAAACTTATAGGAGTCAGGAATCGCGGGAAGAACTAAAAGCCATAAAATGAAATCGAAAAAAAACCCAAAGTATTTCTTCTCCTATGCCAAATCAAATTTGAGAACAACGTCCAGTATTGGGCCCTTATTTAAAAACAAGGGGGGTCCTACACAGATGACAGCAAGGAAATGAGTGAGCTACTCAAGTCCCAATATGACTCATTTTTTAGCAAGCCCACTAACCAGACTGAGAGTCGAATATCAAAATGAATTTTTTATGAGAGAGCCACAGAATTTGGGTTTAAAACACAAGCCTATCTGATGTTTCCTGACGCCAAATGACTTTGAACAGGCGATAAATGACATGCCCATGCACTCTGCCCCACGGGCCAGACTCATGGATATCCGTGTTCATCAAGAATGCAAAAAGCCCCTATCACGAGCCTTTACCATCGTATGGAGAGGGAGCATGGACAGGGGGTCGTCCCACAGTTACTAAAAAAACAACATACCCCCACTCCAAAAAGGGGGGCAGTAAAGCAACAGCAAAGAACTACAGACCGATAGCACTAACATCCCATATCATAAAAATCTTTGAAAGGGTCCTAAGAAGCAAGAACACCATCTAGAAACACATTAGTTACACAACCCAGGGCAACATGGGTTTAGAACAGGTCGCTCCTGTCTGTCTCAACTATTGGATCACTACGTCTAGGTCCTTGATACACTAGAAGACAAAAAGAATGCAGATGTAATATATACAGACTTTGCAAAAGCCTTCGAGAAGTGTGGCCATGGCGTAATAGCGCACAAAATGCGTGCTAAAGGAATAACAGGGAAAAGTCGGTCGATGGATCTAAAAATTTTCCTCACTAACAGAACACAGAGAGTATAGTCAACAGAGTAAAGTCCGAAGCAGCCATGGTAAAAAAGCTCTGTTCCACAAGGCACAGTACTCGCTCCCATTCTTTGTTCCTCATCCTCATATCTGACATAGACAAGGATGTCAGCCACAGCACCGTTCTTCCTTTGCAGATGACACCTGAATCTGCATGACAGTGTCTTCCATTGCAAACTGCAAGGCTCCAGGCGGACATCAACCAAATCTTTCAGTGGGCTGCAGAAAACAATATGAAGTTCAACGATGAAAATTTAAATTTACTCAGATATGGTAAACACCGAGGAAATTGAATCTTCATCAGAGTAAAAAACAAATTCTGGCCCAAAATAGAGCGTACACCAAGTCAAGGACCTGGGAGTGATCATGTCTGAGGATCTCACTTCAAGGACCATAACATTGTATCAATCGCATCTGCTAGAAAAATGACGGGATGGTTAATGAGAACCTTCAAAACTGGGGATGCCAAGCCCATGATGACACTCTTCAGGTCACTTGTTCTATCTAGGCTGGAATATTGCTGAAACCTAACAGCACCTTTAAGGCAGGTGAAATTGCTGACCTAGAAAATGTACAGAGAACCTTCACCGCACGCATAACGGAGATAAAACCCCTAAATTTACGGGGAGCGCTTGAGGTTTCCTAAACCTGTATTCCCTGGAACGCAGGCGGGAGAGATGCATGATTATATAAAACCTGGAAAATCCTAGAGGGACTAGTACCAACTTGCACACAAAATCACTCACTACGAAAACAAAAGACTTGGGAGACGATGCAACATCCCCCCAAAGAAAGCAGGGGGGTCACTAGCACGTTAAGAGAGACCATACAATAAGTGTCAGGGCCCAAGACTGTTCAACTGCCTCCCAGCATACATAAGGGGGATTACCAACAGACCCCTGGCAGTCTTCAAGCTGGCACTGGACAAGCACCTGAAGTCGGTTCCTGATCAGCCGTGCTGTGGCTCGTATATTGGTTTGTGTGCAGCCACAGTAACAGCCCGGTTGATCAGGCCCGGTCACAGAGCCGGGCCCGACCCGGGCCCCGGGGCTTACCCCGGGAAAAATCCCTCCCTTTAAATTCAGGTATACTGTTTTCTTTTACCGGAAAGATGAGAGTAAGAACAGTCAAAAGGGTATCTTTTTTAAAGGTCCATTATTGGTTTCTTTTCCCCGGCATAAAAAATAGAGAACTTTACAAATGAGGTAATCCCGTCCCTACCTGGGTAGAGCGAACGACCATGTTTAGATTCCGAAACAACATCCGGGGTTTTTTAAAAAAACGTCATGAAGGGGCCTTTTTTGGGGGGGAAAATTTTTTTAAGTAGGCCTTTCCAAAGGGTGGAAAATTTTGGGATAATATTTGAGTTGTGAAGTATTCATGCTCAGAATATTTTTCCTGTAGGGGTTTTCTGGAGGGAAAATGGTTAAAAAACAAAAGAGAGTAAACCAGGAAATTTCTTGTTTTCTTTATAGAGAAAGGATACCTTTATCCATCAAAAAATTTCAATAAACTAAACAGATCATGTTAAAAAAATTTTAAACCCCTACCCGGAGTATGGAAAGACAGCTATTCCCGGGAAAAAGCTTTTGGGTATTAGAAGTAGGTTAGAACCCGCAATTCCTGGGGGGCAATTTCCCCCGGGAAAAATCCCTCCAAAAGAGGTTATTTTAGGATAGTTTAGGATGAAGGGTTTGTGTCATTTAAAATAAGATTTTGTTTGGTTCTGGCAAAGGACCAATTAAAAAAATAAAAGATTGGAAGCACCATTCCAAATATGGGAAATTTTTTGGGGGTTTTGCTCCTGGCTTTTCAAACAATTCCCCATCTAAAACAGTAGAACTGTTACATGGTAATGTTTTCAGTCCCTAAAACCCAGGGGGGGGAACCCCGGGCTGAGATTTTAAAGGAAACCCCCGCGCCCGTAGTGGTAAGCAACGTGGCAATTTACTTTGAAGTATTCCCCGTTTAAGTTCTTCTAGAACCCAATGTCCTCCCTTTCTCATTTGTGGATATAACCTTCGAAAAACTGTAACACTCAAATATGGACTTGATTGAGGAAAACATAACTACAACTTACAATATTTTCTCAACTAACCCCTTCTTTGAAAAACCCCTTTCCCCTGGGGGAAACCCAGGAAAAGTGAAATTTTTGGGGCCCTTAAACCCCTTTAAAATTAAAGGAGGTGGTTTCTTTGGTAAAACCACACTATGGTTTTGTTTGCAACTAAATCTATTTTTTAACTAAATTTTAAAACTTTAATTGTTTTTTTAAATTTGTTTTATTTAATTTTTCTTATGCAACTCCACATGGGTCAAAATGGGACAGGCCCATTTTACCAAAATAATCTAAATTGTTCTATGATCTTTAAAATGTCCTGATTTAGTTTTATGGGTTTCGTAAAAGTCTTACCTTTAAATTAAATTATTTGACTTTTTTACTTTCAGGGTAATAAACCCAAGAAAAAAATAATACATTTTTATTATTGTCTAGGCGTATATCAAATTAAATTAAATTAATATCAACAAAATAAGAATAATCACTTCCTCGTGTACAATATTATTGTGCTGAAAGCACAAAACACTTTTTATAATTCTTAAGTACCGTCTGGTACATTAACATTTAATAAGATATTACAAATTTGTACAAGTAATTTTTTTGTATTTTTGTAAGTGCTCTAGTATTTCTATGTCTCATGACTTGACTAGAGTTAAACAAGGGGACTGACAAAGTCTCACATAAACTAATTTCTTGACCAACTGGCAATCTGCTTGAACAATAAAAGAATGCTAAGCCCAATAGCAATATAACTAGCAAAAGTGACACAGAATCAGGAACAAGGAGATAATATAATAACACTAAATAGGGATCATCAGCAGATCCTCCACAAAAGTCACAAAACTTCCATACTACTGAATCTAAGTTCAGCATAAGAAAACCCCCACTGTGACAGTACACAAAAACCAGTACAAATTAGGTTTCAGAAGTACAGTCGAACCTAAGTTGCTCTGAGTGTTATTCGACACACAACCTCAGTACAATGTCGAAAATCACTAAGTCTGTACAATGTTCTGTGAGCAGAGTCTCCAGAACTAACAACAATAATGAGAAAAGAGACGATTTTCCCAAAACAAGGGCCAATAAGGGAGATTTAGGCATTTCTTGTCTAGAATATGTCCAACCACCAAGGAGTCTAGACCAGACTGATACTTCAGGCGAGGGGGAAGAACACCCTCCCTCTATGACGTGATAGCTCCATGGACAGTTGTTTGCCCAGCAACAGAAGCTGCAGGGAAACAGCCACAAGCAATAATCAGTAGTTAGACAATCAAGACTTGAACTGAGCACATAATAATATGTTACATCCTACCTTACAAAAGGAAACTAAGTCAAATAATAATATAAAGCAATATATTTACGATTTAGCTATTATCGCAAATATAAGCAATATAAAATTATATGAAACGGTAATATACATGTAATATATATACATAATATACATTGCAACCCATTCAGGGGTTGCAACAGTGAGGCTGCCAGTTTGGACCAAAAAGCAGCTGAAAAATATGTGCAGGAATTCAAGGAGTACATAGACAGTGAAGAATTGAAACCTGAACAAGTGTTTAATTGTGACACTGACAATGTTGTGAAACACTTTAGGAATGCCATAAAGGAACTGGAGGTACAGGCCTCTACGAACAGATATGCTGTGCAACAGAGATCCGGTGACTCTCAAGCTGGTCCTAGTGGCATTAAAAGAAGAGAAGTAAACCCGAAAAAGAGCTTGCCACCTCAAGTCCTAATGGAAGGGGATTCCCCTTCTAAACACTAACACTATCAACACTCTCCCCTCCTCCCATCCCATCAATTATCACCAGATCTTCAATAAAGGTAAGTGTCATGTAACTGTGCATGTCTTCTTCAGTTTGTGTGTATTAAAATTAATATTTTATGTGGTAAATTTTTTTTTATTCAATACTTTTGGGTGTCTTGCACGGATTAATTTGATTTCCATTATTTCTTATGGGGAAAATTAACTCGACTAAGGATAATTTTGATTAACGATGAACACTCAGGAACTGATTAATATCGCTGGTCGAGGGCCCACTGTGAAGGCTTACTCAGCCCTGTAACAACTTCAGTCAGTATTACCAAGGCTGGCTCCTCCTCAGGAAAATTAATGAATAGAAAAAGAACAAAAACTGACAAACATAAACAATTTATTATTTAGAAAATATAAAATATAAAACACTTAAATATGAAATATTGATCCTATATTAATGAAAATGAAAAATTAAAAATATAAATGATATCTGAATTCAATGCTAATAGATATAAATAAAACTTGGGTGTCTGGTGTTGGTGACACTGCGTGTTGTTGAAATCGTAGCCATTGCTGATGATGGGGGGGGGTCACAGGTGTTGGTTACAACCCACTGGCTAGTTCTTCACAGTATAGCCTTGAGTATTCTATCCAGATGACAGGAAAGCAGGTTCTTTACCGCTGCAATGATGAGGGGTTACGTCCTGCAATTTCATGCAGGTGCACAGGTAATTAAATTCAAAAAGGGGGAAGTCTCAGGACGTTAGTCCATCTCCATCAATTCTACTCGTTGATTGCCAGGTGACCCTCTCTGTCATCCAAAAGTAGTGTTGGGAGCTGTGAGTTGAGTGATTACTGTTTGGACCGGAGCCCCACACGTCACCTTTCAGGGGGGGGGGAAGGAGGGGAAGGGATAGCGGGAACTAGACTGACCCTACCTTAACAAGCAGCCGGCAATCAAACTATCTCTTTCGGGGTGGGGGAAAAAGGTGGGAATAGTGGGAGCTAGACTTACCCTACCTTAACAAGTAGCCGGCAATGAAACTATTGTTACTATATACTCCATCGCTACTCCTATCTATTGAACTTTTCCCTCACACTCCCCGATACCAAGACTTATAGTCAAGGAATATAAGAAGAATAGGCGAGGAAAAAGTTCAAAGATGTGGAAGTCGCGTAAGGCAACAAATCTTCTACTGACTGTCATGACTTAACCAGTCAGAGAAATAATTGGATGAACCATTGATATATACAATATGGAACTTAAAAGCCTAGAGTGCCAATGTCCACCTCAAGAGGCGACTGTTGGTTCCCTTAAAAGTTTCTAGGTATATCAAAGGTTTGTGGTCCGTTTCTAAAATGAATTCTTTTCCCAGCAAATAAAATTTAAGTTTGGAGATACCTCACACAAGGGCCAAACATTCCTTTTCTATGGTGGAGTATCTCGTTTCTGGGGAAGAAGTTTCCGGCTTAGGAAGCATACAGGGAAGGGAGTACCATCATGGTATTGTAGTAACACTGCACCTAAGCCAGTATCGGAGGCATCAGTTCTTAAACAAAATGCTTTATTAATATCTGGAATCTTAAGTATAGGGTCTTTCGAAAAGATGCTTTTAATCTCATTAAACTTTTCCCGAGCTACGTCGAAAAGTTTAAGAGGTTCCTTCACAGACTTTTTAAGGAAGTCGGATAAGATCCCTGTAAGATCAGAAAGGGTTTTGGGATAAACCGTGCATAAAAATTTACAGAACCAAAGGGAAGCTACGCATGAGCTTCTTGATTTTGGGATTTTAAATTCTAATAAAGCTTTGATCTTACTGGGGAGAGGCTGCAGAGAGTTATTAGAAAGTATCAGTCCAAGATATCTAATCTTGTTATGCTAAAGGAAGCATTTCTTGGCTTGGCAGTGAGGCCAAAGTGAGCGTAACCTACACAAAACTGATGTTAATTTTTTGGATATGTTCGCCCCGTGGATGTCATTACTAAATGTTATCAAAATAAACTGAAACATTTGGCATATTACCCAAGACCTTTCTCATAGTCTCACATAGGTAGCACAGGCAGTTACCAGACCAAGGGCATAGTTCTATATTGCATCAGTCCTTGGTGTGTAGAAAAGCGGTTGTACTGCTTAGAAGAAGGATCTAACATTACTTGATGATATGCCTGTGCAATTCAATCTCTGAAAAGAAGGAAGATCATAAAAATTTGGGGGTAGGATCACTATCTATTAAGGGCATAGGCTCAGCATCCCACCGAGTTATAGCATTAAGGCCTCTGTAGTAAATAGCAAGTCTATATGAATTATCCTCCTTCTTAACCATGACTACTGGTGAGCAATATGCAGATACTGAAGGTTCAGTGATCTTCAGTTTTAATAATTTGTCTACCTCTCGGTCAAATGCATCCCTAAGGTGAACTGGAACTGGGTATAATTTCTGTTTGATCGGATTGTCCGTCACTAAGTCAATCTTATGGACTACCGTGGAGGTAACACCTGGAAGATCAGTAAAGATGTCTGAAAGTTACTCACACATTGAAGTAGTTCATGTCTCTTATGGTCATCCAAAGATTCATTAATATTATTGTTGGTTGTGCCTGAGTGGTCAAGAGTCACCAAGTCATGTAGTTCTTCATCATAGTCTAAGTTAGAGGTGTCAATTACACACACTTTACATTCTTCAGTTGTCTTATCAAGTTCTTGTGGAAAAACTAAGTCAAAGTTATTAAGACAGTTAGCCGAATTTCTTCAGTAATATTTCTTAAGGATGTTGATATGATAAAGCTTAGGTTTCCCCTTGACTTCTATGAGGTAGTCAACTTTCCCACAAATTTTTAATACTTTTATAAAGACCTTTCCATGCTACTAATAATTTATTTGACTTGATAGGCAAAAGTACCAGAACTTCATCTCCTACTTTGAAACTTCTCCTCTGACTTTTGGAATCAAAATAGGTTTTGTACTGGTCCATTGACAAACTTTAGTTTTTCGAAACTATGTCAGAGTCTCCTCAAGTTTGGATCTAAGGTCAGGAGAAACTGGTAAGAAGACTGAACCTCAGCACTCACCTCCTCATTAGTCCATAAGTCATGAAGGAGGGACAATGGGCCTATGGCCTGTCTCATAGAGAAGTCAAAAGGTGAAAACCCCAAAGAGTCACTGGAAACTTCCCTCATGGCAAACAAAGCACAGGGTAGGTAACGATACCCCTCCTTAGGTTTAAGGGGGCAAGTTTCCTTAAAATGGACTTGAGAATCGAATGTGGCGCTCAATCCTTCCATTACAGCTGGGATGATAGGGTGTGGTGAAGAGAGGCTTCACTCCCAGAAGTTGGTATAGATGTTTCATTAAGTCAGATGTGAATTGTGTTTCCCCCGGTCAGACAAAATTCTCTAGGGATGCCCACTCTGGAGAAGATGGACAAAAGGGCTTCAGCCACCTCTGTAGTAGTTATGGTCTTTAAGGGAACGGCTTCAGGGAAACTCGAAGCATAATCAACTAAATGTTAATATATATCTATGTCCCCCAGATGAAAGTGGAATTTAAAGGACCAACGTATCATAGCTACTCTTTTGAAAAGGTACCGTAAAGACTGGGATTTTGACCATAGGTACTCGCCTGGTACCTCGGGAGGATGACAGTTGGCAAAAATTTACATGATCTACAATAGGTAGTGACATCCGAGGACATTTTTGGCCAAAAATAGGTTTCCCTAATTTTTTAAGGTTTTACGATGCGAGAAAGTCCGTCACTGGCAGGTCATGAGCCATTTTAAGAACAGTCTCTTGGGATTGATTGGAACAAACTAAGTGGAATAGTCTATTTTTCTGAATTTAATTGTGAATACTGACTGTACAGATACCTTTTATATATTCAATTTATATGAAAAGTTTTTCTTTGGATAAATGTTTGTTAGTGGGATTATGGCAATCTGAAGAGAAGGGAAAATTACATTGTAAAATGACAAAGAAGTCCTCGATATATCTAAAGGCTTAAAGTCAGGGAAAATCAAAGGATGGATAGTAGGAGAAGCCTGGGGGTTGGTCTGAGCCTAGCAAGACATTTATGGTATCGGAGGTGATATCTTCACTTTCATCTAAAAAGTGAAATGGTGATCTATACCTCGCTTTCAAGAGTAGCATCACTGGTTTTTAATCCACATGAACCGTGGACATTGTCTTATGTGAACTTCGAGGGGTTCTTGATTCTACAGAAAGAAGATCTGGAAAAGTTATGTCCATTAGGATGAAAGGTCAATCTCAGAAAGGAGATGGCACCTTTACATACTATAGTCGGAGCAAGAAGTGATGGGGGCTAGTCGGCTTCGACCAACCTGTGACCATTTAGACCTAATGTAGCAAAGGATTTGGAGGAAAAAGTGTCCGTACGGCCAAGTGTCTGAAAGTATAGCAGAGGAATGAGTTTCTTTAAGGTTAGGGAACAGCTTATCAGAAATGACTATACATGTGCATCCAGTGTCTCGTAAAATGGTAAATACATTAAGTCCATTAACTGTTCCTGAACAGAAGGGTGCTTGGTCATTACAAATCTTTAAAACATCTTCAACTTTTGTAACTTCTTAAAGGGGGCAATTGGACGTTTATGTCCCTTAACCCTTTGACTGTCGCAACCCCCAATCCTGAGGTGTCTCCTGGTGTCGCAATATTTAAAAAAAAAAAATTTTTTTTTTCTTATGAAATGATAGAGAATCTTTTCCCGATTGTAATGACACCAAAAAAACGAAATTTGATGGAAAATGACGGAATTTTGCTCTCGCGAATTTAGGACCTCGGTGTGTTTCAAATCGGCTATTCACCTTTTGAGTCCTATTTTCAGCTATTCTTTGTTCCAGTCCCCAAACTCATAGTATTTCTTTAGAACTCCATTTTTTCCATCGATTGAGTACAAGAAACTGCCCATTTACCGATTTCAACTACCTAATAATGTGGTCAGAAATTTGCAATTTGGCCAATTTCACAAAAATTAAAAAATATGACAATTTCAAAATAAGGTCCAGAATGAACAATGCAGACATTCCTGGCTCTAAATTAACATTTTCTTTGCTCATCAGTCATGTCTCCAGGCCCCTCTGATATTACTCTTGCTTTCTATTTTGAATTTTTATTCAAACAAAAAATAGAATACTTACTATTATGCAGACTACTGCAATACTGTAATAATTGTATAAATAACATCAACCCATTCATGACTGCATATTAGAATGGCCAGTTGGACATTTATTGGACAATGGCATCATTTGTTTACTTTTGAACATTGGCAAAAATCAAACATTTCCCCTACTTTGAGCTCCATTTCTAGGTTCTTTTTATAGTAAAATCAATCAAAATCACCTCTATTTCTATAATATCTTTTGCATTCTATAAAATTTGAGACCAAGGAAAACGAGAATACAACCATAAATACTATACGAAAATAGACCACAAAGTCAGCATTTTAATTAAAAAAAACGGTCGGAGTTTTTTTTTTCTCATTATGCACTGCATGCTCCATGATTTTTTTTTATAGGGTTTGCAAAACTGACCACACAGACTCATTCTCTCACATGTGGGCCTACCAGCTTTCTCCTGCTTGATTTGAAGCCGCTAGAATTTATGAGTATATATACGTCAAACACTGTACCTCGTAAGACGTATATATACGGCCGCGACAGTCAAAGGGTTAACACCACACAAATGACAAACAGGAATAAAAGAAGTCATTTTACTTTCCACTAGAGGCTTTGATTTCTTTAGGTCTGATGAACCCTTGCCCTTAGGGTTCGATCCCTTTAGGTCTTTATAGGAATTGTGAGCCTCAGCATACAGGTCAGCAGCCTCAGCAACTTCCTCAGCTTTAATCAGGTTACGTTCTCTGATGAATGTTCTTATCTGGTGGGTAAGAGCTGTCAGGAACTGGTCAGCAACCATGAAGTCTCTAAGAGATTCATAACTGTGATCAATTCCTGAACTCTCTATCCAAAAGTCGAACAAACGAAAGAGTGTTACCTGTAACTGCTGAAAGTTCTGGCCATGCTGTAAGGTGGCATACCTGAAATCTTTCCTGTAAGAATTAGTGGTTTTTTGATATGCTTTAAGGATTGCCTTCTTCAGTAGGTTATAATTACATATGATATCCTGTGACAAAGTTGCATAGATATTCAAGGCTGTACCAGAAAATAACATTCCTAACCTGGTAGCCCAGGTGTCAGCAGGCCATTCACAGAGGGTAGCTGTATTTTCAAACCTGATAATATATGAAGTAATGTCTTCACCCTCTGTGAAGGGAGGTAAATTAGGTGTTGGAATATGTGCACTAGCTGCATGATGTTCAGTTACTCCTTCCTCTAATTGTTGTTGTGTAAAAGTTAACTTTTTATTCTCTAATTCAAGGCGAGCTTGTTCGAGCTCGCGATCCTTTTCTCTCTCCCTTAACTCATATTCTCTATCCTTTGCTCTTTCCTCAAGTTCCCGTATTTTAGCCTGTTCCTCACGTATTTTAGCCTGTTCCTCACGTTCTCTAGCTCTTTCTTCACGATCAAGTCTATCACGCTCTTTTTGTCTTCACGTTCTCTTTCTGTCTTTCTTGGCTTTCTCTTTCAATTCTCTCTCTCTCCCTTTTCTCCTGTCTTTCAAGGTTCTCTTTCTCCTTTTTCTCCTGTCTTTGAAGGTTCTCTTTCTCCTTTTTCTCTTCTCTTTCGCTTTTCTCTCTCTCCTTTTCCTCCCGTCTTTCCTTTCTAACTGTCTCTCTTCTCTCTCAATTCTCTCTCTTTCAAATCTTTCCTGGATCTTAGCACTAATGAAAGATTCTAAATTTTTCCCTGTTATTCCTAACTTACTTCCAGCATTCATCCAAAACTGGTATTCCCCCATGCTTGCAAGAATAACTTAAACTATCATGGAAATGAAGGGTATTAAGAAACGGAGGTTCAATTCTGCTCGTCAAACTGTAAATAAACCAGAGTGTGATCCTGTTCAATTAAAAATATGTATTATGAAAACAAAGGGTTCTATGCCCGGGTCGAGCAAACAGTAAGTAGAATGGGGTCATTGACTATCCAATCTTCTCACCAACAAATCAAGAGTGTCCTACGACAGTTCCCTTGTTAAAATAAAGAGCTCAATGAAAAAATTGTCACTGGAAAATCTGGGTCCTAGAGTCTAATCCTCCAAAGTGTTTCAAGCTCGAACAAAAAGATGGCAGAATTAAATATTATATCCTGCCTGACTTGACTTACAATAAATTGAGACTATAACAATCACCAAATCTTTTAAATACCTGTACTGTAGTCCTACCATAGAGAATGATTACTCATGGCTGGTGGTAACCATCTGTGGTATGCAGCGTTGAAGTTCCAATGGTAGATTCGAGATGGAGTTGAATCTTGATTCAGTCGAGTTGATCCTGGCAGGGTCGCCACTTGTGAAGGCTTACTCAGCCCTGTAACAACTTCAGTCAGTATTACCAAGGCTGGCTCCTCCTCAGGAAAATTAATGAATAGAAAAAAAAAAAAAAAAACTGGCAAACATAAACAATTTATTATTTAGAAAATATAAAATATAAAACAAATATGAAATATTGATCCTATATTAATGAAAATGAAAAATGAAAAATATAAATGATATCTGTATTCAATGAATTCAACGCTAATAGACATAAATAAAACTTGGGTGTCTGGTGTTGGTGACACTGCGTGTTGTTGAAATCGTAGCCATTGCTGATGATGGGGGGGGGTCGCAGGTGTTGGTTACAACCCACTGGCTAGTTCTTCACAGTATAGCCTTGAGTATTCTATCCAGATGACAGGAAAGCAGGTTTTTTACCGCTGCAATGATGAGGGGTTACGTCCTGCAATTTCATACAGGTGCACAGGTAATTAAATCCAAAAAGGGCGAAGTCTCAGGACGTTAGTCCATCTCCATCAATTCTGCTCGTTGATTGCCAGGTGACCCTCTCTGTCATCCAAGAGTAGTGTTGGGAGCTGTGAGTTGAGTGATTACTGTTTGGACCGGAGCCCCACACGTCACCTTTCAGGGGGGGGAGAAGGAGGGGAAGGGATAGCGGGAGCTAGACTGACCCTACCTTAACAAGCAGCCGGCAATCAAACTATCACTCTCGGGGTGGGGGAAAAAGGGGGAATAGCGGGAGCTGATTCCCTTCCTAACAAGTACGGCAATGAAACTATTGTTATATTACTCCCTCGCTACTCCTATCTATTGAACTTTTCCCTCATATCCACTGTATTGTTTTTATGTCATATTAGATCAATTGTGATAGGCAATAACCTGTAGTGTTGATGTTAACATAATAATAAAGCATATTCTCCTGCATCACGAGACTGAGCTCATGACTCCCAACAGTGGCTTCAAAGCCCCCTTATCTTTAATGGACAATGTACTGTGTAGGTGCTTTACCAATGAAAAGCATTTCTTTTGTTCATTGGAACCATGGCTAGGGCTAAAGTAAGCAGGTTATAACAATAAAAAGGAGAAAAAAGAAATTAGAATGTCTTACGCGCAAGTAGTGTCACCAAACGTTACCAGCAGGTTGATGTGGCGACCTGGAAATTTGAAATTATGCTAGCCGAAATTAGTGCCGAATAACTGAAGGAACCGATAACTTGTTGCCAAATTTGTGATGGTGGACCTGTACTTCCAGGGTGGTTGCTGTCTACCAGTCTATACCCATTACATTTTTAAGGGCATTTAAAACAATCAAAGTTGTCAGTGATGAGTTTTGGGCAGTACGAGAGTGTGTTTAGCTATTCACCCAATTCAGCATTTTGTAACCTGCCTCTGCATCTGATTACATCATCAATTAAATAAAGCCCCAATTATCTATTATTAAATTCCATTTCATTTTATGTCTTTAATTATTAATTTAATTTCATCTCCATCATTCTGCAGCCAGTAATTCAGAGATGTAAATTTTAACTATAACCCATTCAGGGTGACAGGCCCTCTCCCCAGACCTTGTTCTTGGATCGAAAAATATTTGAAAAAAAAAAAAATTCTCATGAAAAGATAGTTTTTTTTTTTCTAAAAACTTTATAGGCTAAAAAAAATTTTTTTTGCCAACAATTACTTTTCAACCGAGATATTGAGGCATGAGGTTGACAGAAAGAGAACACATACAGCAACATCACTGACTGGCCGGTCTCGTCCGTAATCATTTATTTTGTTTTTTTTACTTTTTTCTATTATTTTTTTAATATTTTTTTCTTTTCCAAGTAACTTTTGTGCCTGTGAGACCATATGAGCACTATTTTGTAATTTTTAACTGTTTCTATATTAACATAAAACTGCACACACACTGTTGTCATATATTGTTTATCAAAACTTGTTTACACAGACAAACAACATAAAATATTGTTTTATTACCTATTTTTCTGTATTTTATATTCCACATATACAGTCAACAGGTCATGTTTCTAGAAGTTTTCAGCAGTCTGTGCCTGGTGTCATAAAATAAGAAAAATAATAACAAAAAACAAAAAAAAAATTAAAATAAAAAAAAAAAAATTTAAAATAAAAGGGGTGTGTGTGTGTAAAAAAAAAATAAAAAAAACAAAAAAAAAAATGCTGACGAAAAAGTAACAAATTAAAAAAAAATCAAAAAAAACACACAAAAAAATCACAGTGGTGTTTTACCTCTCCTCACACATAAAACGTGTCCTCAGCTGTTGTGGAGAGGTTTTCAATTGCAGAGCTGTTCCTTGGTACTTGATATATTTGTCTGATGACAGACAAACATAATTGGCCATATGGGGTTTTGTTTTCTGGTCCTCATCTTATACATAATTATTAGCAATGAGCATGAAATGTCCAGAAATTTGAAAAAAGAGTATTTATGCACCACTTAAAAAAACTTGCGAACACAATCAGCAAACCCTATCTGCATGTCACATTTGGTCCACTGAGTTGCATTTTGAGTGTGTAGTAGCCATCACAAGCAGCAGGTTTTTAGAATGGAGGTTCATTGACTCTCTATTATGCTGCCATTGTTTGTCCATTTTGTTAGTGTGAACTGATACAACAGTGTGACATCTCATTTGTCATGCCACCAAAATGCCATGAATTTCAATAGTATCAAATGCCTTCAACCTCACTTCTACACAGTGCCAGCGTTAAAACCTGGGCATGATGCTTATTGATTTCCTTCCCATGCACTGTGCCCACACACATCTGTCATGTTCACTTGCAAAAAATCAACTGAGTGATGGCTTGTGTACCAGTTAACAGTATATAATATATGCCCCTTACCAAGATAAGGTTCCATCATTTTTGCCTAAACCAAACAAAATCAATCAACAGAGATGCCCAATAACTTGTATTCCTCACCTGGTAATTTTTGCAATGTATAACTTCCATGTGCACAATAATATCCAATACCAGACCACTGTAGCAGTTCACAAAGCACAATAAACTTTATACTAAAGCAGTTCCTTTTGCTTGGTATGTACTGCTTGAATAAAGTCTTCCTTTGAAACAGAATTCAAAACTTCATCAATAACATCTTTCCTAAAGGGACAAAAATACATAATAATTTCCTGTTTCAGATACACAAACCATTCCAATCTTATGTAACCTGCCATTTCTGTCAGGCCTTGGTTTTGGTCTGAGAGTGAAGCAGTACATAATAGTAGCACAAATCGATTCACTCACTATATCACTGAAACCGGGTTGCAATCAGGTGTCTGTTTGGCCAGATGAATTGACACTGTGCTTATAGCATTGGCATACATATTATTGTGGCAAAGAAAAGATACATTCAAGCCACATTGTCCCCCTTCCCATGGTGTAAGGTGTGATTTTGTTGAAAGTATTGTGTTTACCATGGTGTCCTCGAAGTATATCAGTTGCCTTTCCCTGACAATAATATCCATCAGGGGTTCCACAAAGAATAACTTGAAACTTCCCAGTTCAGTGGCATTGTTCCAAGTGTAACAAGATGACGTATTCACTTGAATTCATCAAAGTGATGGGGATTGGGAAACAAAATTGGCACTTGCCTGCCAATCCCAGGTGCGGATTGGATGGTTGGGTACTGGAATATTGACAGGTGGTTTTGGTTGTTGTTGTGGAGGCTGTGGTTTGTGGAGGCTGGTGTGTGGGTGGGTGGGGATGGTGGCCTTTGTGTAGTTCTGCTGAGGCAGCGGCGTGGTGGCAGCATGGCCCACTGCTGGTGCTTCTTGTCCCGGCACCACCACTACCACCACCATGCATCATTTTCCATCCCAATAGCACCACTATCATCTTCATTATCACTATCTGTTCGCTGTTGTACAGCCACGAATGTACTCTGAGATTGTCCTCCTTCCCCTGGAATAGCCATATGGGACAATACTAGAGCGCATATATACCGTCCGTAAAACTAATGCATTCACAGAGAATATTCTACTTCACTATTGCTACGGAAACTGTTTTCAAGTGCTATGTAGTTCATATTCACTATCACACCAGCAATTGTCCACACATAAAATTGTATATACACATTACCAATCACTTAATGGCGCACCTGTACATTTAGGGTGTCCATTTACAACACTTGGAAGTAGGAACATACTGTATGTAGCACCACAACCCCAAATAATATACTTTAAAGCAAAAAGTGTTCGGAGGGCTAAGTGGGACACTAGGATTTTCAAGGCCACAAGAAATGGGTACCAACCCCATCCAGCCTTCCTGCAAACCAGTCTCATAGAAAGCTTTACTTACTTCTGCCATAAAGGCAGTAATACTAAAACCCCTGAAATTTAACATCAACGATGAACCTTTCAATTAAGCATTCCATTTAGCCTCTTAACTGTCCAAATGTAGATCTATGTTTACATGCATAGTGCCTGAAAATGTATATCTACATTTTATTTTTCATGATCTTCAAATTTGGCCTCCATAGGCCTGAGTTGCATAGCATGAGAGAAGGTGTCTGTACACTCAGTTGTTAATATTAAAAAATTCTGGAACCCCTGTATACCTTGTTGGAGTCACTAGTTCAACTGAGCACTCACTAGAGCAATATGAGGGCAAACCCAGGGATTCACTGTTGTCGTGTCATGTTAACACTTCACTATTAAGAAGAAAGGATTTTATGAGATGAAGGTGGCTACAAGTGATCAGAATATCAAAAACCTGGATAACCCATATGCAGCATTTGTGCAACATCCTTTCATTTTTGATACCACTTATGGAAAATTTTATAGGGGCTACCTTGTATGTACCTCAACATTACATCATAACAAGTAAAACTCATCAGAGACGACAACCTATATTGTTTTACCGTAGCCACCCCGTGTAAACATTGAGAAAACTTAGCCACCCTCTGGTCGACTGCAGGTGGTTCCTTTCGACCGCACAATCTTACCCATATCTATCCGAACCATAAGAAGTGGATAGCACCCACAAGTATGGTGCTAACTAATTAATTGTGGACTGTATAGATTCTACTGTTTGACTGAAGGAAAGGTGGAGTAGGTTTACACCCACATATATATCCATCAAGGGAAAACACTGTATAAAATACCAACACTTTCTAGATTTTCCTCCATTGTCACTTGATGCAGCTGGATCACCCCTATAACCTTCAAATTACAACATACCTAACTGGCCAGTATCAGTTGCTAATAACTAGAAAGTTATTAACTGTGGGCTGTTGATGCATTCTTATTTCCTCCATCCACCATCTATTTCAATGTCCTGCTATACAACCGAAATGTTCTTTGTTCAGCAGGACAAGGTAGTCCATGGTTTTGTCCCAGTTTTAGAAGTTGTGACTCCATAAAAATCTACTATCCCCTCGGGCAGTGCAGCCGATGTTAACATGTGCTACACTCACTTCGGGGAAAGGCGGCTCAATAGCACTTTACCATTCCTAACGTAGTGTTTATTATCACTGATTACATACCGATTCACAAGACAATTTAACGCCTCTGAATTTTACAACATTAGGAGGTCCGACACATTAAGATTTGAGACTGATTAGTGATGATAAATCATTGTATTTTTCCCACTGACCATGCTCCCATGGCGTCATGCATTTCCCCCCGGCGTCGACTACGACACTTTTTATTAATGAAGAGAGGCCTATATAATCCTTTGTCCACCGCAGATGCCATTTCTGGGTCCCAATTTCCCCAGCCTCATTAACTCCATTCAAAACATTCCTGCCACACGATGCCTACCGCTCGACCTCACCTCTGCCCCATCAGTGCATTAACAGAGGTTCCATTTGTTCTCACCTTCAAAAACACTTAATAGAGCAACATAATGCATTAATCATGTACATTTACATTATAAAAAATATACAGTATAATTTTGGAAAATTATTTTCCACACTGTGGCCGGGCGGAGGTCGTTGATAGACGACTTAAATAATGTGGAGGACAATTTTCTCCCATCTTCACTGCCACCTGGCTCTTGGGAACTCCAACATTGGCATTTTACATAAACACCAATTAATTTCCACCTGTTAACTCCGCTCAGGTAGGGCCTCCATCCAAAGCACACTCAAGCTTCCATGCTTCTTGTATTAACAGTTTCCCTTTTGTATTGTTAGTTGTGACACTAAACCTATACCTCTGGGTTACATTATTGGGCAAACTGGAATTTATTAGACTTACCAATAACATCTCCTCTCAGTATCCCCAAGTCAGCCCCAGTACATTACTGCATATAGGTACTTCAACACAGGGCAATACTTTATTTATTGATCCCTCAAAATGGACTAATTACTGTTTTCCGCCCTTCCCTCAGGACACCTTGAAACCTTGCATTATTTCATTAACCCCTTTCATAATATCCTCATTAGTTCCTCTCAGTTGACGTCACACCCAGAAATTGTCCACATAAGATTATTTTACCCCCATTACATTCACTCGTGGACCACCTGTGCACTTAAGTGTGCATTTATCGTCGCCTGAAGTAGGAACAATTTATTAATTAACTGTTTATTAATTAAATTATTATAAGCAGTCAATAATTCTGGGTGTCCTTTCTCAGTTTGCAGAGCTGGGCCCTTTAACATGTCCATACGCGCATCCTATAATTAGTTAGGTAATTTCTTGACAGTTCAGCTTTCCACAGAAGTCTCACGCCAGTACAGTCCAGAGCAAATTTAACAACATCCTTCATGTATTGTTCCTGAGTAAGGAATCATCTTGGACTTTCCTCATTACATTAATCCCTATGCTGTTTCCCCCCCCCCATCTCCCACAAAATAGACTGGTTCAACATCATCCTCGATAGAGGAATACTTGTACTGTGACCTTTTAATTGAGTAAGACACCGTGGCTGTATTTACTACTTCCCTCTAGTCATTATTACTACGCGGTATCTGCCATATATTACATGGCCCGTACCATTGTTGCGAGAGTGATGCCACATAGTTTTGGATTTATGCCTTTATTCCTGAATATTAGTGGGGGGCATCCAACATCGGCAAGGCTACCTCAGTAGGCCATCATTATTGCCATTAACTGCAAACCTTTACATTAGTTACAGTATTGTCGGGTTATTAACATTTCATTATTGCCACCATTATATTAGAATACATTCACCCTTGCACATAACTGTAGGTGCCTTCCTTGATGAATGATACAACGTTCAATTTGGCATGACAGTCCTTTACATTAGATTGTCTAGACATCTGAAAATCGTAAATTCTTCCTTCTTTCTACTTAACATCCCATGAATTATAGGCATTACTTTTGGGGTTACCCTTTCTGAGTATTTTATTCCCATACTTTGTTTGGAAACCACTATTACTGATTCCTGTCATTTAATATTCCTATGAACCCTTTAACCCCTTTTTAGGTCGACGGGCCCCTCCGAGCTCGTTCTCGGGGGCCAAATTTAAAAAAAAATATTTTTTTTTTTATGAAAAGATAGAGAATCGTTTCCCGATCCAAATGAAAACCAAAAATAAAATTTATGGAAAACTTAGGGAAAATATGCCTCGCGATTTTACGGCTCGCGATGTTTATGCCAGCGATTTTCCCCACTTTGACCCATTTTGGGTCAGTTTCCCTGAAACTAGTCGAAAAAAAAACTTTAATATTTTTGTTAAATCCTTTTTTTTCTATTGAAGGGTGCAAAAACCACCCTTTTACTTATTTCAACTATCCAGTACAGTGTCAAATTTAGAAATTTTGCCAATTTCACACAAATTTAAAAAGATCCAATTTCCGAATGGGGTCCAAAAAAACAACAAAAATACTTTCCTGGCCAAAAAGACATTTTCCCTTTCATTATCCGTCCCAAAGGCCCCTCTTACATTCTTTGCTTTCCACTTTAAAATTTTATTCCACAAAAAATAAAATTTTTACTTTTAGCAGACTCGCATTAGTGTAAAAAAGGTTAATAAATTTTGGGCGCACTTGCAAAAAAATTAGACCACCAGTTGATGTGTTTTGGGACGTTTGGGCTGTTTTTTTTTTACTTTGAACTTGGTAAAAATAAAACTTTCTGCTATTTTGACTAAAAATTTTCAAGGAAATTTCATTCAAAAACCATCAAAACATCTCAATTTCGTATATGCCTTCCTTTTCTATAAAAAGACCAAGAAAGCTAGAATAAAACAAAAATACCATACGAAAATACAGTGCAAAGTCCTTTTTTAAATTCCAAAAAAACGCCAAAAGGGTTTTTTTCTCATTATGCCCTGTGTGCTGCAGGATTTTTTTTATACCATGCACACTGACCACTGGACCCATTCTTCATTGTAGGCCTACCAGTTTCCCCCACTAGATTTGGGGGCTAGAATTTAGGCGTACTATACGCAAAAAAAACCCGGGCGTAAGCCCTACTATACGTCCAAACCCTCAAAGGGTTAATTTTACATTACCACTGGATTATTTTTTCTTTGTGAGACTTTACAGATACCCAAGTCATATGGGTTATATCCTTAAACGTTTGGGTGACTGTCCAATTGAACAATTAATTTTCTGGGCAGTCTGATTTCCCCAGCTTTCCTGAGGTTTTGGCAAACCCACCCTTTTGCATTAATAGGGTTTATCAACTGCCTGGGTTTTCACCCCCTTTAAAAAATAAAGCCTTCTTTTACAAGACATTTTCTTCCAATTTGAAAGCTGATTAAATTTAAAAAATTCATTTATTTCCACTGCAAATTCTCCAGCAATCCTTTCATAGTCTTTAAACCCAATTTGTACCCCTCAAATCTACTCCTAAAGCATCTAAATATAAATTTTAAATTTATTTGGGTTCACTGTTTCTTGATTCATTAAAAACCCAAACACTAACTGTTGCCTTTACAATGACCTTTAAAAAGCCGTAATGATGCTTTTCATTACCAAAATCCAGACTTTCAGCAACATTAATTCCATCATCCTCATGGGGGGGTTTTAGAATTTCATTCACCAATTAACAACTTAAAGCTTTATAAAGAAAGTCTTGCACTTTACTCTTATATAAATCCTAGCCACACATGTGCTAGCAATTAATTGGGCTAATTATCATCCACCACACAGTCGATTCAATTTGTGTACCCTATACCCACTTCCTTCAATCAGTCACTTAATTATTAAGTAATTAATTCAATTAATTTTTCACCGATTGCATCCGGTTCAGGAAGGACCAATGGGCAGATATGGAAAATTTTATAGGGGGTTACCTGTATGTACCTCAACATTATATTCATACAAGTAATCTCATTGGGAGATGACAACTATATTGTTTACCGTAGTCACCCTGTGTAGACATGTGAAAAAACTTAGCCACCCCTGGTCACTGCAGGTGGCTCCTTCGACCTGACACTCTTACCCATATCTATCCGAGACCAGTGTGAAGTGGATAGCACCCACAATTACGGCGCTACTAATTGTGGACTATATAGATTATATTGTTTTGACTGAAGGAAAGGGGGGAGTAGGTTACACACACATATATCCATCAAGGGAAAGCACTTGTATATAATACCACCACTTACCAGAATTTCTCTGGTCACTTGATGTAGCTGGATCACCCACAACCTATCAAATTACAACATACCTAACTGGCCAGTATCAGTTTGCTATAACTAGAAAGGTTAATTAACTGTGGGTGATTTATGCTCCTTATTTTTCCATCCACCATCTCATTTCGATGTCCTACACCGATATGGTTCTTATTCCAGCAGGACGAGGTATCCATTGGTTTGTCCCAGTTTAGAAGTCGTGACTCCATAAAACTCCACTATCCTGGACCCATTTTTTCCCAGCCTCTTAAACGTCCATTCAAAACACTACACTCCCCACCCACAATTCAGCCGTCTCGACCCACCTCTGCCCATCAGTGCTGGCGCAGAGGTTCCCTGTTGGTTCTCTTCTTCAAAAAACACTTTAAATCAACAGTAATGTATTAATCATGTATATTTACATTATAAAAAATATACAATATAATTTTGGGAAATTATTTTCCACTCCACTGGTAGTGTCATCCTGCCAGAATGTCCTATAACCTATGCCCTAAGTAAAGAGAAATGGCTGGCTGGCTTTGATGGTCACTGTCTCTGTCTGAATCTGTCTATATCTCTATCGGACAATACTCTTTACAGCCTACAGTGAACCCCGAGTTTCGGCCATAATCCATTCCAGGAGCTAGACCTAAAGTCGAAACGGCATAAAGTCGAAGCAATATTTCCTATAAGAAATAATGTAAATCCAATTACTCTACTCCAGACCCACAAAAATATTCACAAAAAATAATTTTTTTAAAGAATAACTATAGTTTTACATACACAACAATTATAAGTACATATAATACTTAAATGAGTAATGAAATAGATAAACATTTAAGTAAACATTTGAAATCACATTTACATACCTTCATTGAACAATCTTGTTGGCATCTGAATGATAGAGAGGAGGAGAGAGGCTTGCCTCAACCACTGTCTCAACCACTGCCTCAACCACTGCCTCAACCACTGCCTCAACCACTGCCTCAACCACTGCCTCAACCACTGCCTCCACCACTGAGGCACAATGCCTCATATTTTTTTACAATTTTTCTTCACTTCTATGGTGTTTCTCACTTTCTTTACTGAAGGGGTGCCACGAGGAAGTTTCTTCAGGCTCATGGTGGCTTATTTCACAGTCACAATCAATAAACAAGCGCTAAACACAGTGAAATTATTGGGAAATGTTTGGTTTAGTGTGCAGGGTAATTTCATTACAAGATAAAACCAAGCTAGACTGGGCGCATGAGAGTCTGTATTCTGGCCAAAACACGGGGCACATGCAGAACTTGGGACGCAATTAAGCTGAAAAAAGTGGTCCGAAACCAAGTGGCTGATACTCCAGGGCACCGAAACTCGGGGGCTCCTCTGTGTATTCTGCGTCTCTCTCTCTCACATGTACACATAAGTACAGTTATTATGACATAGTGTAAATACTTCTAGGATAACTCCAAAAATTACCAGGCAACGAGCTAAACAGTGTTTGTAAGATATACATATTAAAAGGCATTTTTTCACTTGCTCAGGAGTCAGGGAGTGGCTCGTCAACCAACAGGTTTACGAGGCGCTCCCTGAGAAAGAGAGACAAGCAGATTGAAAGACACACACATAGGCAGACACACACAGGCAGACAGAAAGACAGACACACAGGCAGACAGATAGGCAGAGCTCGACAGGCAGATACAGATAGACAGATAAAAAGACAGATAAATAGACAGACATACATGTTTGTGTGTAACAGTGAAAACAAAGCCAGGGTTCCCTGCAACAGTGCTTTATCAACAAGTGTCATGTTACGACTTCAACATTGTAACTTACATAAAATGTCCCGGCTCCTAAATGGCTGCTCAATCTGCTGTCTAGGGGAATTTAAATTACACTGAAAAACAAAGCAGCTCTTGGGACATCATGTATCTTCATACAAATTATGAAGCATGAGTGCAAATAATTAATATAGAATAAGGAACAACACAAAAACTCACGTATGCAAAAATATATCTATATACAGTGGAACTCTGGTTTTTGTCTGCTGTTAGTGTCTGCCGAATTGGAAATCGGCTGCTGTTTGGCCAAAATTTTTGCCCTAGATTTGGGCCAGTGAGTCAGAAATTGGCCATAGTGGATGCATCTGCCCACCTCTCCCGCACATCTGTGAGTCAGTCTGGCTGTGTTTTTCCTTGAGTGAGCAAGGCTCTGTGCATTCATTCAAACATTTCATTATAATTCATTGTCTTTTGTGGTTGTTGATTGATTGTGGCTGCAAAATAAGCCACCACGGGCCCAAAAGAAACGTATTCACTATTAGTGCCACCCCTCTTGGCAAATAAAGTGAGAAACACAAAGAATATCAAGAAAAGAAATTGCAAAATAGCATGAAAGTGGTGTGTGTGTGTTTGAGCTTGTCAGGATCTATGGGAAAAGCAAATCAACAATCACTTCTATCCTGGCAAAGTAGAAATAAAGGAAGCTAAGTTTGCAAAACAAAACAAGCCACAGAAATCTAAGATGAGGAGAAGTTATAGCATGGTGTGATCAAACAAAAAACAAGTTAGCGTGAGATAGTGTTATGGAGTCGATACATATTTGAAAAGCAAGGCAGTTGCATATGGATCTTGTAAAGAAAATGCTGGAACGAATACTGCTGTTAGTGAGTTTAAGCCTAGCAGAGGCTGATTTGACAGATTCAAGAAGCATAGTGGGATACACAGTGTTTTTTAGCATGGTGAGACTGCAAATTCTGACAAATATGCGGCTGAAAAAATTGTGCATGAATTCCAGGGGCACGTAGAGGATGAAGGATTCCTCCCGCAGCAAGTGTTCATTTGTGACGAAACAGGCCTCTTTTGGAAGAAAATGCCAGAGATGACCTACATCATGCAGGAGGAAAAGGCACTACCAGAACATAAGCCTATGAAAAATAGGCTAACTCCTTTGTTCTATGGCAATGCTAGTGGTGGTTTCCAAGTGAAGCCTTTACTGGTGTATCACTCTTAAAATCCCAGAGTGTTCAAGAAAAGCAATATCAAGAGTAAATTGTGTGTGTTATGAAGAGCTAATAATAAGGCGTGGGTCACAAGGCAAATTTTCATTGGCTTGGTCCATGACGTATTTGGCACCAGTGAAAAAAAAAAAAACTCCAGGAAAATAAATTGCCACTCAAGTTCCTCCTGGTACTGGACAATGCTCCTGCTCATCCTCCAAACTTGGTAGATCTATTATCTGTGGAGTTAAGTTTTATAGCAGTGAAGTTCTTGCCTCCTAACTCTACTCCTCTCATCTAGCCCATGGACCAGCAGGTCATTTCTAACTTCAAAAAACGCTACACAAAGCAATGTTTTTCCAAGGTGCTTTGAAAGTGACCTTGACACTGAATTGAACCCTAAGAGAGTTTCTGGAGGAATCACTTCAAGTATCAATTCCATTGCATAAGCCTTATGTAAGACTTAGCAGAGAGTGGACTTCCAGGACTTTGATCTGGGCTTAGGAGAAAAATAGTGGCCAGAATGTGTCTCGACCAGGATTTTGAAGGGTTTGAGGCTGACCCCTGCCGATCCTCTCCTGATGTGGAATCTCTCGATGGCATTGGTAAGTCTCATGGGTTGATGGTGATGGCCAGGATGTAAGAGTTGGTGGATGACCACAGTAAAGGGCAAACCACTGAAAATGCTGCAACACCTTTCAACTGGAACATCATACAGACTGAAGTGAGGAAATTATATTCAGAGGATGAGGAGAAGAGAGAAAGGAAAGATGTGCCTGGATTGTTGCTTCTTCATGATTAAGAACAGTTGTGCCAAAGTTGGGGGGGGGAAAGGGAGGCCGCAAAATTTTGTAGAAGAAATATCACCCTGACTCACCAAGGCTGAAACAAGCCATATCTGCAACATGTTTCAGTGACAAAACCTTATTCCACTTAAGGAAATTTTAAAGAGACACCAGAAAACAGAGCACTCAGGACAGTTATTTTTTTGTGACAAGGGTCCCCGTGACTCTCAAGTATATGGTCCTATTGGCATTAAATGAAAAGAAGGGGAGGTAACCCCAAGGGGGTCCTTATGGAGGGGGATTCCCCTCCAAACCACAATCAGGTCTCCTCGTATCATCTCATCGCGCTGTCGTCCATATGCCAACAAAGAGTCCGCAATAATTCCATGTAATGTTTATATTTATTTATATTTAACATGTTTTGTGATGTAGACGATAGTTCATCTTAAAAATGTATTTTTTATTGAGAAATGTTTTTGAGTGTATGGAACATGATTAATGTATTTACATTATCTTAATGAGAAATCTAGCTGTGGTTATTCGGCTTTCCGGATTTAGTCCGACCTCTGGAATGGGATTACAGCCGAAAACTGGAAAAAAAAAAGGTTTTCCACTGTATTAAGTACTTATATACAACTGATAAACTACTACACCAAATTCAGCACACTCCAATTCCATAACTCACTACCGAACAACCAGCTACTGAAGTGAGTTAAACAAAATAACAACAGGGAGGCTCCATGTCATACACAAATCTCCCCCTCATAACTTATCCTGGTAGACTTAAACCAGCAGGCACAAATCCACCATACAGTAACTCTCACAATCAACAGGCCTCTGCAACGAAGGCCAACAGAAAAACCTTGCAAGCACTAAAATACAAACACCAAAGGTAACACTCCTCTCAAGGGGCTCCTTGGGCGTGGTGAAGAGGCTCTGTCGGAGGAATTAACTTGTCGGTCTCCTTCCTCCACCGAACCTAATTTCCCCCCAATCCCCCCTTCCCTATCCCCATTCTTTCTCTCCCATTCTCCCCATCCTCGCCCTTTTTTCCTCCCTCCTCCATCCCCACCCCTCCCTTTTGCCTTTCTTTTTTGGCCTTGTGGAATTTTCCCCACAGGTGCTCTAGTTCCTAGGTAGGGAAAGGGTACTGGGTCCATCCCATTCTGTGAGGTTCTTGCGGTGGCGTAGGTTGCTGTGGAATCTGGATTGCTTGGGAATGTCCTGATCCCTCTCTGGTATCGCCGGAGGGTGGCTTTGGGTCTTGGGTGACGGTGTATCTCTGAAAGCCACCTTTTGGATATCCTGGTGTGGTTGCCAAAGGAGGTATGCTTTGTGGCGGATATCCACCAACCCTCTCTTTTGTCCACCGAGGTAGCCAGCAGATGTGAGGTTGCTAACCTGGATTGCAGGTTTTCCTTGGGTCATAAAGGGTAGGGTATGGCACTGGTTCCAGCTCCATCTGTGCTACTTTCGGTGCTGAGGTCCTCTTGGTGCAAGCGGGAGATTTCTGGCCCTTTCATTCCTCCTAGGACCTATCCCTCCCCAGTTCACCCTTTTTTTATTCTTTTTTTTTATTTTAATGTTTTTTTCTTAAAAACAAAAAGAAAGAAGTAAACCTAACCATGGAGTCCCCTATCCCTGACCACCACTACCCCACCGGGCCCTTTTCCTTATTGTTAATGCACACCCCTTTCTGACCTCGCCTCGTCTTTTGGCCACTCTTTGGACACTCCTAGGACCCCTGTACATCGTGCTGTGCTGTTTCGCACCCTTTCATCCGGGCCGGTTTCGACTTGACTCTTTCGATTGTCCTGACCTCCGCTCTCCTTTGACTATGCTTATGGCCTCTCCCTCTACGGTGCAGCAATTTGCAAATCGCCAGCCCTTTTCCACATCGGACCAACACTGGTTCCCACTTCTAAACCCAACGACAATCTCCTGATACGTTGCTTCATTACCTCCCATTCTACTTGGAAAAGAACCGACACATCATGCACTCCCTCTCCACACTCAGTTTCGACCACATCAATGGACCTAAATTCTTTACTTTAAAGACTGACTTCACTTCTACTACCTATCTTTCTGGATCAAGTATTGGCAAAGCGCTCCTACGCCATATTGGAGATATTTCCTTTTATGCTCTTAAGAGTGGTATGCTATCATCAACTGTCCAAATGCTACCCAAGCTTAGATTTCTCTTCATTTCGCATATCGATACTATTCCTATCACTATTGAAAACATCAATCTTCAATTCTTGTAGTGTACTTTTTTAACTGCTGGGTGATGAATGCTCAGCGATGATAAAGCTGGAGGCAGTGGAAAGTCTGTCTTGAGCAATGTTGGTGTGCTATAATGCAGGAGAATGTAGTTTGGAAGTTAGGAGGAGGTGCGGGATTACAAAACTTGTCCAGGAGGGCTATGAGGAAGGGTTGTTGAGGGGGTTCGGACATGTAGAGAGAATGGAGCGAAACAGAAGACTTCAAGATGTATCAGTCTGTATTGAGGAAGGCGGGGTAGGGGTCGGCCTAGGAAGTTTGGAGGGAAGGGGTAAAGGAGGTTTTGTGTGCGAGGGGCTTGGAACTTCCAGTGCGGCATGCTGCGCGTGTTTGATAGGGTGAGATGGCGACAATAGGTTTTTAATACTTGACTGCTGTGGAGTGTGAGCAAAGTAACATGAAAGGGATTTCAAGGAAACCGGCTAGGCCGGACTTGAGGTCCTGGATATGGGAAGGACAGTGCCTGCAACTCTAAGAGGGGTGTTTAATGTTCAGTTTAAAAGACTGTAGTGTATAGCACCCATCTGCTAAGACAGTGATGGAGTGAATGATGGTGAACTTATTATCTTTTCGTCCACCCTGCTTGTGGAATCGGCCAGTGTGATAATAAAAAAAAAAATTCATAGTCCAACAGAATATCAGACATGCGTGGCGATGACATCCTCGAGCAGCGGAACTCCAAGATCTCCAATTACCTCAAGGTAGAACACTTGTGCTCTTTCCTGACCGCGGCGGAACAATACCGCATGCAATGTGGCTCAATTTAACTTTTGACAGCCGTGAACTCCCATCCTCTTTTTTATGTAGCGGGACATCGATTACAAGTTCAAAAGGGGATCCCTACACCGCAACAGTGTAGAAATTGCTGGAGTTTTGGCCCCCCCAGCAAAATATTGCAGATCTATAGCTGAATGCCCAGCCCTGTGGTGCCGATGACCATTCTAATACATTTTGCAGTCGACCTCCCTCTTGCCTTAATTGTCATGAGGCTCACCCTTTGTACTCTCGCTGTTGCCAGGTTTACTTAAATGAGCGGGAAATTCGTTGCCTCAAAGAGGCGGAAGGCCCCCCTATGCTTTTGGCGGTTTCTCATCTCCGCCTCCAAGGGAGACTCCCCCCTGTTTTCTTATTCTCATGTTTCAAAAAAATCTCCCCACTTCTAGGGTCCCATCTTCTGCAGCCTCCTCTGCAGTTGCCAGTCCCATAGTCACTCCTATATCTAATTCTTTTGCTGTCCGGGCTCAGACATCCCTAAATTCAACACCTCAGTCTGTTTTTTACTTCTTCGTGTTCTCCCCAAACCCCGGGATCAACAAGACCTCGTACAACACCTCCTCCCAATCGCCCTCTACTTCTCAGAAGTCCAAAAAATCTCCTTTAACCCCTCCTTCCCTTCACCACCTCCTAACTTTACCTTCCCGGTCTCTGTACCTGGGTCTTCCCGTTCACTGGCTCAGTTACAAGTTTGGAGGTTTTATCCTCCTCATACTGTGCCTTCCTCCCCTGTCCCCTCCCAATTTCTTCCTCTTCTGCCACCTCCCAGGTTTCTGCCTCTTCTGTCCCCTCCCACACTTCTCCAGTTCCTTCCACCCTTTCGCCCCCACCCCTTAATACAGTCCATTACAGTTCCGATCTTTACTCAAACTCCTCCTCCTTCCATCTCCAATATTGTCTCCCATACGATGTCTCTGACTCCAAAACACTTGAAGCAATCTCTGAATATATGCAGAACCAAACCATCAATAGACACGATCCACCCTCTGTTCCTTCTCTTTCGTCTTCTCCATCGGCAACTCCTTCTTTACAGCACACCGTTCCCTTTGCTGCTTTAACGTTTTTCCCCTGCCCCCACAGTGGACTTTTTTAACCCCTCTAGCCTAAGTACCCTTTCCTCTGATTTTATATTTTATCGTTCCCAAAACCATTTCTAAAATT
>NC_069429.1:36968736-37037767 GCF_026875155.1 Cherax quadricarinatus | reverse complement strand
AAAGTTTGGTGCATTGGCCCAGCCACTATGGAATCTGAAAAGAGTTTCTGATTTTTAGAAAAGGGGGCATGAACCCCCCATGAGGAAAAAGTAGCGACCCCAATTAAAAATGTTTTTGAGCGTAAAAAATTTTTTGAGGGAAAATGTGAAAGAGGAAAAGTGAAGTTTTTTTTTTTTTGATTATCACTGTACTAAGTGAGAGTCAGTGAAACATTGTCCGGGGGTTTCACACTAGATAAGCTCTCCCTTTTTCACTGACGCTGCAACATTTGAAACAAATGTGAAGGGTTTTCCTCTTATAATAATTTCTTGCTATATTTTAAACCAGACTCTAGTGAAATTTGCAAGTACCATTAAATTGCATTTTTAATTATAATTTATATTTAATTCCTACCATTTGTCCTTTTAAACTTTGTTTCCATTACTTAATTTTGTCCCTTAATATTTTCTCCTTTTTTTAGCTTTAATAACCCCCTAGTTAATTTTCACTTTGTTAAAATAAAAAAGGGTTTAATTCTAGGGCAAAGTAGAATAAGTTTACAATTTTGCCATTATATTCCAAAGCTCATTTATTTGATTACCACTTTATTGTTCACCACAACCTATATTAGTCCCTTTTATATTATAATTTTATACTATAATTCTAACTTTAAAAAATTACCTTTATAGTACTACCTACTATCATATTCCCAAGCTCCATTATTTGATCATTACTTTATTTGTATTAGTCCCTTTTATATTGTCTCCTTTATTATAGCTTAAAAAAAAAAAACTACCTTAGCTCATTATTTTACATTTGTTAAATAATTCAGGTGCTATTTTTTAGCTTAAGACTATTTACTTTGTTTTATACTTAATTCTAACTATAGATTCACTACAAATCTTATGATTACAAGCACTGATCCTGATACCAACCTCTTATTTAATGACTTAAATGAATCAAACAGTTACTGTAATTACTACACTGCAGAACAATCAAAGGCACTTCTCAGTGTCAACAACAACATAACTATCTTTAACTACAATATCAGATCTTTAAGCAAGCATTACGATGACCTCCTAGCATTACTAAATTCCTTACATGCCAATATGTCCATCATTACACTAACTGAAACCTGGCTAAAGCCTGATAGTACAGATGTCTATGCCATTCCTGGTTACACAGCCATACACAACTGTAGGCCAGACCAACAAGGGGTGGCACAGCCATATACTACTCAGACCAACTAGAATGTATCACTAATACTTGCACAAGGGATGAACATGGGGAATATATAATAGCTAAATTCAAATCCAAATACCTACAAAAACCTCTCACATTGATAAACATCTACAGAGTTCCACAGTCAAACATTAGCCAATTTAGTCAAAACCTAGGAAGTATGATAACTGATGCACGCATGAACAAAGATCACTTACTACTCTCAGGTGACTTCAATATAAATCTCCTGCAAGACCGGGACCCACACGTTACTGAATTCACAAACACAATGAGTAACTGTATGTTACTACCAACAGTAACAAAACCTACAAGAGTTACAGAGACTAGTGTTTCCCTACTTGACCACATCTGGACCAACACCATATCCCCTTTAAAATCAGGCATAATTACAGATAATACCACAGACCACTACCCTACTTTCCTCATAACAACTCTTGGTAAACTACCCCAAGACACTACTAAAGTCACCTTCAGACTTCACAATGAGGCAGCCATTAATAACTTCACAACAGCAGTAGCAAACACTGATTGGCACACTGAGCTAGAAATCTATACAGATATTGACGAATGTATTAATAATTTTCTAAAAAAGACCCAATACCTCTAAAACAAGCACTGCCCTAAAAAAAACTAAACAGATGACAGCTAAGAGACTGAACAGTCCCTGGCTAACACCCAGCATTCTCAAATCCATAAATACAAAACACCAATATGAAAAACAGTACAGAATGGGTCACATAACCAGAGACCAAACAAAACGTTACTCGTCAATCCTAACCAGCCTGATAAGAAGGGCAAAAAAATTGTATTATGAGAACAGATTATCCAACTTACGAGGTGATATAAAAAAGACCTGGAAAACCCTATCAGAAATTCTGGGAACAAAAAAGATATCACGAAATAGCGAAATAAAATTAGCAAAATCAGATGAACCCCAACTCCCACCAACAGAAACAGCAAACAGACTCAATGATTTCTTCTCCACTATAGGACAAAACCTTGCCAATAAAATCCCAAGCTCAGATACCCCACTAAATGACTACCTCACCGGCAACTACCCGAACACACTGTTCCTAGCTCCGACTAACCCATACGAAGTCTCCTTTATTATCAACGCACTAAAAAACAAGGCAGGAGATTTAAATACCTTACCACCCTTTATATACAAAAAAGTGTCACAAGTGCTATCACCAATCATTGCAACACTCTTTAACAAATCCATTGAATCCTCCACCTTCCCTACAGTACTCAAAATAGCAAGGGTCACCCCGATCCACAAAGGAGGAGACCAAACAGAGTTGAATAACTATAGGCCAATATCCAACTTACACCCTCTCTCAAAAATCTTCGAAAAATTAATTCATAAACGAATCTACTCCTACCTTATCTCCCAAAACATACTCAACCCCTGCCAATTTGGATTCAGGCCTAATAAAAATACTAATGATGCTATTATACACATGCTAGAACATATATACACTGCAATAGAGAAAAAGAAGTCCCACTGGGGATCTTCATTGACTTACGTAAAGCTTTTGATACAGTTGACCATGACTTGCTCCACGTAAAATTGTCACACTATGGTATAAGAGGGCACTCCCTCAACTACCTCAAGTCATACCTCAGCAACAGAAGCCAATATGTGTACGCAAATGGGGCAAACTCTTCTGCGCAACCAATTACAGTTGGTGTCCCACAGGGAAGTGTCCTTGGCCCTCTTCTCTTTCTCCTATACATAAATGACCTTCCAAATGCTTCGCAATTACTCAAACCCACACTATTTGCAGATGACACTACATACGTCTTCTCTCACCCGAGCCCAGTCACGCTAATCAATACTGTAAATACCGAATTACAGAAAATATCTACCTGGATGAGGACTAACAAACTTACACTAAACATTGACAAAACCTACTTCATTCAGTTTGGTAACAGAGCTACAGATGTCCCTCTTAACATAATGATAAACGGATCACCTATCACAAAGCTAACAGAGGGAAAATTCTTAGGAATCCACCTTGATAATAGACTCAAATTTCATACACATATACAACAAATTTCTAAGAAAATTTTCAAGACTGTAGGCATACTATCGAAGATACGGTACTATGTTCCACAGTCAGCCCTCCTGGCCCTATATCACTCTCTTATTTACCCCTATCTCACCTAAGGAATTTGTGCATGGGGCTCAACAACAATTAACCATCTCAGACCACTAATTACCCAACAAAAGGCTGCAGTTAGAATGATAACAAATTCTCACTACAGGCAGCACACTCCACCAATATTCAATACACTAAACCTACTCACCATACAAAACATCCATACTTATTACTGCACCTATTACATACATAGAACACTTAACTCTGATATTAACCCTCCCCTCAAACATCTCCTTGCCAACCTCAACAGAACACATGACCATAACACAAGGCACAGATCACTCTTTGATGTTCCTCATGTCCATCTCACACTATGCAAAAACTCAATGCACATAAAAGGCCCTAAAATCTGGAATTCATTACCTGTAAATATAAAAGAAACACTACCTGTTTATAAATTCAAGTGTCTTCTCAAAGATCACTTACTCACCCAAAACCAAATAAATACTGAATAACTGAACCTTACAAATTGTATATCTTAAATGTTTCTCACAATTATATCACATAATTGTTAAACCTAAAACCGAATCTAACTTTATTATTTTTTAAATACACTACCTAACAGAATACTTCATACGACTGAATGTACAACAATGCAAGCAACCATATGACCTGTCTTTGTAATACTCACTTGTGCTTTATAGTAATCTGTTTACATTACTGTTTTATCACTGATTTCATCATTGCTTAGTTAATCTTAAGTTAATTTTAAGCCAGCCTGTAATGCTATCCATAGTATAAGTGGCTTTGGCATGCTGCTCTTATCTGTATTTTTTTTGTACCTCTGTATGTGTGCTCAAATTGTTAATAAATAAATAAATAAATAAATAAATTGCTGTACTAGATACAGGTCTGCCATCACAAATCCGGCAATCAGTTATTCGGTTCCTTCAGTTATTCAGCACTAATTTTGGATAGCATAATTTTAAATTTCCAGAGTCACCACACCAACCTGCTGGTACTGTTTGGTGGTGCTACTTGCTGCATAAGTCATTCCAATTTCTTTTTCTCCATTTATTGTTATAACCTGCTTACTTTTAGCCATAGTCATGGTTCCAATGAATAAAAGAAATGCTTTTCATTATGTAAAGCACCTACACAGTACATTATCCATTAAAGATATGGTGGCTATGAAGCCACTGTCAGTTGCCATGAGCTCAGTATCGTGATGCAGGAGAATATGCTTTATTATTACGCTAATATCAACATTACAGCTTATTTGCCTATCACAATTGATCTAATAAGACATAATACACAACATAAATAACATAAACCATGTTAAATACTCCAGAATAAATAATATTTGGCATAACACCGAGAAGTTCGACGAAGGTATGAAGAGGATATGGTATACACCATTGGTTACACCAATACATAAAGGTGGTGACTCAACAGATTTAAACAACTATAGGCCAATATCAAACTTACCATTGCTATCCAAAATCTTTGAGAAACTCGTGCACAGAAGACTATATTCATTTATAACGTCACAAAACATACTCAACCCCTGCCAATTTGGATTCAGGAAAAATAAAAGCACTAACGATGCAATCATAAAAATGCTAGATCTGCTTTACACAGCATTGGAAAATAAGGAATATCCACTAGGAATTTTTATTGACCTAAGAAAAGCTTTTGACACAGTAGACCACGGCATCCTACTCCACAAACTTGACCATTATGGTATAAGAGGCAATGCGCTTGCATATTTCAAATCTTACCTTACTAATAGGTATCAGTATGTCACCATTAAAGACACAGCATCAACAACACAGCCACTTGATACTGGAGTTCCACAGGGAAGTGTCCTTGGTCCCCTGCTCTTCCTCATATACATCAATGATCTTCCAAACGTATCTCGACACCTGAACCACATTCTCTTTGCTGACGACACGACTTATGTCATCTCTCACCCTAATCTTGCCACCCTCAACACCATTGTTAATGAGGAGCTGATCAAAATATCGACTTGGATGACAGCCAATAAACTTATGCTTAACATTGACAAAACCTACTACATTATGTTTGGTAGTAGAGCAGGAGATGCACAAATTAACATTAAGATCGAAAACACTCTAATTGCCAGGCATAATAAGGGGAAATTCCTAGGCCTATACCTCGACAACAACCTGAACTTCAGCACCCATATCCAACACAACCAAAACGTATCCAAAACGGTTGGGATCCTCTCCAAGATACGACACTACGTGCCGCAAACTGCCCTTCTCACACTATACCATTCACTTATATATCCATACCTCACCTATGCTATCTGTGCTTGGGGTTCAACTGCAGCAACACACCTAAAGCCAATAATAACCCAACAAAAAGCCACAATAAGAATAATCACTAAATCCCATCCCTGGCAACACACCCCCCCACTCTTCATAGATCTAAACTTACTCCCTGTTCAGTACATCCACACTTACTACTGTGCAATCTACATCTACAGGACCTTAAATTCCAATATTAACCTTGACCTAAAACGCTTTCTTGATAGTTGTGACAACCCACAGGCACAACACCAGACACAAACATCTCTATGACATTCCCCGTGTCCGACTAAACCTTTACAAAAATTCAATATATGTCAAAGGCCCTAAAATCTGGAACACCCTACCTGAAAATTCCAAAACTGCAGACACATTCATCACCTTCAAAACTACCATCAGAAAACATCTTATCTCCCTGATACACCCTGTCAACTAATAATACGAATACCACCTGGTGGTTCACACTTACACTCACTCACCCATTTGACCATAAACAGAAATATCAATCTCAATCTCAAAATAATGAATCTTAACTAGTCATAAGTTGGCCTGTGATACTCCAATACTGAAACTATGTATAGTGCCAAAACAAAAGCATTCACATTGCTAAACTCACAACTAGTATTTAGTCACTTAGCCATAATACCAACTTACCTCATAATTTTGTAATATTTTAAACTTAAGATTTAATATAAGTCTGCCCGAAATGCCTAGCCATGCTAGGTGTTCTAGTGGTACACTCTGTAATTATTATTTTACTACATGTAAACCACACAATAACCAAATTCTGTAAACTCAGCATTGTAATCCTTATAGAGAATAAACTTTGAATTGAATTGAATTGAATTCTCCTATCCCTGTCTTGGGAGCTTATATTAGAGAAAACGGAGTGTAGCACAGTGCTGTGATATACACTCATACTGCACCATAAACCTGAAACAAAAAAGTTATTTTCTCTATATAGATTATCACACATAGCAGCCTATGTGTAGAGAACCTAGGATAAAACAAAAAAGTCAATGTGGCTTATTTCTAGTACCTGGCTTGGGTTAGCCATATATGATTTTTGGTAAATATTCGATTCCCAGCCAGGGTAGAAACATTGGGCATGTTTCTTTACACCTGTTGTCTATGTTTATCCATCAGTAAATGGGTGCCTGGGTATTAGTCGACTGGTTTGAGTGTTATCCTGGGATACTGACCTAATTTTCTTGAAATACTCTGCATAACAAGCGGCTTTCTATATAGTAGTACAGTGGACCCCCGGTATTCGATATTAATCCATTCCTGAGAGCTCATCCTATGCCAAAATTATCGAAAGGCGAATTAATTTTCCCCATAAGAAATAATGGAAATCAAATTAATCCGTGCAAGACACCCAAAAGTATGAAAAAATAATTTTACCACATGAAATATTAAGTTTAATGCAGAAAAACTAAAGAAGACATGCACAGTTTGTAGTACTCTACTAACAATAAAATACATGACACTTACCTTTAATGAACATCTGGTGATGATTGATGGGATGGGAGGAGGGGAGAGCGTCGAACTTATTGTTTAGAAGGGGAATCCCCTTCCATTAGGACTTGAGGTAGCAAGTCCTTTTCCGGGATTACTTCCCTTCTTCTTTTAATGCCACTAGGACCACCTTGAGAGTCACTGGACCTCTGTCGCACAACAAATCTGTCCATAGAGCTCTGTACCTCACGTTCCTTTACGATCTGTTTAAAATGGACCACAACATTGTCATTGTAATAGTCACCAACACGGCTTGCAATAGCTGTGTTAGGGTGATTTTCATCCATAAAGGTTTGCAGTTCAACCCACTTTGCACACATTTCCTTAATTTTTGAAATAGGCACAATGGATTCCACAACTGGTGTAGGCTTCTCAAGGTTAGCCCCAAACCCTTCAAAATCTTTCTTAATTTCCATACTAATTCTCACCCTTTTTACCACAGGGTTGGCACTAGAAGCTTTCTTGGGGCCCATGGTGACTTATTTTTGCAGAAACAAGTACCAAAACCACTGTGATAATATGGAATGAACCAAATGTATGCTTAGATGCGAGCACACTGGCTGGCTTGTAAACACTGGCACTCACGTAGACACGTTATGGACGAATTGCGTGTGGCTCATTGTTTAACGAGTGACGAGGCAAAATTTTGGCGTTAAAATGTATCGAATACCAAATTTAACCTATACTGATTGTTACAAAACTCGTCTTCTTAACCCTTTGACTGTTGCGGCCATATATATACGTCTTACGAGGTACCGTGTTTGACGTATATATACTCATAAATTCTAGCTGCTTCAAATCAAGCAGGAGAAAGCTGGTAGGCCCACATGTGAGAGAATGGGTCTGTGTGGTCAGTGTGTACCATATAAAAAAAATCCTGGAGTGCGCAGTGCATAATGAGGAAAAAAAACTCTGACAGTTTTTTTTAATTAAAATGCCGACTTTGTGGTCTATTTTCATATAGTATTTATGGTTGTATTCTAGTTTTCTTGGTCTCATTTATAGAATGGGAAACATATTATAGAAATAGAGGTGATTTTCATTGATTTTTCTATAAAAAGAACCTAGAAATAGAGCTCAAAGCAGGGGAAATGTTTGATTTTTGCCAATGTTCAAAAGTAAACAAATGATGCCATTGTCCAATAAATGTCCAACTAGCCATTCTGAAATGTAGTCATGAATGGGTTGATGTTATTTATACAATTATTACAGTATTGCAGTAGTCTGCATAATAGTAAGTCTTCTATTTTTTGTTTGAATAAAAATTCAAAATAGAAAGCAAGAGTAATATCAGAGGGGCCTGGAGACATGACTGAAGAGCAAAGAAAATGTTATTTTAGAGCCAGGAATGTCTGCATTGTTCATTCTGGACCTTATTTTGAAATTGGCATATTTTCTAGTTTTCGTGAAATTGGCCAAATTGCAAATTTCTGACCACATTATTAGGTAGTTGAAATCAGTAAATGGGCAGTTTCTTGTTCTCAATCAATAGAAAAAAATGGAGTTCTAAAGAAATAGCTATGAGTTTGGGTGACTGGAACAATGGAATTAGCCGAAAATAGGGCTCAAAGTGGGCGAAATCGCCGATTTGTAAACAGCGCCGAGGTCGATAACTTTGCGAGAGCATAATTCCGTCAGTTTTCCATCAAATTTCGTTTTTTTGGTGTCATTACAATCGGGAAAAGATTCTCTATCATTTCATAAGAATTTTTTTTTTTTTTTTTAAATTTTGCGACACCAGGAGACACCTCAGAATTGGGGGTTGCGACAGTCAAAGGGTTAACCTTCTCCAATGATATGGTAGAGTGTTAAGGTAGCATTCTTGTCGAACATATGGCCTGTTTACAGTTTTGTAACAATAACTTTTAATAAGAATTCAGGGCTACGAGACAAATAACTAAAACTTAGAATCTTTACTAGTAGAGTTTTAGCTTAATAAGAACATAAGAATGGATTAGCATAAAATAAGGAGTTTAACTCTTACATTTCTCTTGGTACGTACCAGTACATTGATAAGAATAAATGAACCTCTTGAGGCCGAGCTCACTAATAATATGCACCTATAATGGTTATTAAGACTTATCCACAAAGTAACTTATAATGCTTATAAAGACTTAGCTGAACTATCAATTCAGAGTATACCAGAACTCGTAAGTGACAGACTTAGACTCATTCCCATTCAGCATGACTTAGAATAGCATAGACCACAAATTAACCCAGAAGGCCAACAAGGCTTGTTCAGTCAACTGAAAGATTAATTCACTAGAGTATAAATAACTCGAAAACAACAAGCTTAAGAAAGGGAGTCGAGTATGAAAGGAAAACGACCACAAGAGAGAACTTGACATGTCTCTTATGACAGGTCAATGAATAACTGAGTGAGGTATGCTCCCTTGGTTATGCAAGCCTGGACTGACTTGAGACTACTCCTCCAAGCCTTACAATATCTCATGACATTGACAGCGTGAAGGACTGCCAGACACTAACAATCTAATGACAGTGAACCAGGTTACTACTCAGGTAGCGCCTATCACTTAAAATAAGCATCCTACCTATCAACATAGCTAACAATATAAAGGCAGATAATACTATAAAGCACAATAGACATTATTTTAGCTAATAATAATGCCATCGGTAATATAGTATTAAGTGAATAGCAAAATATGTGCACACAATATTAATTATTAACCTTGAGTCCAATCGGAGGATGCAACACTGATACCATCAAATACCGGGGGTCCACTGTATGTCACTGATGTCAGCTATGGTCTGTATACCTTGTACATGTACGTGCAGTAAATAAAGATACACCTACCATCCAACTTACGACCTGCTCGACATACGTCCACTTGACTTACGACTGTGCATCTGGCAGCTGGGCTGTGTCGGCTGCTGCACACTGCTGTACAATATTTGACAATACTTGTGGCGGCAATACATCATACAGGCAGCAACAGTTTGAGTAACCCTGCCATATCAGCAGCATTATACTGTATTAACTGTACTAACTTGACAGTAAATTTCACCATGGCCCCTAAGATGAAGACTGTCTACCTGTGTGTCTTTCTGTCTACCTGTGTCTCTCTTTCTGTCTACCTGTGTGTCTGTCTTTCTGTCTACCTGTGTGTGTGTCTTTCTGTCTACCTGTGTGTCAGTCTTTATGTCTACCTGTGTCTGTCTACCTGTGTGTCTGTCTTTGTATACTTAAGTGTCTGCCTTTACGTCTACCTGTGTGTGTCTGTCTGTCTACCTGTGTGTGTCTTTCTGTCTACCTGTGTCTTTCTGTCTACCTGTGTGTGTGTGTCTGTCTACCTGTGTGTCTTTGTCTACCTGTGTGTCTTTGTCTACCTGTGTGTCTGTCTACCTGTGTGTCTGTCTGTCTACCTGTGTGTCTGTCTACCTGTGTGTCTGTCTGTCTCAGAGCCACTCACTAAGAGTGCAACTGGTCTTGAAGATGCCATATTAATAATGATAATAATAATCACTGAGGTGCATTAAATGTGTGTAAAACGTTAATATAGACATTTTGCTTAATCCGTCTATTATTTTTTTTTCAAAATTATATAATAAACATGCTACATAACATATAAACATAAATTAACAAATCTGAGATGTTTTTCTGGTCAGCTTGACAGAGTGAACAAAAACCATTCGTGTCCAGGCTGGTAACAACAACAACAACAACAACAACAACAACAACAACAACAACAACAACAACAACAACAACAACAACAACAACAACAACAACAACAACAACAACAACAACGTTTGTTTACATAACTCGTGAACATTCTACCCTCTCATTCTCTCTCGTTTATTCATTTAATCTTGTTTACTCACCTCTCACGCTACATTAAGACTACAGATATTTTAAGGTAAGTAATGAGTGGACACGATTATTATATTATAGTTTAATAATAATATTATTATTAATATTAGTACATATTTATTATTGTAATAATAATAATAATAATGATTATTAATATTATTATTAATTTAGGGCACTGGAGCACAGATCCACTGTATAGCACTTTGTCTGGATTTTTGGGGTTATCCTAGGTAATTTATACTATGTATGATTACTTATGTGTACCTGTGAGAGAGAGAGAGAGAGAGAGAGAGAGAGAGAGAGAGAGAGAGAGAGAGAGAGAGAGAGAGAGAGAGAGAGAGAGAGAGAGAGAGAGAGAGAGAGAGATAGAGAGAGAGACAGCCAACCACCCGGCCACCCACCTGGCCACCCAACCGGCCACCAACCCACCCACCCACCCAACTGGCCACACACCTGGCCAGCCAGCTGGATACGTATTACACGTTCCAGAGTTGTTTCTCTTTACTTAGGGTATAGGTTACACAACATTCTGGCAGGATGACACTACCAGTGGTATTCTCCCATTCCACTGTGTCGACAATACATAAAGATAACAGTAACATATGATACTGTATGCGACGTAAAATTTACAATACAGATAACTACCAAGTATACATTATATACAGTACATAAATAATTAAAATATAACAATAGAAGTAAATTATGGTAAAAAGAATGAAATAATGATTGTACATTACATAACAGTATTATGTAGGTAGTTTATATAGCAAAGGTTTGACATTATGCCCTACCCAATATGTCGGCAATTTTCAAAGGTTCGACTTACGTCCATTTTGACTTACGACCGGTTGGTTGGAACCAAGCTTGGTCGTAAGTTGGATGGTAGGTGTATTATTATTATTATTATTATTATTATTATTATTATTATTATTATTATTATATTATTTTCTCAGTTGTTTGGTTATCTTATTGAAACTTGGGCAATGTATGATGGAAAGATACTTCTTAACAGACACCAAAAATGAAAGAAATCAGACCATAAATAGCGGAGTTCACTTCTTAGCCATTAGCAGCCGCTTAGCGGTATATTTTTGTATGGTTTTTATGGTTATATTCTCATTTTTTCGGTCTCATTTGATAGAATGAAAGATATATTACAGAAATAGATATGATTTTGATTGCTTTCATGAAGAAAAGTACCTTGAAATTGTGCTCACAGTAGCGAAAATGTTCTATTCTTCAGCGAAGCTCAAGAGTAAACAAATGACGTCACCGTCCAATACCTGTCCGCCAGCCAGTCCAAATTCCAATACGCTGTCAAGAATGGGTTGACATTATTTATACAATTATTACAATAATGCAGCAGTCTGCATAACAGTAAATCTTCAATTTTTTCTGAATAAAAATTCCAAATGCTAACCAAGAGTAATATAAGAGGTGTTTGTAGCCGTGACTAATTAACAGAGAAAATGTTATTTTAATGCCAGGAATGTCTGCAGTGTTTATTCTGGACCCTATTTTGAAATAGGCATCTGTTGAAATTTGTGTGAAATTGGCCAAATTGCCAATTTCTGACCACTTTATTGGGTAGTTGAAATAAGTGAATGGGCGGTTTCTTGTACTCAGTTAACAGACTAGAAGTAAACAAGTTTATTCAGGTATACACAAATACAGTTACATAGATTATCATTCATAGCAGCGTATGTATAGAGAACCTGGGATAACCCAAAAAAAGTTAGACAAAGTGGCTTATTTCCAGTACCTGGCATGGGCTTGCCATATATGATTTTTGGTAAAAAAAATTTTTCTCGGTTGTTTTTTGGGCTTTCTCATTGAAACTTGGGCAATGTATGATGGAAAGATGCTTCTTAATGTACAACAAAAATAAAAATGACGGGCGATAAATAAGGGAGTTCACTTCTCAGCCATTAGCCGCCTCTTTGCAGTATATTTTCGTATGGTTTTTATGGTTGTATTCTCATTTTTTTTGGACTCATTTGATAGAATGGAAGATATATTACAGAAATACACACAATTTTGATTGCTTTCATGACAAAAAGTACCTTGAAATTGAGCTAAAAGTAGCGGAAATGTTCGATTTTTGCCAATGTTCAATGAACTTTGTGTAAGTCAAGTTGGTTAATTTTATTAAGTGTATTCTAACCTAACCACTTTGTAATCTGGCAAACTCACTAATTCGGCACACTACAGGTCCCAATGATGCCGGATTTGTGATGGAGGACCTGTACCACAGTTGTATGTGGCAGGTTACTTGATTTCTGTGACCCAGTGTGCCAAATATACCTTGATGTTCGAAACTGTATTCTACAAGTACTTTAAATTTTTGTATAACTTTAAATGTGATATAATATTGCTTTACACAGCCTGTTTGCAAAAATGATATTTTTAGTGCTCTTGTAATGACTACTTTCAATGTTACACTGCCATTTTCTCTACAAGTAGATGCCAGTTCTGCTGGTGCTAGTGCTGCTTTGTTAAAAAAAAAAAAAAAATAAGCAGCAGGACTCACCAGAGAATGTCCCAAGAAAAAAGGTGACTCTAGTTTTGTGTTGATTGTGCAGAATTTTTTCAGTATAGTGATCACAGTCCTACATTTCTTTCATGTACTGAGGAACCACACTCAAATGCTTTTGGTGATTCATTAAGTGAAGGGGATAGAGAATGTGGTTGCTCATGTATTTTCTAGTGTGTACTGTACATAATGTAGTGTAAACATTTATCTGTTCTCATTTGGCAGTGGTTGAAGTAGGTGAGTAGATGGTTTTCTGACCACCTGGTGGGCTGAAGCTGGTGAGCTGGTGGAGGGAGTATCAGATTTCCCAAGAGAGTGTGTGTGTTTGTAGTGGTAGTCACATCAGTACATGCCTAAGTAAGGTATGCTAACATACGGTGTGGGCGGTGATGCCTCACCTGTGTGATGTAGGTGTATGGACCAAAGTTAGTGGTACGGTGTTGATGGTGGAGACATTTTTGGGTCATGAATGGTGATCCTGTGTGTTTTTTGTATTTTCTCCAGGATCCACTCGTTTTATTTTTTTGTGAATCACCAAGTGGGGTGGCTCCAGGCTTCCTTGGAATGATGGTGTAGGTGATAGCCTGAGAGCCCCACATTTTGAGGGGTCAACAGTGATGACTACAGTGTGGTTTCAAGGTCACAGTCCCATTGATGCATTTTATATGTGACTTACTACCAAGTTCTGAAATCTGGTAATTTTCTCTCCTGTGTTCTCCAATTTCTCCCAGTGGTGTGCTCTGCATAGCCAGTTTTGCTTATCATATATTGCTGTGAGATGCAGAGTTGATATTGTCTTTTCTCTCTGTATTAATATGCACACTAATTTTTTGCACTGTTTCTGGAGACTGTTTATATATTTTTATAAAGTGCATCTTTTATCTTTGTAAGCAGAGTTGTGTGCTAATGAACACTTAAGTTGTTTAGAAAGACAGGTTTTCTCAGTTTATCATAAGTTTACTTGTATATAATTGTGTAAACTTTTAATATGTACAGCTCTTTAATTTTATGTCATGTATTGAAAAATGTTAATATATGTTTCTTGTGTTTTTCTATGTACAAGTCAACTGCATCAAGTCAGTGTTTGATGCAGTTTTCTTACTTTTTGGAGAATTTTGTATTTCGCCAGACCTAAGGTTCATTTCCCATTTTCCTTGACTAACTACAACTACGTGGGATCAAGTTAGCTCAGTGAGACCTTTGGTCTGGGGAGGGGATATTACGCAGTACTGTATTAAAATATTTATATAAAAAATAATGCTTCATAGCTCCAGTATTATTCTGGATCCAGACGCATTTTATTCCTGTCAGTCAAGCAGAGTGGCCAGAAGAGGAGATGAGATGTGTTTAGGAAGTAGGTTGATTATTATTATAATCAAAAAGAAGTGCTAAGCCACAAGGGCTATACAGCGCTGCAGGGTAGGGAAGAAAGCGAGGGTATCGGGCAGCAGAAGGGGGGAGGGATGATTAGTAGGTTACAGAAAACAGCGAGGCAGGGGATAGTGCGGGGGTAGGGTGTAGCAAGAGATTGAGGTAGAAAGGGCTGAAGGTATCATCAGAGTTTGTGGAGCAAGTCAGTTGTTGTCAAAAAGTCAATGAGAGAGTCGGGATGAAAGGTGGGTCCATCAGTGAGAAGGGAAAGTAAAGAGAGAGTAGTAGAACAGAGACGACGTTGGAAGTACATACAGTGGTCCCTCGCTTTTCGTAGTTCTCGGCAATCGTAAATTTTGCCAATCATAGGGGTATTTTCGTATAAACATGGACTCGCTTTTCATAGGTTGACTCGCGAATAGTAGTTCGTCCGGGACGTGTACGCATGGTGTGAGCCGGGGCGGCCTCCCTACTCGGCCAGTCTGGCATTGTTTACCAGTGAGTGAAGGTCCCCTCAAGTGCTATGAAATATTTCATAATATTCCACTCATTTTAGTGCTTGCAATTACTAAATAAGCTACCATGGCTCCAAAGAAAGCTCCTAGTGTCAAGCCTGTGGTAAAGAAGGTGAGAAATATGTACAGTGACAAAGTCTTGGGCCATTTTCGGGAAGTGTTAAAGAGACGCCAGAAACAGAGCTCTCTCCACAGTTACTTTGCGAGACAGGACTAGAGTGACTCTCAAGGTGGTCCTAGTGGCATTAAGAAACAGAGAAGAGAAGCAACCCCAGAGAAGCAATTGGTACCTGAGGTGTTGCTGGAAGGGGATTCCCCTTCCAAAACTGTAAACAATCCAATCTCTCTCCTCTTCCAGTCTTCCATACAGTAAGAAGAATCTCCAATAGAGGTAAGTGTTATGCTGTTAATGTTTCATTCATCATTTTCCATTGTATTGTTTATGTACTATGTATTTCATGTAAAAAATTTTTTTGTTTTAATACTTCTGGGTGTCAGGAATGGACTAATTGTATTTACATTACAGTGGAGCCCCGCATAGCGACCTTAATCCGTGCAAGAGGGCTGGCTGTTATGCGAAATGTTCGGTATGCGAATGAATTTTCCCCATAAGAAATAATGGAAATCAAATTAATCCGTGCAAGACACCCAAAAGTATGAAAAAAAAAAATTTTACCACATGAAATATACATTTTCCTACACACAAAGAGAAGGATACATGCACAATAGTAGAGTAGTACATGCACAATATATATTGTGCATGTACTACTCTACTAAATGAAGAATAAATGACACTTACCTTTATTGAAGATGCAGCAATGACTGATGAGACACTGTGTCCTGGGAGTGCCTTTTCCTCCTGAGTACTGTAGGTCCTGTTTGGTATTTTCTTCCAGAACAGGCCTTATCACACTGTGTATGTCACTACGATTCTTAAATCTCTCAAACCAATCTTTGCTGGCTCTAAATTCACCAATATGAGCACTAGTTCCAGGCATTTTCCCTGTTCACCTGGGTGTTAGTCGACTGGTGTGGGTTGCATCCTGGGAGACAAGATTAAGGACCCCAATGGAAATAAGTTAGACAGTCTTCGATGACACTGACTTTTTTGGGATATCCTGGGTGGCAAATCCTCTGGGGTTAATTGTTTCTTGGTATTCTCAATAAGCCACACCAACAACGGTGCTACAGCAGCAGCAGCAGCTGACGGTGGTACAGCAGCAACAGACGATGCTACAGCAGCAGCAGACGATGCTACAGCAGCAACTGACGATGTTACAGCAGCAGCAGACGATGCTACAGCAGCAGCAGCAGCTGACGGTGGTACAGCAGCAACAGACGATGCTACAGCAGCATCAGACGATGCTACAGCAGCAGCAGACGATGCTACAGCAGCAGCAGCAGCTGACGGTGGTACAGCAGCAACAGACGATGCTACAGCAGCAACAGATGATGCTACAGCAGCAGCAGACGATGCTACAGCAGCAGCAGACGATGCTACAGCAGCAGCAGACGATGCTACAGCAGCAGCAGACGATGCTACAGCAGCAGCAGACGGTACTACAGCAGCAGGAGCAGCTGACGGTGGTACAGCAGCAGCAGCTGACAGTGCAGCAGCAGCTGACAGTGCAGCAGCAGTTGACGGTGGTACAGCAGCAGCAGCAGCTGTACCACCAATAGTAGCGATGGTTGATTGGGGTTTATTATACAACCTGGCCAGCTCGGAGACACGCATTCCACTTTCATACTTATCAATGATCTTTTTCTTCATCTCCATAGTAATTCTCACCCTTATTGCTGTAGGGTTGGCACTAGAAGCTTTCTTGGGGCCCATGGTCACTTATTTTCCAGAAAAATATCACCAAAAACACTGTAATAATACGAAATGTTCCGATTGTATGCTTGGATGTTACCGCGGAGGCTGGCTGGTAAACAATGCCACCGGCGGAACATGTGAGCGTGGCTCAGGCCACACATTGGACGCGTCTCGGACGAAGGGCGCTGAGCGGCTTTTTGGGCGGTATGCGAGGCAAAATTTTAGCGATCAAAGCGTCCGGTATGCGGATTGTCCGTTATGCAAGGCGTCCGGTATGCGGGGGTCCACTGTATTTCTTATAGGGAAAATTGATTCGCAAATCGTAAATTTCGTTTATAGTAATGGCTCCAGGAACGGATTAATTACAAAAAACGAGGGACCACTGTAAATTCTGAGTGCTCGTTGATAAATTGGGCAGTCTAACAGAATGTGGCTGACCGATAATGGAACCTGACAATTCTCACAGAGAGGAGCAGGGCGCCTCTCCATGAGATGTCCATGAGTAAGACGAGTATGGCCAATGTGAAGGCGGGAGAGAGTAGTCTCCCAACCTCGACACTGGTGACAGGAAGACGGCCAGTAACCTATACTCGGTTTAATAGAACAAAGTTTGTTATTGAGCAGAACAGACTGACGTTGTTGCCAATGGGTGCGAAGGTGGGTAGCTATTACAGCAAAATAGTCCGAAAATGGAACACCTCTATATGAAATTGGAAGGTCATGTATTACTGACCACGCAGCAGTGTCTGCCTGTTCATTGCCCTCTACGTCAACATGACCAGGGACCCAATAAAAAACAATATCTTTATGCTTGGTAGACATACAGTGTAGCCAAATTTGGATGCGGAGAACTAGGGGGTGAGGTGTATCAAATTTCCGTATAGCCTGTAGAGCACTGAGGGAGTCTGAGACAACCACAAATGATGACACAGGCATAGATGCGATACGAGTAAGTGTTGCAAGAATGGCATACAATTCAGCAGTAAAAATGCTAGCCAAAGATAGTAAATGCCCTTGCGTAATGCTGTTTGGAAACACTGCTGCAAATCCCACGCCATCAGAAGATTTAGAGCCATCTGGGTACAAGGCTATGGCATGAGAATGAGAGTGGAAGTGGTCAAGAAAAAGAGAGCAGGAAGCCACCGTAGGCAGTTGGGCTTTCGAGCAAGGGAGTGAGAAAGAACAGACTCGAACAGCGGGAACTTCCCAGGGGAGTAGGGAAAAGTGAGATGCTACATGAACATATAAAGGCGGTAACTGAAGGGAAGACGAGCGAATGTAGGCAAAGAGAGAAGGGACGGAGCAAACAGGGGTGGCAAACAAATAAAGAATGTCTACTTATATCAGTGACCATTCTATAAATGGAAGGATTGTGGAGATCGTGAGAGGGCACATAGTAGTGAAGGCAATGGGCATCACGGCGATCAGACAAGGATGGAACATTCACTTCTGCATAGAGGCTCTCAACAGGGGAAGAGTGAAAAGCACTAAGGCATAAACGTAATCCTTGGTGATGGATGGGGTTAAGGCTAGAGAGAGTAGCAGGAGAGGCTGCTGAATAGATCTGGTCACCATAATCGAGTTTCAATAAAATGAGGGCTGAATGTAGGCGAAGGAGAGTTCGACGATCAGCTCCCCAGGAAAGATGAACAAGGGTCTTAAGAAGGTTCAGCCAGCTGTGACAAGTTGCCTTTAGAGAGGCAATGTGGAGTTTCCATGATAACCTACGGTCAAAGAGAAGGCCTAGAAACCTGACTGTATCATGTTCAGGGATATGGGAGCCATAGAGGTACAAAGGATGATCGGAGATGACAGAGCGTCTAGTGAATGTAATTTGGTGAGTTTTGTTACTGGAAAATTTAAACCCATGCGTGGTGGCTCAATTGGAAACACGGTCGACCATATGTTGGAGAGAAACTGTAATGAGGTGACAGTCAGCGCCTGCACAAGCAATAGCAAAGTCATCTACATAGAGTGATGACCAATACTGGATGGAAGAACAGAGGCCAAATCATTTACAGCAAGGAGAAAAAATGTTGTGCTCAGAACACATCCCTGAGGGACACCTTCAGCTTGGACAAAGTCCAGGAAAACTACATTATTGACTCGAACACAGAAATGTCTGTCAGTTAAAAAGTTCTTAAGGAAAGACAGTAGATTGCCTCGGAGGCCTAAGGAGTGGACTTGGGCAAAAATATTATACCTCCAAGTTGTGTCATATGCCTTCTCAAGGTCAAAAAATATGGCAATAACTGAGTGGTTATTCACAAAGGCATTATGAACATACGTATCCAAACGTAGTAAGGGGTCTATGGTAGAACGGCCCTTATGAAAGCCATATTGACGAGTGGAGAGACTGTTGTGTGTCTCTAAATACCACATTAAACGTCTATTTACCAGACGTTCCATCACTTTGCAAACTGCACTGTTAAGAGCGATGGGATGATAGAGAGAGGCTTCATGTCCTGTAGTACCTGGTTTGCGGAAAGGGAGAACAATGGCAGATTTCCACAGCTGTGGAAGAACTCCTTGTGACCAAATAATATTGAAAAGGCGTAACAGGACTGCAAGGGCTGACTGATGTAAATGTTGTAACATATGAATGTGAATGTTGTCGGGCCCAGCTGTTGATGATCGGCAAGCCAAGAGTGCTTCCTCCAGTTCCTGAAGTGTAAAAGGCACATTATACTGTTCTTCTCTGAGAGAAGAAAAGTCCAAGGGTGCTAACTCTCTGGTAGACTTTGAGGAAAGAAACGAGGGGCAGAGATGGAGCCCCAGAGAAATACGGACCAGATGATTGCCAATTTCAATGGCAACATCTAGAGGGTTTGCTATATCAACACTGGCAACCTGCAGTACAGGAGCTGGGGTCAGGAGAATATTTACCACTCAGTTTCCATACTTTTTTCCAGACTGCACTCATAGAGGAAGCAGAGGTGATGGTGGAGACATAATCTCACCAGCAAGTGCATTTAGCGTCACGGATGACACAGAGAGTGATCACATGCTTCTGCTTAAAATCAAGAAGTCTCTCAGTGGTTCTATTATACAGTACCTCCCCCATGCAGTGCGTTTCAAATGTACTGCATGAGCACAAGCAGGAGACCACCACTGAGAATGCCTGCCGAGGTTTGGGGTATAGAATGAGAAGCTGTGGTTAAAATGAGGACGAGAAGAGATGTAAAAGCACATCAATGGAGGACAAAGAAGGAACCTCACTAAAAACAGTTAGTTGTGAGTAAAGGTTCCAATTTGCCCGATAAAACTGCCAGCGTGGGTTTCGAAGGGTGGTGAAATGAAGGGAAAGTAAGAATGATTGGAAAATGATCACTGTCATGTAAATCAGGGAGAACAGACCAGGTGAAGTCTAGTGCGGCGGAGGAAGAGCAGACTGAGAGATCGATGAAAGAGAGTGTATGGTACGAGGATCAAAATTGGTGTGAGTACCTGTATTTAAAACATGGACGGGGGGGAAGCAAGAAAAGCCTCTAGCTGAATGCCACGGGAATCACTGACACCCCCAGAGGAAATGATGGGCATTAAAACCCACCAAGTAACAGAAGCGGTGGCAGTAATGACGAAACAGGAAAGGCAATATCCTGAATAGATAATGTCAAGAAGGAGAGAGGTACAAAGAACAGAGTGTAGGGCCCCCTATGCAGGTGGATACGGGGCTGCTGGTAATGCAGCGAAGTACGAACAAATAGCTGATGGTACGGAATATCAGTGCATAGAAGAAGGGCACTTTCATTAAAGGTCCCCTCAGAAAAAGGATTTTGAAGAATACAATAAAATTATAGCCTGAGATGGGATAGATAACAGAGAGTGTAATTTTGGTTCTTGTAAGTAAACATCAACAGGGGAAAATTGGGAAAAGCAACGTTGAAGCTCACCCCGATTACCCCTGAGGCCGCGTATATTCCATTGTAAATAGGCCATGATTGGCAACGATAAAGATACTAGAAATCTGTAGGTAAGGGTACTTACAGACTAGAGGGGTTAGAGAAGTCCACATGCATTGGCAGCGGAAAATGTTCAAGCAGCTAAGGAATGGGTGTGCTGTGAAGAAAAGAGTTGCACAGATGGAGAAGAGGAAAGAGAAGGAACAGAGGGTGGATCAGTGTCCATTGATGGTTTGGTCTCTGCAAAATATTCAGAGATTGCTTCAGTGTTTTGGAGTTCACAGATGTCGTATGGGAGACAATATCGGAGATGGAAGGAGAAAGGGGTTTGAGTAAAAATCGCAACTGTAATGGACTGTAAACCCAAAGGGGGGGGGGGGGTTTGAAAGGGTGGAGGGAAAATAGAGAAGTTTGGGGGGGGACAGAAGAGGCAGAAACCTGGGAGGGGGGCAAAAGAGGAAAAAACTTGGGAGGGGACAGGGGAGGAAGGCACAGTACGAGGAGGAGGATGAACCTCCACACTTTTTAACAGAGCCAGGGGAAAGGGGGAAAGACCCAGGTACAGAGACCCGGGGAAAGGTAAAATGTGGAGGTGGTAAAGGGAAGGGGGGGGTTAAAAAGGGTTTTTTTGGATTTTGAAAAAGTAGAGGTCGTTGGGAAGAGGTTTTTGTACGGTTTGTCGATCTGGTTTTTTGGGGGGAGAACATGAAGAAGTGAGAAAGGACTGAGGTTTTGAAGTGGGCCCTCTGACCCCGGGACAGAAAAAGAATTAAAATACAGGAGTGACTATGGGACTGGCAACTGCGGGAGGTTCAAAGTGGGCCCCCAGAAGTAGGGGGGACGTTTTGAAACACTAGAGTAAAAAAAACAGGGGGGTCCCCCCCCTTTGGGGGCGGAGAGGGAAAAACTGCCATGAAAAAGGGAGACCTTGTCCCCTTTTTGAGGTAACGAATTTCCCATATTTAGTAGCCTGGCAACGGCGGGGTATGAAGGGTGGCTCATGAAATTAACCCTTTGGGGGTTTTCGTCGACTAGTAGTCTTACGCATGGGGGTTTTTGGTCTAGATCATAAATTCTAGCGGCCTCAAATCTAGTGGGGAAAGCTGGTAGGCCTTCATATGAAAGAAGGGGGTCTAGTGGTCAGTGTGCACGTCAAAAAAAAATCCTGCGGGCACACAGGCATAATGAAAAAAAAAAATTTTGCCATTTTTTTTTAATAAATCAGCGACTTTGCAGTGTATTTTTCGTATGGTTTTTATTGTTGTTTCTAGTTTTTTGGTCTCTTTTATAGAATGGAAGCATATTAAAAAAAATTGAGATAATTTTGATGGTTTACAAAAAAAGGTGCTTAAAATTTGAGCTCAAAGTAGCAAAAAATGTTCGATTTTTCCAACTTCAAAAGTAAACAAATGTCCCAGGTGCAAAACCGTCACTGGGAGTTATATTTTTCACAAGGCACAATAATATTTTACCATTTTTTACAAAATGCAGTAGCTGCTAACAGTAAATCTTATATTTTTTGGAAAATAAAAATTCAAAGTGGAAAGCAAAAAAATATAAAAGGGGCCTTGAGAGGACTAATGACTAGGGAAATGTATTTTGTCCAGGAATGTCTTTCTTGTTTATTCTGGGCCCCTTCGGAAATTGGCATCTTTTGAAATTTGGTGAAATTGGCAAAAATTTCAAATTCTGACCACTGTTGGATAGTTGAAATTATAAAAGGTGGGTTTTTTGCACCCACGAAGAAAAAAATGGAGTTCTAGGAAATATTTATGTTTTTTTTTTTCGACTGTACAGTGAAAATTGGCCCAAAAAGGGGGTCAAAGGGGCAAAATCGCCCTTTTCGTAAACATCGCGAGACCGCTAACTTTTGGGGAAGCTAAATTCATAGTTTTTTAAATTTCAAACTTTTGGTGTCTTTTTGATCGGGGAAAAAAAAATTCTCTATCTTTTCATAAGAAAAAAAAAAAAATTTTTTTTTTTAAATTTTGGCGACTGGAACGAGTTTCGGAGAGGGCTGTCGACCCCCAAGGGGTTAAGGCAAAAGGGAGGTCAACTGCAAGACGAAATTTGAATGGCCATCGGACCACAGATGGGCATTTGGCTTAGATCTGTAATTTTTCTGGGGGTAAATTGCCGCATTCCTACACTGTTGCAGTTAAGGATCACCCTTTCCAACTTGTAAAGATGTCCCGCTCAAAACAGAGGATGGGAAAATTTACGGCTGTCAAAAGTTAAAAGAGCACATTGCAAGGGTTCGTGTTTGCAGGAAGAACTAAGTGTCTACCTTGAGAAATTGGGGATCTTGGGTTCCAGCTGTTCGAGAATGTATTGCACATGTCTGGAATTCTGTTGGATTGGATGAGGGAGAATGACAGTTTTCCCCTACAAGAATTGGGGGGAATGATGTTTTTGATAGTGATAGGAATAAAATCGAATGTGAAGGAAAAGAAAGTCATGAGCTTTGGGTAGAAATTTTGGCTGTGTGTGGCGTACACTCTTAAGGATGAAAGGAAATATCTCTACCAATGTGGAATAGGAGCGCTTTGCCAATACTATGGTCAGAAAGATAGGCAGTAGAAGAAGTCGGTCTTAAAGTAAAGAATTTAGTCCGCTGTGTGGTCCGTAACTGAGTGTGGAGAGGGAGTGCATGACGTGTCAGACTTTTCCGAGTAGAATGGGAAGGTAACGAAGTAACATCATCAGGAGATTGTCGTTGGCATTTAGAAGTGGGATCTGAGTCGGTCCAACGTGGGACGGGCTGGCGATTCAAAAATTGACGCACCGTAGGGGTATAGGCCGGAAGCATAGTCAAAGGAGAGCGGAGGTCAGACAAATCGAAAGAGTCAGTCAAAACCCCGGCACCTGAAGCAGGTGACAAAACAGTACCAGCAAGAGGTACAGGGGCCTTAGGAGTGTCCGAAGAGTGGCCAAAAGACGAGGCAGGGTTAGAACAGGATGCGGTAACAATAAGGGGCCCGGAGGTAGTGGGGTCATGGATTGGGTACTCCATGGTTAGGTTACTTGTTTCCTTTTGTTTTTAAGAAGAAAAAGAAAGAAAATAAAAAAAAAGAATAAAAAAAGGGGGGGACTGGGGAGGGATAGTTACTAGGTGGAATGAAAGGGCCAGAAATCTCCCTCTGTGCCCAAGAGGACCTCAGCACCGCAAGTAGCACAGATGCAGCATGGAACCCATGCCATACCCTACCCTTCATGCCAGTAAACCATCAATCCAGGATAGCAACCTCACATCTGCCGAGCTACCTTGGTGGACAAAAGAGAGGGCAGCTGGATATCCGCCACAAAGCATACCTCCTTTGGCCACCACCCCCAGAATCCGAAAGGTGGCTTCCAGAGATACACCCGTCACCCAAAAGATAACCAAAGCCACCCTCTGGGATATCGGAGAGGGATCGGGACATCCCCAGGCGATCCAGATTCCACGGCAAACTAAGCCACCACCAAGAACCTCAATGGAATGGGATGGACCCCGGTACCCTTTCCCCTACCTAGGAACTAGCGCGCCTGTGGGAAAAATCCCAAAGGTCAAAAAGAGGAAGGGCAAATGGGAGGGGTGGGGAAGAGGAGGAGGAAAGGAAAAAGGGGAGGATGGAGAGGATGGGATAGGGAAGGGGGGATTGGGGGTAATTAGGTTCGGTCTGAGGAAGGAGGCCAACAAGTCTAATTCCTCACACTAAGAGCCTCTTCACCACGCCAAGGAGCCCCCCTTGAAGAGGGGCAGTAGGTTAAGCAGAGCAGAGGAAGCAAGATGTAGCTGTATGAGTATTTGGTGACGGGCAACTTTTTTTTAGTGTATACAATAGGTGTTTGTATTTTATTGCTTGCAGAGTTTTTCTGTAAGGCCCTAGTCTGCAGAGGCCTGTTTATGCGAGAGTACTGTATGGTGTTTTTGCCTGCTGGTTACTAGTCTACCAGGCATAGGTTAAGAGGGGGGTGTGTATGACATGGAGCCTCCCTGTTGATATTTTGTTTAACTCACTAGTAGCAGTGTGATAGCGAGCTAATGTGAATTGGAGCTTGATGATTTTTTTGTAGTAGTTTATGAGTTGTATACAAGTTACTTAATACAGTGAAACTCCAGTTTTCGGCTGTAATCCATTCCAGGTCAGCCTAAATCTGGAAAGGCCGAGAACCACAGCAATATTTCTCATGAGAAATAATATAAATACAGCTAATCAGTTCCAGACACCCAAAAACATTCTCAAAAAATACACTTTTTTGAAAATTAACTATAGTTTTACATTCACAAAACAATGATAAATATATATAAACATTACATACAATTATTGAAGACTCTTGTTGGCATATGGAACACAGGGAGATGATAGAGGGAGGCCTGATTATTAGTTGGAAGAGGAATCCCCCTCCATAAGGACCCCCTCTGGGGTTACTTCCCTTCTTTTCTTTTAATGCCACTAGGACCAACTTGAGAGTCACTGGACCCTTGTCACAAAAAATAACTGTCCTGAGTGCTTTGTTTCTGGAGTCTCTTTAAAATTTGCCTGAAGTGGGACAAGGTTTTGTAACTGAACATGTTGCAAATATGGCTTGTTTCAGCTTGGTCAGGGTGATATTTCTTGACAAAACTTTGCACCTCCCTCCACTTTGCACAAATGTTCTTAATCACTGGCCACTCACCTCCAACCCCAAGGACTTCCCCAATGCCATGATAGATTCCACAACACACAGAGGGTCGGCAGGGTCAGCCTCAAACCCTTCAAAATCCTTGTCGAGGAGACATTCTGGAAACAATTTTCTCCAAGCACAGATCAAGGTCCTGGAAGTCACTCCCTGCCAAGTCTTCCCTATAAGGCTTATGCAATTGAGGATACTGAAGTGATTCATCCAGAACTCTCTTAGTGTCAACTCAGTGTCAAAGCACCTTTGAAACATTGCTTTGATGTAGAGTTTTTTGAAGTTAGAAATGACTTGCTGATCCATGGGCAAGATGAGAGGAGTGGTTTTAGGAGGCAAGAACTTCACTGCTATAAAACTTAACTCTACAGATAATAGATCTACCAAGTTTGGAGGATGAGCAGGAGCATTGTCCAGTACCAGGAGGAACTTGAGTGGCAATTTATTTTCCTGGAGTTTTTTTTTTCACTGGTGCCAAATACGTCATGGACCAAGTCAATGAAAATTTGCCTTGTGACCCACGCCTTATTATTAGCTCTTCATAACACACACAATTTACTCTTGATATTGCTTTTCTTGAACACTCTGGGATTTTAAGAGTGATACACCAGTAAAGGCTTCACTTTGAAATCACCACTAGCATTACCATAGAACAAAGGAGTTAGTCTGTCTTTCATAGGCTTGTGTCCTGGTAGTGCCTTATCCTCCTGCATGATGTAGGTCACTTTTGGCATTTTCTTCCAAAAGAGGCCTGTTTCACCACAAATGAACACTTGTTGGGGGAGGAATCCTTCATCCTCTACTAATCCCTTGAATTCATGCACAAATTTCTCAGCCACATATTTGTCAGAACTTGCAGTGTCACCATGCCTAAAAACACTGTGTATGCCACTATGCTTCTTGAATCTGTCAAACCAGCCTTTGCTGGCCTTAAATTTACTAACAGCAGCACTCATTCCAGCATTTCCTTTACAAGATCCACATGCAACTGCCTTGCCTTTTCACAAATGATCGACTCCATAACACTATCTCCCGCTAACTATTTTTCATTGATCCACACCAACAATAACTTCTCCACATCTTCAATTATTGGAGATCTTTGTTTTCTTAGTATATTTACCCCTTTTGCAACATTAGCTTCCTTGATTTCTACTTTGCCAGGATGGAAGTGATGGTTGATTTGCTTTTCCCATACAACCTGACAAGCTCAAGCACATGCATACCACTTTCATGCTTTTTTGCAATTTCTTGAATTCTATCGTGTTTCTCACTTTCTTTACCGAAGGGGTGGCACTAGGAACTTTCTTTGGGCCCATGGTGGCTTATTTCGCAGTCACAATCAATCAACAACAACAAAAGACAATGAATTATAATGAAATGTTTGGGTGAATGCACAGAGCCTTGCTCACTCACCGACAGACACAGACAGGCTGACTCACAGATGTGCGGGAGAGGCGGGCAGATGCGTCCAATATGGCCAATTTCTGACTCACTGGCCAAAATCCTGGGCAAAAATTTCAGCCAAAAAGCGGCCGATTTCCAATTTGGCAAACACTAGCAGCAGAAAAAAAACCCAGAGTTCCACTGTATATAGATATATTTTTGCATAGGTGAGTTTTTGTGTTGTTTCTTATTCTATATTAATTATTTGCACTCATGCTTCATAATTTGAATGAAGATACATGCTGTCCCAAGAGTTGCTTTGTTTTTCAGTGTAATTTAGATGCCCCTAGACAGCAGATTGAGCAGCCATTTAGGAGCCGGGACATTTTATGTAAGTTATGATGTTGAAGTCGTAACATGACACTTGTTGATAAAGCACTGCTGCAGGGAACCCTGGCTTTGTTTTCACTGTTACACACAAACATGTATCTCTGTCTGTCTATCTGTCTTTCTGTCTATCTGTCTACCTGTGTCTATCTAGCTCTGCTTATCTGTCTGCCTGTGTGTCTGTCTTTCTGTCTGCATGTGTGTGTCTGCCTATGTGTGTGTCTTTCCATCTGCTTGTCTCTCTTCCTCAGGGAGCTCCTCATAAACCTGTTGGTTTACGAGCCATTCCCTGATTCCTGAGCAAGTGAAAATGCATATTACTTGCGTTGTGCTTATAATGTCTTATATCTACTATCTAGGTAGTAGGTTGGTAGAGAGCAACCACCCAGGGAAGTACTACCGTCCTGCCAGATGACTGTGAAACAGAAACCTGTAACTGTTTTGCATGATGGTAGGATTGCTGGTGGCTTTTTCTGTCTCATAAACACGCTAGATAACAGGGATATCTTGCTACTCCTACTTACACTTTGGTCACACTTCACAGGCATGCACATGCATATATATATATATACATACATCTAGGTTTTTCTCCTTTTTCTAAATAGCTCTTGTTCTTCTTTATTTCTTCTATTGTCCAAGGGGAAGTGGAAAAGAATCTTTTCTCCGTAAGCCATGCGTGTCGTATGAGGCGACTAAAATGCCGGGAGCAATGGGCTAGTAACCCCTTCTCCTGTAGACATTTACTAAAAAAGAGAAGAAAAACTTTATAAAACTGGGATGCTTGAATGTGCGTGAATGTTGTGCAGATGACAAGAAACAGATGATTGCTGATGTTATGAATGAAAAGAAGTTGGATGTCCTGGCCCTAAGCGAAACAAAGCTGAAGGGGGAGGGGAATCTCGGTGGGGAAAAATAAATGGGATAAAATCTGGAGTATCTGAGAGAGTTAGAGCAAAGGAAGGGGTAGCAGTAATGTTGAAGGATCAGTTATGGAAGGAGAAAAGAGAACATGAATGTGTAAATTCAAGAATTATGTGGATTAAAGTAAAGGTTGGATGCAAAAAGTGGGTCATAATAAGCTTGTATGCACTGGAGAAGAGAGGAATGTAGAGGAGAGAGAGAGATTTTGAGAGATGTTAAGTAAATGTATAGGAGCCTTTGAACCAAGTGAGAGAGTAATTGTGGTAGGGGACCTGAATGCTAAAGTAGAAGAAACTTTTAGAGAGGGTGTGGTAGGTAAGTTTGGGGTGCCAGGTGTAAATGATAATGGGAGCCCTTTGATTGAACTTTGTATAGAAAGGGGTTTAGTTATAGGTAATACATATTTTAAGAAAAAGAGGATAAATAAGTATACAAGATACGATGTAGGGCGAAATGACAGTAGTTTGTTGGATTATGTATTGGTAGATAAAAGACTGTTGAGTAGACTTCAGGATGTACATGTTTATAGAGGGGCCACAGATATATCAGATCGCTTTTTAGTTGTAGCTACACTGAGAGTAAAAGGTAGATGGGATACAAGGAGAATAGAAGCATCAGGGAAGAGAGAGGTGAATGTTTATAAACTAAAAGAGGAGGCAGTTAGGGTAAGATATAAACAGCTATTGGAGGATAGATGGGCTAATGAGAGCATAGGCAATGGGGTCGAAGAGGTATGGAGTAGGTTTAAAAATGTAGTGTTGGAGTGTTCAGCAGAAGTTTGTGGTTACAGGAAGGTGGGTGCGGGAGGGAAGAGGAGCGATTGGTGGAATGATGATGTAAAGAGAGTAGTAAGGGAGAAAAAAGTTAGCATATGAGAGTTTTTACAAAGTAGAAGTGATGCAAGGAGGGAAGAGTATATGGAGAAAAAGAGAGAGGTTAAGAGAGTGGTGAAGCTATGTAAAAAGAGAGCAAATGAGAGAGTGGGTGAGATGTTATCAAAAATTTTGTTGAAAATAAGAAAAAGCTTTGGAGTGAGATTAACAAGTTAAGGAAGCCTAGAGAACAAATGGATTTGTCAGTTAAAAATAGGAGAGGAGAGTTATTAAATGGAGAGTTATAGGTATTGTGAAGATGGAGGGAATATTTTGAGGAATTGTTAAATGTTGATGAAGATAGGGAAGCTATGATTTCGGGAATAGGGAAAGGAGGAATAACATCTTGTAGGAGTGAGGAAGAGCCAGTTGTGAGTGTGGGGGAAGTTCGTGAGGCAGTAGGTAAAATGAAAGGGGGTAAGGTAGCCGGGATTGATGGGATAAAGATAGAAATGTTAAAAGCAGGTGGGGATATAGTTTTGGAGTGGTTGGTGCAATTATTTAATAAATGTATGGAAGAGGGTAAGGTACCTAGGGATTGGAAGAGAGCATGCATAGTTCCTTTGTATAAAGGCAAAGGGGACAAAAGAGAGTGCAAAAATTATAGGGGGATAACTTTGTTGAGTATACCTGGTGAAGTGTATGGTAGAGTTATTATTGAAAGAATTAAGAGTAAGACAGAGAATAGGATAGCAGATGAACAAGGAGGCTTTAGGAAAGGTAGGGGGTGTGTGGACCAGGTGTTTACAGTGAAACACATAAGTGAATAGTACTTAGATAAGGCTAAAGAGGTTTTTGTGGCATTTATGGATTTGGAAAAGGCGTATGACAGGGTAGATAGAGGGGCAATGTGGCAGATGTTGCAGGTTTATGGTGTAGGAGGTTACTGAAAGCAGTGAAGAGTTTTTACGAGGATAGTGAGGCTCAAGTTAGAGTATGTAGGAAAGAGGGAAATTATTTCCCACTAAAAGTAGACCTTAGACAAGGATGTGTGATGTCACCGTGGTTAATATATTTATAGATGAGGTAGTAAGAGAAGTAAATGCGAGGGTCTTGGCAAGAGGCGTGGAGTTAAAAGATAAAGAATCACACATAAAGTGGGAGTTGTCACAGTTGCTCTTTGCTGATGACACTGTACTCTTGGGAGATTCTGAAGAGAAGTTGCAGAGATTGGTGGATGAATTTGGTAGGGTATGCAAAAGAAGAAAATTAAAAGTGAATACAGGAAAGAGTAAGGTTATGAGGATAACAAAAAGATTAGGTGATGAAAGATTGGGTATCAGATTGGAGGGAGAGAGTATGGAGGAGGTGAATGTATTCAGATATTTGGGAGTGGATGTGTCAGCGGATGGGTCTATGAAAGATGAGGTGAATCATAGAATTAATGAGGGGAAAAGGGTGAGTGGTGCACTTAGGAGTCAGTGGAGACAAAGAACTTTGTCTTTGTAGGCAAGAGGGGAATGTATGAGTGTATAGTTTTACACCGCTCTTTTAGGGTGTGAAGGCATGGGTGATGAATGTTGCACAGGAGAAGGCTGAGGCAGTGGAGATGTCATGTCTGAGGGCAATGTGTGGTGTGAATATAATGCAGAGAGAATCGTAGTTTGAGTTAGGAGGCGGTGCGGGATTATCCAAAAACTGTTGTCAGAGGGCTGAGGAAGGGTGTGAGGTGGTTTGGGACATGTAGGAGAGACTGGAGGAAACAGAATGGACTTATGAGTGTATCAGTCTGTAGTGGAATGGAAGGCGAGGTGGGGTGGCCTAGGAAAGGTTTGGAGGGAGGGGGTAAAAGGAGGTGTTGTGTGCGAGGGCTTGGACTTTCCGCCTGCATGCATGGGGGTTTGGAGTGAATGGAGACAAATGGTTTTTAAATACTTGATGTGCTGTTGGAGTGTGAGCAAAGTATATTTATGAAGGGATTCAGGAAAAACGGCAGGGCCGGACTTGAGTCCTGGAGATGGGAAGTACAGTGCCTGCACTCTGAAGGAGGGGTGTTAATGTTGCAGTTTAAAAACTGTAGTGTAAAGCACCCTTCTGGCAAGACAGTGATGGAGTGAATGAATGGGAAAGTTTTCTCTTTTGGGCCACCTGCTTGGTGGGAATAGGCCAGTCTTGTGATAACAATAAAAAAATAAAAAAATTATTACAAGACTGTATAGCACTTTGCCTGGAATTTTTGGGTTATCCTAGGTAATTTACACTATGTATAATAACTGTACTTATGTGTTCATGTGAGAGAGAGAGAGAGAGACAGAGATATAGAGAGATAGACAGAGATATACAGTGGAGCCCCTAGTTTCGGCCGCTTTCCTATGAGGGCTTTGCAGGAGGCAGACTGGGGTTGACTATTCCCTATTATTTCTTGTGGCTGAAAATCCTAGTGGACCCACTTCGCCCCCCTCCCCCCCCCCCTTTTGCTTTAGGGTATATTATTTGGTGCTACATCCAGTCTGCTCCTACTTCAAGTGATGATAAATGGACACCCTGAACATACAGGTGGTCCATTAAGTGATGTAATGTGTATACAATTTTTATGTGGACAATTTCCTGGTGTGAGTCAATGGAGTTGAACTGATGAGGTACATAAGAGGGGTTATAAGATATTGCAAGTGGCAAATATGCCCTCTGAGGGAATGGAAAGCAATTCGTCCAAATTTAAAAGGACTCAAAATAAAAAAAAGGATTACTCTGGAGTTGAAGTACCTAAATGTTGTAATGGAATTGGGGATAACCTGGGATATGAGAGCTTTTATTGTTAATAAGGCCTAAAATTATACTTGCCCAGTAAATCAACCAACCTGAGTCTGGCTTGTGGAAATTCCAAATGCTCAAACCCACTGGTTTTGTGTCACTACTTACATAAGAGGAAAGTGTTAATAGAAGATGAGGGAATTAAGTGTGCTTGCGATGAAACCCTACCTGAGGAATTTGTTAAAACGTGGAAAGAATTCATAAGTGATTATGAGAAAATACCAATGTTGGAGTTCCCACATATGTAGCAGTCAAGATGGTAAAATTATATTAGGGACATTTTCGGCGATGACTTCAAAATTGGCATGTGGAGCAGTCATTATATGCCAATGTAATAATGCTATTTCTCTTTTTTGGTCTAGGCTAAAGTGGCTCCAATTAAATCACATACCTTGCCTCAGTTGGAATTAACAGCTATTTATGTAGGTGTCAAATTAGTTATACAGTGGTCCCTCGCTTTTCGTAGTTCTCGGCAATCGTAAATTTCGCCAATCATATATATATATATATATCATATATATTTATATATTATCATATATATATATATATATAATTATATATATTTATATATATATATATATCTTATATATATATATATAATCATATATTATATATTTTCATATATACTATGGACATCGTTTTCATAGGTTGACTCGCGAATAGTAGTTTGTCCGATGCGTAAGCACGGTGTGAGCCGGGAAAGGCCTCGCCCTACCAGCCAGTCTGGGCATTATTTACCAGTGAGTGATAGGTCCCCTCAAGTGTCCTATGAATATTTCATATATTCACTCATTTTAGTTGCTTGAATGTACTAAAATAAGCTACATGGCTCGGCAAAGAAAGCTCCTTGTGCCAGCCTTGGTAAAGAAGGTGAGAAATATGTACAGTGACAAAGTCTTGGGCCATTTAGGGAAGTGTTAAAGAGACGCCAGAAACAGAGCTCTCTCACCGTTTTTTTTGCGAGGACAGGACTCTCAGTGACTCTCATGGTGGTTCCTAGTTGCATTTAAGAAACAGAGAAGAGAAGTAACCCAGAAAATGCAATTGGTCCTGAGGTGTTGTGGAGGGGGATTACTCTTCCAAAACTGTATAACAATCCAATCTCTCTCCTCCTCAGTCTCCATACACTAAGAAGAATCTCAAAAAGGTAAGCGTTATGCTGTGAATGATCATTCACTTTCCCATTGTATTGTTTATGTTCTACCATGTATTTTTCCATATAAAAAAATTTTGTTAAATATTCTGGTGTCAGGAACAGATTAATTGTATTTACATTATTTCTGATGGGGGAAAATTGATTTCGCAAATGTTAAATTTCGTTTATAGTAGATCTCCAGGAATGGATTAATTACGAAAATAACAAGGGGACCACTGTATAAGAAAAATAAAAACATAATATTGCAGGTGATAACTGGCAGCAACACTGTTATTTGGCCTGATAATTGTGGTATTCTTACAATGGATTCATAATGGGTAACATTAAGATTGTGTGATGCGCAAAACAGTCATTGAAATTAAAACAGATGTTGATGGGTCAACCATATTGTTGCATTTAATCATATACCTGTGACGAGAATCCGGCTGATTTTTTGTCACGAGGTTTGACTTTTGCTAAATTTAAACCTCTTTCAGGGTTGGTGCCATACTTTGTCAGCTTGCACACAGGGTTAATGCCATAACTAGGTAACATAAATTCTAAGGGCTTCAAATTAAGCGGGAAACAGCTGGTAGGCCTTGATGTGAGAGAAAGGGTGTGTGAGTTGGATGTGCAGGGTAGAAAAAAAAATTCTGGGGCCCAGGGGCGCATTGTGGAATGCCATTTTAGTACCCTTGTTCCCATGCTGCGGTTAAGAAGCTCCTCCACCTCGGCGATTTGGGGACACTTTTGGTTCCCAGTGACAGTTCTAATACAGATGGAAGGTGTCAGTGAAGATGATTTCAAGGTGTGGTGAGGTTGTGACTGAAACTAATGACCATAATACTGTAATGGTGAGGCAAATCTAGATGACCTTGCTTCCTCTTGCTGCTGGGCCATCTTGTACTTGTCAGTTGTACCTAGAACCAAAGAGGAAACTCCATTTTCCCTAATCCCGGAATCGATGTAAGCATTGGGTTGATGAAGTGATATGAATAGAACACAAGCTCTTGAAAATCAGGTCCAGTAGGGAGCGTGGTAGCGAAAGTGGGAATATTCTCCATTGAAGCGTCAGTGTATACAAACGGTTATTATGCAATAGTAGAGTCTCATATGCTATGTCCAGGGGAAGGTGTACATCTCGGAGTACATCTGTGGCTGTAAAACAGGAAACAGACAGTGAAAATGAAGATGATAGTGTTGCAATTGGATGGAAAATGTGCATGGTGGGTGGTTTGTCGTGGTGCCAGCCATGAGGCAACCATGCAGTGAGGCCTTGCTGCACCCATGCCGCAGGCACCTCGTGATCTTCAACAACGGCCCACCATCCCCACCTACCCACCACACCATACCTCCCCAACCACAACTCCACAACCATAAACCACCTGTCAGTATTCAGTACCAACCATCAGACTGCATCTGGGATTGGCAGGAAGCTGCATATTTTGTTCCCAATGACTCAAGAAATCGTAATGACACGATTGCTGGAGTTTTGAGACTCTATGACCGCGGGTTCAATCCCGGCCGGAGGGTATGGTTTGTTCCCAATCCCCATCATTTTGATGAAATTCAAAGTGGAATACAGTCATCTTGTACACTTGGGAACAAAGCCACTGAACTGGAATGTTTCGAGTTATTCTTTAACGAACCCCTGATGGAAATTATTGTCAGGGAAAGCAAGAGATACATGAGTACACCTTGCATACACAATACAGTGGACCCCCGGTTCGCGATGCTACGGTATCTGATAATCCGGTAAACCGCTGATTATATCGCAGAGAATTTGCCTTGGTTCCGTTACAAAACCGAGTAGGCGATGACAGTTCGTACGATAGATTGTGTCCACGTGTGGCATGATCTGCCCCGTGTCTGCCAGTGTTTTCATGCCAGCCAGTGTGGCGCGATTATAGGGTGACATTTGTATATTCCATATTCATATTATCAACGTTTTTGTGCTTGTTTCTGCAAAATAGTCACATGGGCCCAAGAAAATCTTTTTCCTTTTAGGGCCAACCCTTCGAGACCAAAGGGGGCTAATGACTGTTGAAATGACGAAAGAGATAATTGCAAAGACGAAAGTGGAGTGCGGGTGTCCCAGGAGATGGTCAGGTTGTATTGTATACCCAATCAACCATCTCTACTATAGTGAGACAGGAATAAACGGCAATCAAGGAAGCGGTTCTTGCAAAAGGTGCAACTGTGATTACGAAACAGCGGACTGCAAGTGTTGAAAATGTTGGAGAGACTGTTATGGTGTGGATAAATGAAAACAGATAGCAGGAGATAAAAGCATCTTCTCAGCGATCATTGCTAGATGAGAAAAGGCTTAGGGAGTTGCATGACGATTGTAAAAAAATTGCCTGCAACTGTGGCGATGTGAGTGAATTTAAGGCCAGCAAAGGTTGGATTGAATAGATCTTAATGCATCGTAGTGGCATTACATGTGTAATTAGGCATGTGAGGTGCCATTCAGACCACAAAGCGCGCTGAAAAATAAAGGTCATGAATTCAAGGAGTACATAGAGCGAGGATTGAACCTGAAACAGTGTTTAATTGGACGAAACAGGCCTGTTCTGGAAGAAATTGCCAAGCAGGACCTACATTACTCAGGAGGAAAAGGCACACTCCAGGACATAAGCCTATGAAGGACAAGGCTTACGCTTTCATGTGGCCAATGCTAGTGGTGATTGCAAAGTGAAGCCTTAGTGGGTGTATCAATCAGAAACTCCATAGCGTTCAGGCAAAAGATATTTCCTCAAGCTAATTTGTGTGTGCTGTGGAGGGCAAACAGTAATGCATGGGTCACTAGGGACTTTTTCAATGGACTGGTTACACCATGCATTTGCACCCAATGTGAAAATTACCTAATTGAAAGAAATTAGACCTAAGTGCCTCCTGCGTATTAAGATAGTGCCCTGGTCATCCTACAGATTGGCAGAGTGACTTTACTGGGGACAAGAGTTTCATTAATGGTCAGTTTTTGCACTCCTAACACCACTCCTCTCCTGCAGCAATGGCCAGCAGGTCATTTTCCACTTCGAGAAAACTGTACACAAAAGCTATGTTTGAAAAAGTGCTTGTAGTGCACCACAGTAAACTCTATTGATCTAAAGGAGTTTTGGAAGGATCACTGCTAATATCCTAAATTGTGTAAACCTGGAGGTAAGGCTTGGGAGGGAGTGACTAAGAAGACCTTGAACTTGCCTGGAACAAACTGTGGCCAGATGTGTAGACAAAGGGATTTCGATAGGGTTTGAGGCTAACCTTGGGATCCTATGGCCAGTTGAGGAACCCATTGGGGAAGTCTTTTGGGGTTGGAGGTTTGGGGGGAGGATGTGGAAGAGTTTTCCGTGGAGGAGGACAATGAAGAACTAACATGATGAGCGCTAGCATCATCTTCAACAGCAAGAGGCCACACTGAGAAAACTGCTTTGGGGAGGGGATAGAGAAATTGAAGAAGTTGCTACTTCAAAGGATTAAGGGAAACTTGTGCCCAATGTGGCTTGAAGTGCAACTTTATCGATGAAAATCACTCACACAGCTTATTGCAAGCCGTGTTTGGTGACTATTACACTGGGACAATGTTGTGAAAAAACAGTTTAGGAAAGTCATAAAGGAACGTGAGGTACAAGGCCTCTATGGACAGATCTGTTGTGCGACCACAAGTCCAGTGACTCTCAACTTGGTCCTAGTGGCATTTAAAAAGAAGAAGGGAAGTACCCCGGAAAGGACTTGTACTCAAAGTCCTAATGGAGGGGATTCCCCTGCTAAATGCTAACACCATCCACACTCTACCTCCTCCATTCCCATCAAATCTATCACCAGATCTTCTATTTAAAGCTAAGTGTCAATTTTTCTTTGGTTACTATTATTCTACTGTTTTTGTTGTTATTGTTGTTATTGAAATTATTCTATTGCATTAAACTTAATATTTCATGTGGATAAAAGTTTTTTTTCAATACGTTTGGCCAACTTGCACGGATTATTTGATTTCCATTATTTCTTATGGGGAAATTTGATTCGCTTTCTGATACTTTTGGTTTACGATGAGTCTCTCAGGGAAGGGATTAATTCTTGAACCAGGGGTCGCACTGACTTTCACAAACTCACGCCTACACCAGTGGAGGAGACAAACTGTGGCTGGAGATGCATCTTTTTCTTTGCCACAAATAATGCTTATGCCACATGGTATAAGCACAGGGTCAAATCTACTGAACATAAGAACATAAGAAGTAGGAACAAGCAGCAGCCTTTGCCAATTCTTCACAGGTATCCTTTACAATCAATCCCACTACATTTGCAACCCAATTTTCAATGCCACCAAGAAATTAAGCTTGATAACTATCCACTCTCATATGGGGGGGCAAAGTCACACTCAAAATCCAACCCCTCTCACTCATGTATTTATCCAGCCTATATCTGGAAACTATCAAGGGTTTTAGCCTCAATAAACCCAACTAGGTAAACTGTTCCACTCATCTTTACCTATTTCAAAACCATACTTTCCTACATCATTTCTAAATCTAATACTTGTCTCATTTGAATCATACTGTGGGTTCTCTCAAGGCGAGATATCCTCAACACCTTACTAATATCCCTTATAATTACTATCTCCACTCATACACCTCGATCATGTCTCCCCTCATTCTTTCGTCTAACAAGTAATGTAATTAAGGGTCTTCAATATTTCTTCATAAGGATGATTTAATGCTAAGTATTAACTTAGGTAATTCTACGCTGAATGTTTTCTAATGAATTTTATGTCCTTCTGTAATAGGGAGACCAGAACTGAGCTGCATAATTAGGTGAGGCCTTACGAATTGCGCACACATACAGAGGTACAAAAAATACAGATAAGAGCATCATGCCAAAGCACTTGTACTATGCATCGCATTACGGGCTGGACCCAAATTAAACTTAGATTAACTAAGCAATTGATGGAAATCAGTGATAAAACATTAATTTAAAACAGATTACTATTAAAAGACAAGTGAATATTACAAATGACAGGTCATATGTTGATTCAGTTAGGTAGTGATTCTGTTAGGAAGTGTATTTAAAAAATAATAAAGTTTGATGGTTTAGGTTTAACATTTATGTGATATAATTATAGAAACATTTAGATATACATTTATAAGGGTTCAGGTTATTCAGTTATTTATTTGGTTTTGGGTGAGTAAGTGTCTTGAGAAGAGGACTTGATTTATAAAAGGTAGTGTTTCATTTTTATATTTACCGGTAATGAATTCCAGATTTTAGGGCACTTTTCTGTGCATTGAGTTTTTGCATATGTGAGATGGACCGAGGGAACACAAAGAGTGAGCTGTGCCTTGTGTTATGGTTATTGGGTTTGTTGAGGTTGGCTAGAGATGTTTTGAGGGGAGGGTTAATTCAGTGTTAGTGTTCTATGTATTTATTAGGTGCTGTAATAAGTATGGGATGTTTTGTATGGGGAGTAGGTGTAGTGTATTGAATATTGGTGGAGTGTGTGCTAGTAGTGAGAATTGTTATCATTCTAATTGCAGCCTTTTGTTGGGTAATTAGTGGTTGAGTGGTTATGTTGTTGAGCCCAGAAACAAATTCCATAGGTGAGATGGGTGTAAATAGAGAGTGATATAGGCCAGGAGGGCTGACTGTGGACTAGTACCGTATCTTCGATCGTATGCCTACAGGTCTTGGATAATTTTCTTAGAAAAATTTGATGTTATGTGTATGAATTTTGAGTCTATTATCAAGGTGGATTCCTAAGGAAATTTTCCCTCTGTTAGTTTGTGATCGGTGATCCGTTGATCATTCTGTTAAGAAGGGACATCTGGTAGCTTGTAACCTATGGACTGAAGTCGGTTTGGTCAATGTTTAGTGTAAGTTTGAGTCCTCACCAGGTAGAATTTTCTGTAATTCACACCTGGTCTTTACCCCCCAGTATTGGCTAGCGTGACTGGGCTCGGGTGAGAGAAGACGTTATGTAGTTTCATCTGCAAAATAGTGTGGGTTTGAGTAATTGCGGAAGCATTTGAGGTATTTATGTATAGGAGAAAGAGGAAGAGGGCCTAAGGATCACTTCCCTGTGGGACACCACTGTAATTGTTGGCAGAAGTAGTTTGCCCCATTTGCGTACACATTTTGGCTTTCTGTTGCTGAGGTATGTACTTGAGGTTCTTTTTAGGGCTGAGGGAGTGCCCTTTATACCACAGTGTGAGCAATTTTTTTTTTTTTTTTTTCTAAGTGGAGCAAGTACATGGTAATGTATCAAAAGCTTTAGTAAGTCAATGAAGATCCCCAGTGGACTTTTTTTTCTCTATTGCAGTGTTAAATATTTTTATAAAAAACAAATGTTCTAGCATGTGTATAATAGCATCATTTAGTATTTTTATTAGGCTGAATCCAAATTGGCAGGGTTGAGTATGTTTTGGGAGATAAGGTAGGAGTAGATTCGTTTATGAATTAATTTTTCGAAGATTTTTGAGAGAGGGTGTAAGTTGGATATTGGCCTATATTTCAACTCTGTTTGGTTTCCCCCTTTTGTGGATCGGGGGGCCCCTTCTATTTTGGAGTACTGTGGGAAGGGGAGGATTCAAGGGATTTTTTTAAAGAGTGTTGCAATGATTGGTGAAGCACTGTGACTTTTTTTTTGTAAAAAGGGGGGAAAGGAAATTTAAATCTCTTGCCTTTTTTTTTAGTGCTTTGTAAAAAGGGGAGACTTCTTTGGGGTTAGTCGGAGCTGGGAACGGTGTTGGGGGTTTTGCCAGTGGGGTATCATTGGGGGGATCTGAGCTTGGGGGATTTTTTTGGCAAGGTTTGTCCAAAAGGGGAGAAAAATCTTGATTTTTTTCTGTTTCTTTTGGTGGGATTTGGGGGTTTCATCTATTTTGAAATTTTTATTTCGCTTTTTCGTGATATCTTTTTTGTTCCCAGAATTTCTGAGGGGGTTTTTTCCGGGTCTTTTTTAAAACACCTCAAGTTGGAAAATCTGTTCTCATAATACTTTTTTTTGCCCTTTTTATAGGCGGGTTGGGATTAAAGATAACGTTTTTTTTGGTCTCGGTTATGTACCCATTCTATACTGTTTTCTATTGGTGTTTTTGTATTTTTGGATTTGAGAATCGGGTTTACCGGGACTGTTCAGTCTTTTTGCTGTCATCTGTTTAGTTTTTTTGGGGCAGTGCTTTTTTAATAGAGGTATTGGTTTTTTTTTTAAAGAAAAATTATTAAAACATTGTCAATATCTGTATTTTTCTATCAGGTGCCAACAATGTTTGCTATTGCTGTTGTGAATTATTAATGGCTGCCTCATTGTAAAGTCTAAAGGTGACTTTGTAGTGTCTTGGGGTATTTTACCAAAGTTTTTATGGGGAAAAAGTAGGGATGGCGGGGTATTATCGTAATTATGTGATTTTAAAGGGGAAGGGTTGGTCCAGTGTGGTCAAGTAGGAAACACTATCCGAAATCTGTAGGTTTTGTTACTGTTGGTATAACATACAGTTATCTTTGTGTTTTGAATTCGTAACGTGGGGGCCTGGTTTTGCAGAGATTTATATTGAAGTCACCGAGAGTAGTAATGTCTTTGTTCAGCGGCATCAGTTATAAAATCCTAATTTTGCAAAATTGGCTAATGTTGACTGTGGAACTCGTAATGTTTTCAATGTGAGAGGTTTTTGTGGGTACTTGGATTTAAAATTAGTATTATAATTCCCCATGTTCATCCTTGTGCAAGTTTTAGTGAACATCTATTGGGTCTGATAGTATATGGTTTGTGCCACCCCCTTTGTTGGTCTGGCCTACAGTTTTTATGGCGTGTAACCGGGAAATGGCATGCCCATTTTTTAATCAGGCTTTACCCAGTTTCAGTTAGTGAAAAGATGGACATTTTGGCATGTAAGGAATTTAGAAATGCTATGAGGTCATCGAATGCTTGCTTAAAGATCTGAATTGTAGTTAAAGATAGTTATTTTGTTGTTGGCATGAGAATGCCTTTGATTGTCTGCATGTATTTTACAGTAACTGTTTGATTCTTTTAAGTCTTAAATAAGGGGTTTGGTATCAGGTCAATGCTTGAAATCATAAGATTTTAGTGAATCTAAGTTTGAATAATTAAAATCAAAGTAAATGTTTAACTAAAAATACCCCCGGGATTTTTTAAACAAAGAAAAAATGAGCAAAGGACAATACAAATAAAGTGTGATCAAATAGGGGAGTTTGGGGAATGTGATAAGGTAGTACTATAAAGGAAATTTTTTTTTAAAGTTAGAATTTGATAAAATTAAATAAAAAAGGACTAATAAGGGTTTGTGGTGAACAATAAAGTGGTAACAAATAAATGACTTTGGAATATAATGGCAAAAATTTGAACTTATTCAAATTTAGCACCAAAGAATAGCCCCTTTAAATTATTTTAACAATTGTGAATTATAAACTGGGATAGTTATATAAACAAAAATAAAGAGAAAAAAATGAGTATAAAGCTGAAGTATAACCCCGTTGCTTACACTTCTTGTATAAACCCAAAAAACTTTTTTGCCTTATTTGCCTGCTTAGGCACTGCTGTCTAGATTTAAGGTTGCTGCTACCATACCCCCCCAAATCATTTTTACATTCCAAGGCTAAGTTAAACATTATTAAGCTGGTGGGGTGTGGGTTATGGACTTTTTCTGAGTTTTAGAACTTTACTTTTTCTACATTGAACTGCATCGCCACTTTTCTGACCCGAATTGTTTTTTGTCTAAATCCTCCTAAAGTTTGGACACAACGCCTAAATTATTGTCCTCCCTACTTGTCCCTCAGCAAATTTGCTTATTACTAGTAATTCCCCCGTCAAGGTCGTTTATATAATTATAAAAAAAAGGGGCCAAAAAACGACCCCTGCGGAATGCCACTTTTTACAGATCCCCAAATCGATTTAACCCCATTTATGCACGCTCTTTGCTTCCATTATGGTCATGACTGTCCTGACAGTTTTTTTCCCCCAAAACCCAAGACAGCCACTTTCTTCAACAGTCCTGATGAGGTACTCTATCAAAACCCTTTACTAAATCTAAAAAAAAAAATACTTTTTAAAAAAAAGGACACAAGTGCAACTAATATGACTTTATATTGTGGAAAAATTTTTTGCTCTCCAGTAGTTTTGTCAAGCCATTACCTGGGAATTTACCTGGGGGGAGTTTTCCGGAGATCAATTCCCCACGGCCCGTCTGTGATCAGGCCTCTGGTGGATCAACCCTGACAACCGGGTGTTACGTTGGCCGCCGCAATCCAGTGTACGAGCCCAACCGGGGGTCAGTTTTGACTTTGGTTTGTCCAGTGCCAGCTTGAAAAACTGCCATTGGAATCCCCCCTTTTGTACTGTACATGGACACAGAGGTATACATAGGCTCGAGGGGGTGCAATACTATGGTAGTAGTATATACATAAACGTAGTATAATAATACAAATGGTAAGCAATTAAACCCTTTTAGGTCTTTCCCCCTAGATCTACGGCTTCACCGATGTCCAAACCCTAGATCTATGCCAAAATTCTGCGCCGTAAATTTTTGCACAAAAGCACTCATAGGCCACATTGGGAACAGGTCTGTGGTTTGGGTTGCGCCATAAAAAAAAAATCTAGGCGCCCCCATGCATTTTGGGAACACCGGGTAGTTACCCCTTTTCACCATGCCTTGTCACGAGTCAGCTCTTACTCCCCGGAAAAATTGGGACTCTCCTCTTCTATTGATAGTTCTGACACTGAAAGGGAAATGGGAAAAGAAAACGAATTCTATGGCTTTGATCAGTTTTGACCGAAAGGAATGACCCGGAAACGAAATATGCAGAAAACCCTGATATCCCAACCTTCTACCTCTGGTGTGGTCACCATACTCACGGTCGGTTTGCCCAACAAAGAAAAACTAATATTTTTCACGTGGGCCCGGCCCTTTACTTCTTAAAAGATGTGATAGGATGTGGACTGTGATTTTATTTCCTTTACGATCATTCGAGTAGTGATAGTGAGGAATCAAAACCTGTGAAGCGTCGGGAGTTCGCCACCGCTGCGCTTGGGTAGTGACCCCTTTCTGGGCCAGGGGCGGAGTACATCCCGGGGTACATCCCGGGTACATCCCGGAGTACATCCCGGGCCCTACCCCCAGTTTTTAGATAGTGATAGTGGGATGATGTGGGGTACCTTGGCAGGATAGACCACGGCATCAGTAGATGGTGGGGTGGGGGATGGTAGTGGCACTGCCCCTGCGGACTCACCACCCCCGGCTGGGCCCCACCGCTGATCGTCAGTTTAAGGACAAAGCGGAAACAGCCCCACCCCCCACAAACCCCAACCACCCCACAACCAGCCTTGATTCCAGTACCACCCCAAAAAACCCTATGTGGGGTTGGCAGCAAAATCCCCTTTTGTTCCCCGCCCTACCCCTTTGATGATCTCAAAGTGGAAAATTCTACCTATTTTTCCCCTTTGGAAAAACGGGCCCCCTGAACGAAATTTTTTAATTATTCTTTTTACCACCATTGAGGAAAATATTGTCAGGGGGAAAATAAAAGATTTTCAGTACACCTGCAAATACGATCATTCAACCCCCAAACAAGACTACAAGGGAAAAGACGACTGTTTTCAGAAATTTTTTTGTTTTTGCAACAATAAAGCTTTCCTCACATTATAAGCATAATATAAACATACGGTCCCAGATCGGGTAATTTTTACCCCCGGTCTTCAGTGAAATCATCCCAGTGAAAAAGGTTTATCTTACTCTTTCTTTTGTTGCATTTCCTGACAAAAACCCGGCCTGACAGAAGTGACAATTATACAAATTTGAAATGTTTTCATGTACTCAAACAAAAGTTCAGCATAACTTTTATCCATTCAAGAATCTTTTAATTTACGAGTCTTTGATTTTGTTTAAGGTTGATGCATTTAGCGTAAACCGACAAGAGGGAAAAGCTTTGGAAAAAACTGTTTATTCTGTGATGTGACAGTGGCCGGTGTTGGATATTGTTTTATACACGGGGGAAATTTAAAAATTTAAAAAATACCAAGAGTTATTGGGTATCTCAGGTGACGTATGAGAAACGATGGGACCTTATCTTGGTAAGGGGGATACTTTATACCAACTGGTACCCAACCCCTTACTCATGATTTCCTGTGAGTGAACAAGACAGATGTGTGTGGCACAGTGCTTTAATCGAAACATATTCCAAGGGTCAATGCAGGGGCTCGTGGGGATGACGTGCAGGGTTTACTGCCCAAAGACATCAGGCATTACGTGAATACAAACGAATGTCCATTGTTTACAAACCCTTCACCTAAAGAAATGCAAGACAGTGGCAAAATGATCGAGTGACTAAAGAAGAAATTGAAAACCAGTGACAGGATTGTTTTTACACAAAAAATGCGCTTTTTGACAAATGGACATGCGATTGGTTTTGTTGACTGGTTCGTAAGAGTTACAATGGCATGAAACTTTTCTTCCCTTTTGGACATTTTAATGCTCAATGCATATTTAAAATACCAAATAAAGAGGCAAAGACCACCGTAGGTGAATTTTTTTTGTCTTTTTAGACATCATAATGAAGTACCAGGTAAAAACAAACCGCTATACAACAAGGTCCTCGAATAATCAGGGTATACCCAAGCTTTGAGGGGGGGAAGGGATCATTTTATAAACACTTCCTTCAACTCAGAAGAAATTTTCTCAGAAGAGATGCATCGTCGGCCAAAAAAAAACAACGGCAACAAAGACGCAAAGACACTCGGTTTTTGTGGAGGAATTAAGGTGCCTCTGTGCATGGTGCCCCTTTTTTCAAGGGGTTTCACAAGCCCAGCAGTTTTAAAAAACCCTGTCCCTGATTGTAAATTGAAAAAATGATAGAACATTAGTATTATACAAGTTTGGCAGTTTATTGTAATAAACAACAGTGGTAAACAAAAATATGTAATAAAATTTTGTTTAAATTTTTGTGTCAAACAGTGAGTTTATATTAAAAGTGGACCCCCCCTTAACGTCACCTCCAAAAGCGACCAATTTTGTAAGTGTATTTATGAAGGCGTTTTACGTGTATGTTTGGGGGTAGCAATAGATAACACTTCACAAATTCCTTATGGGAACAAAATTTGGTCCATACTGGTACCTGAGCAAACTTTTGGGAAAGAAAAAAAATTTCCCAATCGGGGGTCCACGTATTCATTATAAACGTATTGGTCTTCAGGCCCAAAAAGTTAGTAGGAAAAGGGAAAAAAAATTGAAAAAAAAAGAAAAAAAATAAAAAACCATAAAAAAGTAATGCGGAAAGGGAATTCGTCGTTTGCTGCCCCCACATCATTTTGGACAAGCTTCTTGGCACTTATCTCGGTAAGTACTGTCAAATTTTTTTTTTTTGTCTTTTTCCCTTTTCACAAAAAATTATTTTTTTTTTTTTTTATCACACCGGCCATTCCCCCCAAGGGCAGGGGGCCCCGAAAAAGAAAAACTTTCACCATCATTCACTCCATCCGTCTGCCAGAAGGTTGCTTTACCACATTTTTAAAAACTGCAACTTAACCCCCCCCTTCAGAGTGCAGGCACTGTACTTCCCCCCAGGACTCAAGTCCGGCCTGCGGGTTTCCCTATCCCTTCATAAATGTTACTTTGCCACCTCCAACGCACGTCAAGTATTAAAAAACCCTTTGTCCCATTCACTCCTATCAAACACGCCCCCACGCAGCCGCTGGAAGTCCCAAACCCCTCCACACAAAACCCCCCTTTACCCCCTCCTCCAACCCTTCCCAGGCCGACCCCTACCCCGCCTTCCCCTTTCCCCACAGACCCGATACACTCTTGAAGTCATTCTGTTTTGCTCCATTTTCTCTACATTCCGAACCACCTCAACAACCCTTCCCCAGCCCCTGGGGAAACAGTTTTGGTAATCCCCACCTCCTCCTAACTTTTCCAAAAATACAAATTTTTCTGCATTTTAAATTAAACCCCAACATTGCCCTCGACATGAATCTCCACGCCCCACCTTCTCCTCGCTGCAACATTCATCACCCAGCTTCAACCCAATAAGAGTTGGTAAAACTATACTCTATACATTCCCCTTTTTGCCCCCCAAGGACAAATTCTTTGCCCAAACTCCAAAGTGCACCACTCACCTTTTCCCCTCTCAATTCTATGTTTCCCCTCACTTTCAAAACCCCCACCCCCGCTGACACTCCACCCCAAATATCTGAATATTCACCTCCTCCAACTCTCTCCCCCCAATCTGATATTAAATCTTTCCACCAAATTTTTTTGTTTTCCTCATAACCTTTTTTTTCCCGTATTCCCCTTTTAAATTTTCTTCTTTTGCACACCCTACCAAATTCACCCCACCAATCTCTGCAACTTTCTTCAGAATCTCCCAAGAGACAGGTCATCGGAAAAGAGCACTGTGACAACTCCCACTTTGTGTGTGATTCTTTATTTTTTAACTCCAGCCTCTTGCCAAAGACCCCCCGCTTTTACTTCTTTTACAACCCCATCAAAAAATATATTAAAAAACCCACGGTGACATCACAACCTTTTGTCAAAGGGCCACTTTTACTGGGAAAAAATTTCCCTCTTCCTACATACTCTAATTGAGCCTCACTATCCTCGTAAAAACTCTTCACTGCTTTCGTAACCTACCTCCTAACCCTACACTTGCAACTCTGCCACATTGCCCCCCATCCACCCGTCATACGCCTTTTCCCCAAAACCATAAATGCCACAAAGACCCTTTTAGCCTTATCTAAATACTTCACTTTTAAGTTTCCCCTGTAAAAACCTGGTCCCACACCCCCCACCTTTCCTAAAAACCTCCCTTTTTCATTGCTTTCCATTCTCCGTCTTTTCTCTTAATTTTTTCAAATTTTAACTCTACCATACCTTTACCAGGGACACTCAAAAGACCCATCCCCCTTAATTTTTGCACCCCTTTTTTCCCCTTGCCTTTTAAAAAAAGGCTTGCATGCTCTTGCCCAATCCCTAGGTACCTTACCCTCTTCCATACATTTTTTAATAATTGCCCCAAACCACCCCAAAACTATATCCCCACCTGTTTTAACATTTCTATCTTTATCCATCAACCCCGGCTCCTTTCCCCCCTTTTTCTTTTACCTACGCCTCACGAATTTCCCCCCACACTCCAACTGGTCTTCCTCACTCCACAAGATGTTTTTCCCCCTCCTTGCCCAATACACGAAATCACAGCTTCCCTATCTTCATCAATTTTTAACAATTCCTAAAATATTCCTTCCATCTTCCCAATACCTCTACTTCTCCATTTAATAACTCTCCTCACCTTTTTTAACTACAAATCCCATTTGTTCTCTAGGCTTTCTTAACTTTTTAAATCTCACTCCAAACTTTTTTTATTTTCACAAAATTTGTTGATAACATCCACCCACTCCTCATTTGCTCTCTTTTACAGTTCCCCCCACCCCTTTAACTTCTCTCTTTTTCTCCATATACTTTCCCCCTTGCATCACTTCTATTTTGTAAAAATTTCTCATATGCTAATTTTTCTCCAAACCTTCTTTACACATCTTCCCCCAATCGTCCTCTTCCCTCCTGCCCCCACTTTCCTGTAACCACAAACTTCTGCTGAACACTCTAACACTACTTTTTAAACCTACCCCATACCTCTTCGACCCCATTGCCTAGCCTCATTAGCCCATCTATCCTCCATAGCTGTTTATATCTTCCCCAAATGCCCCCTCTTTAGTTTAAAACCTTCACCTCTCCTTCCTGATGCTTCTTTTCCCTTGTATCCCCCTCTACCTTTTTCTTCAGTGTAGCTACAACAGAAAGTGATTGATTACTGTGGCCCCCCCTATAAAAAATTACATCCTGAAGTCTACTCAACAGTCTTTTTTTCTACCAAACTAATCCAAAAACTATGTCATTTCGCCCTACATCATATGTGTTATTATTTATCCCCTTTTTTTAAAATAGTATTACCTATAAATAAACCCCCTTTTTATCAAATTCAACAAGGGCTCCCTTATCATTTAAAACCTGGCACCCCAAATTACCTACCACACCCTCCTAAAAATTTCTCCTACTTTAGCATTTAAGTCCCCTACCACAAAATCTTCACTTGGTTCAAAGGGCCCCATACATTCATTAACATCCCCAAAAATCTCTCTCTCTCCTCTGCATTCCTCTCTTTTCCCCCGGTGCATACACCTATTTTGACCCACTTTCGCCCAACCCTTTACTTTAACCACATAATTCTTGAATTTACACATTCATATTCTTTTTTCTCCTTCCAAACTGTCTTTAACATTACGCCCCCCCTTTCCTTTTCTCTAACTCTCTAAAAACTCCAGATTTTAAACCCTTTTTTTTCCCCCCCCTGAAACTTCCTACCCCCTTCAGCTTTGTTTGTTGGGCCGGACATCCAACTTCTTTTTCATTCATAACATCAGCAATATCTGTTTTTGCATCCGACTAATCCAAAAGCACATTTTAAACAACCCAGTTTTTTAAAATTTTTTTTCTTCTCTTTTTTTGTAATTGTAACAGGGAAGGGGGTTTTCTAGCCATTCCCCGGAATTTTTTGTCGCCTCTACGACACCAGGTTACGGAGGAAAGAATTTTTTTTCCACTTCCCCTGGACAATAGAAGAAATAAAAAAAAACAAGAGCTATTTGAAAAAGGAGAAAAAACCTAGATGTAGTAATAATATATGCATGTGCGTGCTGTGAATGTCCCCAAAATGTAAGTAGGAGTAGCAAGATATCCCTGTTATCTTAGCTGTTATGAGACAGAAAAAGAAACCAGCAATCCTCCATCAGCAAAACTTTCAGGTTTTGTTTCACAGTCATCTGGCAGGACGGTAGTACTTCCCGGGGGGTTTGTCTCCAACCTCACCTTTTTGCTGTCTACCAACCTAAATTCTGTAAAAAATTTTTTTTTTTTTTTCAAAATTTTTTGGACACTGGAGCACCACTTCAGATTTTGGCTTGGGCCCTGAAGGGGTTAATGTACAGAGTAAAAGGATATAAAACTATTACTTTTGGGGGGCAGAAAAATAGGTTAACAAAAATAGACGGAAAGAAGGCCTTTTTCAGTGTTCACTCTCTGTAATGTGTTTTGTAGTATTAAAAGAGAAAAAGTGATGGGAAAGGGTTTTCGTTTTCGGGGATTTTTTGTAACTTTAAGATGGGAAGCTGCCTATCAGCACTGATCAGCGATATGCATTCGAGGGACTTGTGTCGTGGAAATTATTTTTTTGTCACTAAATTTGGGCGTCCCGAATTTCATGAAATGTTGGGGGAATTTTAGTGTTGTACACAGGCGATGTTCAAGTTTTCTTCCCACATGTGAAAAAGTGTTCAACCCCAGGCGGGTGTTGAGGTTTCTTGCTGAGAATATGTTGGTCAATCAGAAGATTGGCCCTCATATTCCTTGCGTTTCAAAGGTTACCTTTTGATGTTTATTTAAGAAAAAAAAAAAGTTTTTAATTTTAAACTTCACACATTTAGTTAAGTAAGCTTGGGTAAGCTGGAGAGAAAGGGTGTTTGGAGTTGGAGAGTTGAGCAGTAGACTTAGGGATCACCTCTCGGCCAAGCAATCTTGTATGAAATGTGTCTGTTTGGCGATAAGCTGTGAGGCATGAAGAAGGAGTCCAAAAATGTCTGCTGAAAATGTTCCATTATGTTATCGGTGTCCGACAAGATTGTAATAATGTTGGTAGAATTCCACAAATGTAAAGCAAAAGGAGACAAGTAGCAACAAATGTGACATTTTAATGTGGCAATGCTTCACTCTCCGGAGCTTTGTCAAGATTACAAACAGTACATGGACACAGAGGGTATATATAGGCTCAGAGTGAGCTGCAATGCTAGTGGTAGTAGTAGTAGTAGTAGTAGTGACATAATTGTAGTAGTAGTAGTAATACAACAAGGTATAACTATTAACTTGTACATGAGTAAAAAACATATAAAAGCCTCTTACTTGTGTAAACATAAAAATAGGTTGGACAAAAATAGACTGGATAAGAAGACCTGTTTTCAGTGTTCACTTTCTGTAATGTGCTTTGTTAAGTATTTTACAGGAGAGACCAATGTGATGGCAAGGGTTACTGTTTTCAGAAGGATTCTTGCTAAGACTGCATAGATGGTAAGCTTCGCCTTTGATTTGTTTTTAATTGTATCGAACAGCAATTAGTGCTGATATCGAGGCACGTTGCGTCTGCAGAATTAGTTTCTATTGATCACTAATTGGCGCCCCTGAATTACATGAGATGATAGGTGTTGTTAACACAGCGCTGTTAAGCTATCATTCCTACATGCGAAATGTGGTTCATTGAGGCGGAGTTTGAGGTTTCTTGCTGTTTCACCTACATAAATTCTTGGTCGCACCTCCACTGGAAATTTGTAAACCCTGCATTGACTGGTTTCAATTGGGCTTTGATTTTGTCCTAGTAGTCCTTTATTGAAGTGCTGAAGCGATGGCAACTCGTGTTAACTTGTGAAACTACAGTGTCCCCCTCAATAACGTCCGGCCTGAAAGTCGCCATTTCGAAAATAGTCCCATTATTTTTGTCTAAACCACTGCTCGCAAATGTCCTAACTCACTAATCGTCTTTCAACTTGGACACGTACTCACAGCTCCGAGCCGCCTCCGCCGTCCCTTCCCAGCCAGTGTGCCATTATTTTACCATGAGCGAAACGATCCCCAACATATGTTTCAATTAATACGAAATATTTCACAATATTCCATTCATTTTAGTGCTTGCAAGTGCTAAAATTAAGCTACATGGCTCTCAAAGAAAGCTCCTATGCCAAGCCCTTTGAAAAGAAGGTGAGAAATAAGATTGAATTAAGAAAAACATCACTGAACAAATGTGAGAGAGGCCACATGTGTGGGCAAACTGGCCAGGGATGTATAACAAATCCCATACAACCATCATTCTATCAATTGCAAAGAAAAAGGAAATCAAGGGCATGTTGTTTCAAAGAGGGTAAATTTTTTTTTTTTTTTATTAATCACACGTCCGATTCCTTCCCACCAAGGCCAGGTGGCCGAAAAGAGAAAAACTTTCACCATCATTCACTCCATCACCTGTCTTGCCCAGAGGGTGCTTTACACTACAGTTTTTTTAAACTGCAACATTAACACCCATCCTTCAGAGTGCAAGGCAACTGTACTCCCATCTCCAGACTCAAGTCCGGCCTGCCGGTTTCCCTGAAAACCCTTCATAAAGAGGTAAATATGCTGACAAAAAATGAATCAACAGTACCAAGATGTGATTTAGTTATTATTGGTGTGGATAAACGAGAAACAATTAGCAGGAGAAAGTCTTACTTTTGTGAAATACTAGCAGTTGCATGACGATATGGTCCAGAAATTGCTGCAACTAGAGGTGATGTGAGTGTAAATTAAGGCCAGCAGAGGGTTGTATTGAGAGATTTAAGAATGTACCTGGCATACACAGTGTGATAAGGGTCGTGTGAGGCTGCCAGTTTGGACCAAAAAGCGGCTGAAAATATGTGCAGGAATTCAAGGAGTACATAGAGGCCTGTAGGGACTGAAACCTGAACAAGTGTTTCAATTTGTGACGAAACAGTCCCTTTTTGAAGAAAATTACAAAGAGGGCCTACATTACTCAGGAGAAAAGGCACTGCCAATGCCACAAGCCTAAGGAAAGACAGGCTAACACACATGTCGGTGCTAATGCTAAGGGATTTTTAAATTGACAGCTGTTACTATTGTACCATTCGAAAATCCCAGAGTGTTCAAGAAAAACCAAATGTATGAAGAGTAATTGTATGGTTTGGGATCTAATAATAAGGCATGGGTCACAAAGAACATTTTTTGTCGAGTGGTATCAATGAAGAATTTGGCCCTATGTAAGAATTAACCTCCTGGAAAAGAAATTGGATCTCAAGTGCCTCCTAATAATGGAGAAGCACCCCGCTCATCCTCCAAACTTGGGTGACCCTAATTCTGAAGGAGTTTGGGTTTCATCACAGTAAAGTTCTTGCCCCCGAATACCACTGCACCTCCTCCAGCCCATGGACCAGCAGGTTCATTTTCACACTTTAAAAAACTCTACACCAAAGCATGTTCAAATGAGCTTTAATGTGACCTCAGACACTCACTTGACTCTAAAGAGATTTTGGAAAGAACACTTCAGTATTTTCCAATGCATAAGCCTTATAGTTTAGTTTGTGGCATGCAAAAGTACGTAACTTTAATTCCGCGCATGTACACACCCTCACTTTACAGGCTATCTCCCCCAACCAGCTAACCAGGTTGCTGTGAGAGTTGGGCTGATGGGCCCCGTTGTTCAACCTAGTAAACAAGGTTCCACCAATAAGAAAGATGGTTTTTCGCAATTGCAGAGGTTATTGGGAACCACTTCTCACTGTCTGCCCATGTCATTCCCATTCTAAGAGCTGGTTGAAGGGCACGGTCCTGCTCTCTTGTCAGATTTAACCCCATTTATTGCACGCTCTCTGCTTCCTATTAGTGAGTCATGACTCGATCCATGACAGCATTTTTCCCCAATGCCATGAGCAGCCACTTTCTTCAACAGTCTCTGATGAGGTACTCTATCAAAAGCCTACTAAATTCTAAATAAACAATACTGGTTTAATTAAAGGACACAAGTGCGAACTAATTATGACCATTATATTGTGGCAATATTTGCTCTCCAGTAGCTTTGTCAAGCCATTACCTGGAATTTACCTGGGGAGAGTTCCGGAGATCAATGTCCCCACGGCCCGGTCTGTGATCAGGCCTCCTGGTGGATCAGACCCTGATCAACCAGGCTGTTACTGTTGGCCGCACGCAATCCAGTGTACGAGCCACCAACCCGGCCGTCAGGATCGACTTTAAGGTTTGTCCAGTGCCAGCTATGAAGACTGGCCATTGGTAATCCCCCTTATGTACTGTACATGGACACAGAGGTATACATAGGCTCAGAGAGAGGTGCAATACTAGTGGTAGTAGTAGTAGTGACATAAGCAGTAGTATCATAATAACAAATGGTAGGAGCAATAACCCTTCAGGTCTTTCCCCGTAGATCTAACGGCTTCAACCTGATGTCCAAACCGTAGATCTATGCCAAAATTACTAGCGCCGTAATTTTAGCACAAAAGCACTCATAGGCCAACAATTGGAGAACAAGGTCTGCTGGTTGGTTTTGCGCCATAACAAAAAATCTAGGCGCCCGCATAGCCATGTGGGAACACCGCTCAGTTACCTGTTTCACCATGCCTTGTCCACGAGTCAGCTCTTACTCCCCGAAAATTGGGGACTCTCCTCTTCCTATCTGATAGTTCTGATACACTGATGGATAGTGGAAATGAAGAACGAATTCCTATGGCTTTGATCAGTTTGTGACTCGAAAGGAATGACCAGGATCGAAATATGCAGAAACCCTGATGATCCTCAACCTTCTAACCTCTGGTGTGGTTCACACATACTCACGGTCGGTTTGCCCAACACAAGATAAAACTAATATTTCACACGTGCCAGGCCACTGACTTCATTATGATGATGATAGGATGTGGACTGTGATATTAATTGCGCATGACGATTCATTCGAGTAGTGATAGTGAGGAATCATATTCCTAGTGGGAAGCGTCGGTAAGTTCGCCACCATGCTGCGCTTGGGTAAGTGTACCCTATGCTGTCCAGGGGACGGAGTACATCCCGAGTACAATCCCGAGTACATCCCGGAGTACATCCCCGAGGCCCCTACCACGCAGTTTTAGATAGTGATAGTGAGGATGATGTGGCTACCTTGGCTATGGATAGACCACAGGCATCAGTAGATGGTGGTAGTGGTGATGTAGTGGCACTGTCCCATGGCGGACTCACCAGCCCAGGCTGGGACCCCACGCAGCTGACTCGTCAGTTCAAAGGACAAAGCGAGCATCAGCCTCCAGCCCACCACAACCACAAACCACCCTCACAACCAGCCTAATGATGACCAGTAACCCACAACAAAACCGTAATGTGGGATTGGGCAGCAATAATCCCAATTTTGTCCAGCCCTCACCACTTTGATGACTCTCAAAGTGGAAATTCTACCTACTGTCCCCTAGGAACCACGCCCAATGAACTGAATTCTTTAATAATTCTTTTGACCACCATTGAGGAAACTATACGTCAGGGGAAAGTAATAAGCATTTTCAGTACATCCATGGCAAATACGATCATCTCACCACAAGACAAGACTACAAGGAGGAAAGACGACTGTTTGCAGAAATTTATTTGCTTTTTTGCCAACAATAAAGCTTCTCCTCACATCTATAAGCAATAATATAAAATCATACAGGTCCACAGATCTGCTAATTCTACCCCGGTCCCTTCAGTGAAATCATCCCAGTGAAACAGGTTTAATCTTACTCTTACGTATGTTGGCATTTCTCCTGACAAACCAGGCCTGAGCAGAAGTGACAGATTATACAATATAGAAATGTTTTTCATGTATCTCAAACAAAAGTTTCAGCCATATACTTTTTATTTTCCATTCAAGAATCTTGTATTGACGAGTCTTTGATTTTGTTGAAAGGTTGACTGTCATTCAGCAGTATATACCGACAAGAGGAAACGCTTTGTAAAAAACTGTTGTATATCTGTGACTGTGACAGTGGCCTGGTGTTGGATATTGTGTATACACGGAAGTAAAACATTGAAAAGATACCAAGATGTTATTTGGGTAATCTCAGGTGACGTAGTGGAGAAACAGATGCACCTTATCTTGGTAAAGGGCATACTTCTATACCGAACTGGTACCCAAGCCCATTACTCAGTGATTTCCTGTGAGTGAACAAGACAGATGTGTGTGGCACCAGTGCTTCTAATCGTAAACATATTCCAAGCTCAATGCAGGTGCTCGTGTGATGACGTGCAGGATTACTTGCCAATGACATCATGGCATTACGTGACATACAACCGAATGTCTCATTGTTGACAACCATTCACCATAAAGAAATGCAAAGTAACAGTGCAAGATGATCGAGTGACTAATGAACGAAATTCGAAAAAACCCCCCCCCAGTGACAGGATTGATATACACAAAAACATGCGCATGAATGACAAATGTGACATGCCGATTGGTTTTGTTGACTGGTTCGTAAGAGTTACAATGGAACATGAAACTTTTCTTCCACTTATGGAGCATTTCACTGCTCAATGCATATAAAAAGTACCAAATAAAGACAGGCAACAGACCACCGTAAGGTGAATTTTGTTTGTCTGTTTTAGACCACTCAATAATGAAGTACCAGGTAAGACAACCTGCTATAACAACAAGTTCCTCGAATACTCAGGATATACCCAAGCTTTTTGAGAGGGAAGGCGATCAATTCATAATACAGCTTCCTTTCAACTCAGAAGAAATTGCTCAGAAGAGATGCATCGTCCGAGCACAAAAAGAAAGAAACAACGGCAACAAAGACGCAAAGACACTACGGTTTAGTGTGAGGAATTAAGGTGCCTCTGTGCATGGTGTGCCTCTTGTTTCAAGAGTTTCACCAAGCTCCAGCAGTTCTAAAAACCATGTCCAGTGATTGTAAATCTGTAACGAAAATGATAGAACATTAGTATATATCACAAGTTATGAGCAGTTTATTGTAATAAACAACAGTGGTAAACATAATATAGATAATAACCATTAGTGTAAGCTATTGTGCTCAATACAGTGAGTTTAATATAACAGTGGACCCCACTTAAACGTCACCTCCAAAATGCGACCAATTATGTAAGTGTATTTATGTAAGTGCGTTTGTACGTGTATGTTTGGGGGTATGCAATAGACTAATCTACTTCACAATATTCCTTATGGGAACAAATTCGGTCAGTACTGGTACCTGAGCATACTTCTGGAATGAAAAAAGATCGTTAATCGGGGGTCCACTGTATTCATTATATACAGTATTGGTCTCTCAGGCCCCAAATGTTAGTAGGAAAGGAAAAAAATTGGAAAAGAAAAGAAAAAAAATATAAAAACCACTAAATAATGTAATGCGCGTATGTGGAATTCGTCGATGTTGCTGCCACCACATCATTTTGGACAAGCTTCTTGGCACTGTATCTCGGTAAGTACTGATCAGAATTTTTTTTTTTGTCTTATTACCTTCACATAAATTATTTTTTTTTTTTTTATTATCACACCGGCCGATTCCCACCAAGCAGGGAGGCCGAAAAAGAAAAACTTTCACATCATTCCCACTCCATACCCAGTCTGCCAGAAGGGTGCTTACACAACATTTTTAACCTGCAACATTAACTCCCCTCCTTCAGAGTGCAGGCACTGTACTTCCCAACCCAGGACTCAAGTCCGGCCTGCCGGTTTCCCTGAATCCCTTCATAAATGTTACTTTGCTCACACTCCAACAGCACGTCAAGTATTAAAACCATTTGGTCCCATACACTCCTATCAAACACGCCTCCACGCAGCCGCTGGAAGTCCAAGCCCCTCCACACAAAACCCTCCTTTACCCCCTCCTCCAACCCTTCCTAGGCCGAACCCCTACCCAGCCTCCCCTTCCACAACAGACCTGATACACTCTTGAAAAGTCATTTCCTGTTTCGCTCCATATCTCTCTACATGTCCGAACCACCTCAACAACCCTTCCTCAGCCCCCTGAAATCAGTTTTGGTAATCCCGCACCTCCTCCTAACTCCAACTATCCAAACTACGATTCTCTGCATTATATTCACACCACACCATTGCCCTCAGACATGACATCTCCACAGCCTCCACCTTCTCCTCGCTGCAACATTCATCACCCACGCTTTCAAACCCATATAAGACGTTGGTAAAACTATAACTCTCATACATTCCCCTCTTTGCCTCCAAGGACAAAGTTCTTTGACTCCACATAGCTCCTAGTGCACCACTCACACTTTTCCCCTCATCAATTCTATGAATCACCTCATCTTTCAATATACCTCATCCAACCGCTGACACGTCCACTCCCATATATCTGAATACGTTCACCTCCTCCATACTCTCTCCCTCCAATCTTGATAATCAATCTTTCACACCTAATCTTTTTGTTATCCTCATAACCTTACTCTTTCCTGTATTCACCTTTAATTTTCTTCTTTTTGGCACACCCTAACCAAATTCATCCCACCAATCTCTGCAATCTTCTCTTCCAGAATCTCCCAAGAGCACAGTGTCATCGGCAAAGAGCATCTGTGACAACTCCCCACTTTGTGTGTGATTCTTTATCTTTTAACTCCACGCCTCTTGCCCGGGCAAGACCCTCCGCATTTACTTCTCTTACAACCCCATCTAATAAATATAATTAAACAACCACGGTGACATCACACATCCTAGTCTAAGGCCTACTTTTATACTGGGGAAACAATTTCCCTCTTTTCCTACATACTCTAACTTGAGGCCTCACTAATCCTCGTAAAAACTCTTCACTGCTTTCAGTAACCGTTACCTCCTAAAACATACACTTGCAACATCTGCCACATTGCCCCCCTATCCACCCTGTCATAACGCTTTTCAAAATCCATAAATGCCACAAAGATCTCTTTTAGCCTTATCTAAATACTTACACTAAATGTTTCCACTGTAAACACCTGGTCCACACACCCCCTAACCTTTCCCTAAAGCCTCCTTGTATCATCTGCTAACCCTATTCCTCCGTCTTTACTCTTAATTCATTCAATTATAACTCTACCATACCTTTACCAGGTACACTCACAGACTTATCCCCCTTTAATTTTGTGCACTCTCTTTTATCCCCATTGCCATAAACAAAGAACTATGCATGCTCTCTGCCAATCCCTTAGGTACCAGTTACCCTCTTCCATACATTTATAAAATAATTGCACCATACCACTCCAAACTATATCCCCACCTGCTATTAACATTTCTATCTTTATGCATCAATCCCGGCTCCTAACCCCCTTTTCAATTTTACCTACTGCCTCACGAACTTCCCCACACTCCAACTGGTCTTCCTCACTCCTACAAGATTGTTATTACCTTCCTCCTTGCCCTATACACGAAATCACAGCTTCCCTATCTTCATCAACATTTAACAATTCCTCAAAATATTCCTTCCATCTTCCCAATACCTCTACTTCTCCATTTTAATCACTCTCCTCTAACTATTTTTAACTACAAATCCCATTTGTTCTCTAGGCTATCTTTTTCTTAACTTGTTAATCTCACTCCCAAACTTTTTTCTTATTTTCACAACAAAATTTGTTGATAACATCGCACCCACTCTCTCATTTGCTCTCTTTTACATTGTTCACCACTCACTAACCTCTCTCTTTTTCTCCATATACTTTCTTCCCCCTTGCATCACTTCTACTTTGTAAAAACTTCTCATATGCTAACTTTTTTTTCTCACTTACTGCTCTCTTTACAAGCAATCATTCCACCAATCGCTTCCGTCTTCCCTCCTGCACCCCACTTTCCTGTAACCACAAACTTCTGCTGAACACTCTAACACTACTTTTTAAACCTACCCCATACCTCTTCGACCCCATTGCCTATGCACTCATTAGCCCATCTATCCTTCCAATAGCTGTTTATATCTTCCCTACTGCCTCCTCTTTAGTTTATAAACCTTCACCTCTCCTTCCTGATGCTTCTTTTCTCCCTTGTATCCCCATCTACCTTTTACTCTCAGTGTAGCTACAACAAGAAAGTGATCTGATATAACTGTGGCCCTCTATAAACATGTACATCCTGAAAGTCTTACTCAACAGTCTTTTTATCTACCAAAACTAATCCAAAACCTATGTCATTTCGCCCTACATCATATCGTGTATACTGATTTATCCTCCTTATTAAAATAGTATTACCTATAACTAAAACCCCATTCTATACAAAGTTCAATTCAAAGGGCTCCCATTATCATTTAACACCTGGCACCCCAAACTTACCTACCACACCCTCCTAAAAGTTTCTTTCTCACTACTTTAGCATTCAAGTCCACTACCACAATAACTCTCTCACTTGGTTCAAATGCTCCTATACCATACACTTAACATCCCCAAATCTCTCTCTCTCCTCTGCATTCCTCTCTTCTCCAGGTGCATACACGCTATTATGACCCACTTCTCGCAAACCAACCTTTACTTTAAACCACATAATACTTGAATTTACACATTCATATTCTCTTTTCCATCTCCTTCCATAACTGATCTTTAACATTACTGCCCCTTCCTTGCTCTAACTCTCTCAGATACTCCAGATTTAATCCCATTTAATTTCCCCCCACGTGAAACTCTCCTACCCCCTTCAGCTTTGGTATCGCATCGGGCCCGGACATCCAACTTCTTATCATACATAACATCAGCAATCATCTGTTTCTTGCATCCGCACTACATCCAAACGCACATTTAAGCAACCCAGATTTATAAAGTTTTTCTTCTTCTCTTTTTTTAGTAATTGTAAACAGGAGAAGGGGTTACTAGCCATTGCGCCCAGCAATTTAGTCGCCTCATACGACAAACCATGGCATTACGGAGGAAAGAATCTTTTCCACTTCCCCATGGACAATAGAAGAAATAAAAAGAACAAGAGCTATTTAGAAAAAGGAGAAAAACACCTAGATGTAAGTAAATATATATATGCATGTGCGTGTCTGTGAATGTACCAAAGTGTAAGTAGGAGTAGCAAGATAATCCCTGTTATCTTAGCTTGTTTATGAGACAGAAAAAGAAACCAGCAATCCTACCATCATGCAAAACAGTTACAGGTTTTTGTTTCACAGTCATCTGGCAGGACGGTAGTACTTCCCTGGGTGGTTGCTGTCTACCAACCTACTACCTTATTGCTGTCTACCAACCTAAATTCTGTAAGAAAATTTTTTTTTTTTTTTTCAAAATTTCTTGGACACTGGAGCACCACTTCAGATTTTGGCCTTGGACCCTGAAGGGGTTAACTCGTACATGAGTAAAAGGATATAAAAGCTATTACTTGGGTGACAGAAAAATAGGTTAGACAAATATAGACTGGATAGAGAAGGCCTTTTTCAGTGTTCACTCTCTGTAATGTGCTTTATGTAGTATTAACAGGAGAGACTATGTGATGGAAGGGTTTACTGTTTTCAGGAGGATTCTTGCTAAGACTTCAGAGATGGTGAAGCTGCCTGATCAGCACTGATCAGCGATCAGTGCTGATTCGAGGCACTTGTGTCAGTGGAAATTAGTTTCTTTGATCACTAATTGGGCGTCCCTGAATTTCATGAAATGATTGGTGGAATTTTAGTGTTGTACACAGGCGATGTTCAAGTTATCATTCCTACATGTGTAAATGTGTTCACCGAGGCGGGTGTTGAGGTTTCTAAGCTGTTTCCCCCTACATAAACTTGGTCGCAGGCCTCCACAGGTAAATGAAACCCCTCATTGACTGGTTCGGGTGCTTGATATTTTGTTCCCTGGAAAGAACCTTTATGAAGTGCTGAAAGTGAGATGCGTCTTGGTCTTAGGCTTGTGAAAGTACTTAGAAAACGCTCAGAGCAACCTGGCCTGTTTGGCAGCTAATAAAACATTGTTGGGAGTGGTGTTGGTGCATGGAGAATTAATGTCTGAAGAGCTCTTTTCTTGCAGTCATTGATGAAAAAGGAAGGAAAATGTAACTCCAGTGAAGTTTGGAGAATGTAAGTACATTCTTCATCAAGAAACTCAGGAACTACAAATTAGGTACGGCTCATAGGAAAAACCCGATGATGATGCCTCTTTTGTCTTGGTATCTTGTACTGAAAGAAGTGTGTGTGAGATCATATTTATTGGTGGGTTTCTGATAAACTTGAAATCTTAGGTTTGTTGTCACTTGTGAACGAGGATATCGAGGAAAGTAGCTTGTCATTGGACTCTTCTTCCAAGATAAACTGGATCAATTAGTTCAACTCCAATAGATCCATGCCTGAGATTTCCCGTACACCAAAACGTTTTTGGGAGTTATTACGAGTACGTTGTCCCAAGTAATGTAACCAAGTGATGCATGAAGGGATGATGTTGGCAAAGTGTCGACTCTAGGTGTTCTATTATAAGATTTGGCTGGGACAAGCACTGATAAGGGGAGGCCCCCTTCCCATTCCATAGGTTTGTTTTGTAGAGCCTGTATTGAGAGAAAAACCATTGAAAATAACATAAGTTCAATCACGTAACAGAAATCTCTGGTAAGATAGAAAGAAGATTAAGGTCCCTGATTGACTATATGTCATACTTACCTCAATGGCCTTTTGTGTTAGGTACTTTGTGAAGAGGGAAGTTATGTCCAAACTGCTTAGTTTCTTGTTACGAATGTAGAGGTTTCGGATTCGGTTAAGAAGGTCGTCTGAGTGTTTAAGTGAGAGTGGGGCTGATGGTCCCCAGAAGGGCAGGAAAGATGTTTGGCCAAGACACAACTAGTTTGTGTCGAAACTGCTATACCTGACGTGATTTGTCTAAGGAATACATGGTCCCTCATTTATCGTACATAATCCGTTCCTGGAAGTGAGAACTATTATCAAAATAGACAATTTTCGAATCAAATTTCTCCCATAAGAAATAATGTAAATGCAATTAATCCGTTCCTGACACCCAGAAGTATAAAACACAAAAAAATTTTTACATGAAATATACATGTGAGTACATAAACAATAACAATGGCACATGATGAATGAAAAACATTAACACAACATTTACCTTCATTGGCGATTCTTCTTAGTGTATGGAAGACCGAGGAGGAGAGATGATTGAATTTCTGTTTGGAAGGGGAATCCCCTTCCATCAACACCTCATGAAGCAGTGCTTATCTGGGGTTTCTTCTCTTCTCTGTTTCCTTAATGCCCCTAGGTCACTTGAGAGACACCCCCTGGAGTCCTGTCCCTCGCTAAAAAAATGCCCAGAGAGCTTTATTTCTGGCATCTCTTAAAAACTTCCATAAAAAGGGCAAAGAACTCTGTCACGTCCACGTTGCCGATATGGCTTGCATGTCCTTCTCAGGGTGACCGTTTCTCCATAAGTCTTTCCATCCTAACCCACATTTTCAAAAATCCCCTTAATTTCCTGAAATAGCACCTTCTTCCATCTCTCTTCCTCCTCCTCTTCAGCAAGATTCTGAGCTGCAATCTGTTGCTCCTCCTGCGGAAGCTCTAGCAGCTCCACAGTGTTAGCTCTTTGTTGTGGTCCCTCAAAAAAAATGCGCAGAAACTCTTCCCACCTACTCCAAACACACATCCAACCCCATGGAACTCCCAAGCTACAATAGAGTTCATAACTGACATAGGCTCATCATGGGACACTTCAAACACTTCAAAAACCCTCTTGTGGACACAATCTGGCCAAAAGTTTCTCCAAGCAGAGGTTCAAAGTCCTGGTAGTCACTCCCTCCCTAACCATACCTATAATGAGAATAGTTAAGTGTTCATTCCAAATAATCTCTTAGGGTCCAGTGAGTGTAAAATAGGTCACTTAAAGCAACTTTCAAACATTGCATCGGTGTAGAGTTTTTTAAAGTTTGAAAATGACCACTGGTCCATGGGCTGGAGAGAGGGAGTGGGTATTCGGGGGCAAAAACTTTACTGGATGACCCAACAACTCCTTACAAATAAGGTCATCCCAAGTTTGGAGGATGAGCAGGGTGCACTGTCCATTACTAGGAGGCACTTGAGATCCTATTTCTTTTCACGGGAGGTAATTCTTCACACTAGGCCAAACACTTCATTGAACCACTTGAGACGATAATTTCCCTCGTGGCCCATGCCTTATTATTAGATCTCCAAAACACACAACTAAATTACTCATTCCTAACATTGTTTTTTCTGAACACTCTGGGATATTCAGATGGTAAGCACTATAACAGCTTCACTTTGAAATCCCCACTAGCATTTAGCACAAAAACATGAGCATCAGCTTGTCTTTCATCGCCCCTATTTTATTTTTGTGTCTTGGCAAGTGCCTTTTCCTCCTGAGTTAATGTAGGTCCACTTTGGCTATTTCTTCCAAAAGAGCCAGGGGGGGGGGGGGGGGGGGGGGGGCTGTTTCATCACAGTTGAACACTTGTTACAGGTTTCAGTCTTCACCTCTAGTAACTCTTTGAATATCCTGCACAATTTTTCAGAGAGCCGCTTTTCGGTCTGAACTGGCAGCCTCACCATGCCTTATTACACTATGTAAACCAGTACGCATCTTTAAATCTCTCAACAGCCCATTGGGTGGCCTAAATAAAATTCACTCACATCACCACTAGTTGCAGGCAACTCTTTACCAAATCGTCTGCAACTGCTAGCCTTTTCACAAATAATCGACGTCATAAGACTATCTCCTGCTAATTGTTTGTTGTTTACCCAAACCAATAATAACTTCTCAACATGTTCGAGTACTGGTGATCTCATTTTTGTCAGCATATTTATCCCCTTTGCAACAACAGCTTCTTTGATTTCCTTTTTCTTGGCTGTGATGTTAGAATATGGTTGTATGGGATTTGCTAATACAGGTGGACCCCCGGTATTCGATATTAATCCATTCCTGAGAGCTCATTGAATACCGATAATATAAAAAAACGAAGGAGGGGTGTTAATGTTGCAGTTTAAAAACTGTAGTGTAAAGCACCCTTCTGGCAAGACAGTGATGGAGTGAATGATGGTGAAAGTTTTTCTTTTTCGGGCCACCCTGCCTTGGTGGAATCGGCGCTCTCGTGTGATAATATACATAATAAAAATAACAAAAAAAACAGAATCAATTTTCCTCATAAGAAATAAATGGAAATCAAATTAATCGTGCAAAGACACCCCAAAAAGTAGAAAAAAAAATTTAAACAACATGAAATATTAATTTAAATGCAATTGAAAAATACAATAACAAAAAATAATTGACACTTACTTTATATGAAGATCTGGTGAAGATTGAATGCATCCGAAGGGAGGAGGGGAGATGTGTTTAGTGCTTAAAAGGGTATCCCTTCCATTAGAGACTTTGAGGTAGCAAGTCCCTTTCCGGGTTACTTCCCTCTATTCTTTTAATGCCACTAGGAACCATCTTGTAGAGTCAACTGGACCTCTATTGCACAACAAATCTGTCCATAGACCTCTGTACTTCCTTTCCTTTATGATTTGTCTAAAATGGGCCACAAGATTGTCAATGTAATAGTCACCCAGCATGGCTTGCAATAGCTTGTTAGGGTGCTTTTCATCCAATAAAGTTTGCACTTCAACCCACTGGCACACATTTTCCTAATTTTTGAAGTAGGCAAAAAGGGGGGGGGGGGGGGGGAAAAAGGGGGGGGGGGGGGGGGGGGGGGGGGGGGGGGGGGGGGGGGGGGGGGCGGGGGGGGGGGGGGGGGGGGGGGGGGGGGGGGGGGGGGGGCAATGGGATTCCACAACTTGCAAGGCCTTCTCCAGGGATACCCCACACCCTTCAAAAAATCTTCTTTTAATTTCCATACTAATCTCACCCTTTTTTACCACAGGGTTGGCACTAGAAGCTTTCATGGGGCCCATGTGACTTATTTTTGCAGAACAAGCACCAAACACCGTGATAATAGGGATAAAAAGGACTGTTATCGAATGTATCCATAGATGCGAGCAGCACTGGCCTGGGCTGTAAAACACTGGCCCACACGGGCAGTTCAGGCCACCACTAGACGGTCTCGTACGAATCTCTACGAAAATGGGTTTCAATTGAATACCGAGGAAAATTTTATGTGAAATAATGGCATTGAATACAGATATATCGTATACCGATGCATCGAATAACCGTAGTCCACTAACATCTTGGCCAGTTTCGCAACACATCCGCCACTTCATATTGGTTCCAATGATGTTTTTCTTAAATTCAATTGTATTTTTTCACCTTCTTTACCCAAAGGCTAGGCACTAAGAATTCTTTGGAGCCAGGTAGCTTATTAAACACATGCAAGCTCTAAAAAGAATTGAATTAAATAAATATTTCGTATGAACAAGTGAGGGTACCATCGCTCACTGTGGTTTTTTTTTTTTTGTAAACAATGGCACACTGTGCTGAAGAAGGACAACGCGCTCAGAGCGTGTGCGTATTGCCATCCAGGACAAAATACGATTAACGAGTATAACGGACCATTTGCGACCAATGTTTGGATGAAAAAACGTGATGATTTCCGCAAAGGACGCCTATCGATCCTGACAATTATCGAGGGACCACAAATTGTGTTATGGATCTTAGTAAACCATACATGGGTGCTGGGTTTAGGGTTGCTGGTTAACAAGTACAGAAAGTTTCTTCCCTTCTCTAGTGGCATATGAAGCAGTATTCTGTTTTGTATAGAAAAACTATGGTGAGTGATCTCCACTGTTGAGTGCTGTTGGGGTTCGTATGTAGACTATTCACTCAAAGGTCATCATTTTAGTTTGTAGCACGGTTTGATATAGACTTCACCTCCTTTGTTGTGGTGGTGACGATAATGTTGGGGTCATTGTGAAGTCCTTAAAGAGCAGTGATGTACATCTACAAAGATTAGGATAAGAAGTTTCAAATAAAGCTACAGTGAGAATGCCTGTATATAACCCCTCTGGAAGTTGCTGTCACTATGGTCTATGGTTCCTGGTAAGTTAGGTTGCGTTGATAGTTTTAAGTAGATATGTTGTGGTAATTTGAGTTCCAGACTCAGTGCTTGTTTCTCCGTAGTCATTAAGGGCATAACGATAGGTTATTTATCAGTGATTTGCATCCCATTTCCTTTCATACGACTGTTAGGCAGAGGTACTGAAGTTTGCGATTGAGTTTGATCTGTTGGAGGTTGGCTGTGGTGACTGTGCTGAGAATATGCTGAGAATATGTTGGTCAATCTGAAGATTGGCCCTCATATTCCTTGCGTTTCAAAGGTTACCTTTTGATGTTTATTTAAGAAAAAAAAAAAGTTTTTAATTTTAAACTTCACACATTTAGTTAAGTAAGCTTGGGTAGCTGGAGAGAAAGGGTGTTTGGAGTTGGAGAGTTGAGCAGTAGACTTAGGGATCACCTTCTCGGCCAAGCAATCTTGTATGAAATGTGTCTGTTTGGCGATAAGCTGTGAGGCATGAAGAAGGAGTCCAAAAATGTCTGCTGAAAATGTTCCATTATGTTATCGGTGTCCGACAAGATTGTAATAATGTTGGTAGAATTCCACAAATGTAAAGCAAAAGGAGACAAGTAGCAACAAATGTGACATTTTAATGTGGCAATGCTTCACTCTCCGGAGCTTTGTCAAGATTACAAACAGAAATACAGGGACACAGAGGGTATATAAAGGCTCAGAGTGAGCTGCAATGCTAGTGGTAGTAGTAAGTATGTAGTAGTGACATAATTGTAGTAGTAGTAGTAATACAACAAGGTATAACTATTAACTTGTACATGAGTAAAAAACATATAAAAGCCTCTTACTTGTGTAAACATAAAAATAGGTTGGACAAAAATAGACTGGATAAGAAGACCTGTTTTCAGTGTTCACTTTCTGTAATGTGCTTTGTTAAGTATTTTACAGGAGAGACCAATGTGATGGCAAGGGTTACTGTTTTCAGAAGGATTCTTGCTAAGACTGCATAGATGGTAAGCTTCGCCTTTGATTTGTTTTTAATTGTATCGAACAGCAATTAGTGCTGATATCGAGGCACGTTGCGTCTGCAGAATTAGTTTCTATTGATCACTAATTGGCGCCCCTGAATTACATGAGATGATAGGTGTTGTTAACACAGCGCTGTTAAGCTATCATTCCTACATGCGAAATGTGGTTCATTGAGGCGGAGTTTGAGGTTTCTTGCTGTTTCACCTACATAAATTCTTGGTCGCACCTCCACTGGAAATTTGTAAACCCTGCATTGACTGGTTTCAATTGGGCTTTGATTTTGTCCTAGTAGTCCTTTATTGAAGTGCTGAAGCGATGGCAACTCGTGTTAACTTGTGAAACTACAGTGTCCCCCTCAATAACGTCCGGCCTGAAAGTCGCCATTTCGAAAATAGTCCCATTATTTTTGTCTAAACCACTGCTCGCAAATGTCCTAACTCACTAATCGTCTTTCAACTTGGACACGTACTCACAGCTCCGAGCCGCCTCCGCCGTCCCTTCCCAGCCAGTGTGCCATTATTTTACCATGAGCGAAACGATCCCCAACATATGTTTCAATTAATACGAAATATTTCACAATATTCCATTCATTTTAGTGCTTGCAAGTGCTAAAATTAAGCTACATGGCTCTCAAAGAAAGCTCCTATGCCAAGCCCTTTGAAAAGAAGGTGAGAAATAAGATTGAATTAAGAAAAACATCACTGAACAAATGTGAGAGAGGCCACATGTGTGGGCAAACTGGCCAGGGATGTATAACAAATCCCATACAACCATCATTCTATCAATTGCAAAGAAAAAGGAAATCAAGGGCATGTTGTTTCAAAGAGGGTAAATTTTTTTTTTTTTTTATTAATCACACGTCCGATTCCTTCCCACCAAGGCCAGGTGGCCGAAAAGAGAAAAACTTTCACCATCATTCACTCCATCACCTGTCTTGCCCAGAGGGTGCTTTACACTACAGTTTTTTTAAACTGCAACATTAACACCCATCCTTCAGAGTGCAAGGCAACTGTACTCCCATCTCCAGACTCAAGTCCGGCCTGCCGGTTTCCCTGAAAACCCTTCATAAAGAGGTAAATATGCTGACAAAAAATGAATCAACAGTACCAAGATGTGATTTAGTTATTATTGGTGTGGATAAACGAGAAACAATTAGCAGGAGAAAGTCTTACTTTTGTGAAATACTAGCAGTTGCATGACGATATGGTCCAGAAATTGCTGCAACTAGAGGTGATGTGAGTGTAAATTAAGGCCAGCAGAGGGTTGTATTGAGAGATTTAAGAATGTACCTGGCATACACAGTGTGATAAGGGTCGTGTGAGGCTGCCAGTTTGGACCAAAAAGCGGCTGAAAATATGTGCAGGAATTCAAGGAGTACATAGAGGCCTGTAGGGACTGAAACCTGAACAAGTGTTTCAATTTGTGACGAAACAGTCCCTTTTTGAAGAAAATTACAAAGAGGGCCTACATTACTCAGGAGAAAAGGCACTGCCAATGCCACAAGCCTAAGGAAAGACAGGCTAACACACATGTCGGTGCTAATGCTAAGGGATTTTTAAATTGACAGCTGTTACTATTGTACCATTCGAAAATCCCAGAGTGTTCAAGAAAAACCAAATGTATGAAGAGTAATTGTATGGTTTGGGATCTAATAATAAGGCATGGGTCACAAAGAACATTTTTTGTCGAGTGGTATCAATGAAGAATTTGGCCCTATGTAAGAATTAACCTCCTGGAAAAGAAATTGGATCTCAAGTGCCTCCTAATAATGGAGAAGCACCCCGCTCATCCTCCAAACTTGGGTGACCCTAATTCTGAAGGAGTTTGGGTTTCATCACAGTAAAGTTCTTGCCCCCGAATACCACTGCACCTCCTCCAGCCCATGGACCAGCAGGTTCATTTTCACACTTTAAAAAACTCTACACCAAAGCATGTTCAAATGAGCTTTAATGTGACCTCAGACACTCACTTGACTCTAAAGAGATTTTGGAAAGAACACTTCAGTATTTTCCAATGCATAAGCCTTATAGTTTAGTTTGTGGCATGCAAAAGTACGTAACTTTAATTCCGCGCATGTACACACCCTCACTTTACAGGCTATCTCCCCCAACCAGCTAACCAGGTTGCTGTGAGAGTTGGGCTGATGGGCCCCGTTGTTCAACCTAGTAAACAAGGTTCCACCAATAAGAAAGATGGTTTTTCGCAATTGCAGAGGTTATTGGGAACCACTTCTCACTGTCTGCCCATGTCATTCCCATTCTAAGAGCTGGTTGAAGGGCACGGTCCTGCTCTCTTG
>NC_069429.1:36858848-36968236 GCF_026875155.1 Cherax quadricarinatus | reverse complement strand
AAAAATATCTTTATGCTTGGTAGAGATATGGTGTAACGCGACGGGCTGGAGTTTTGAGACTCTATGACCGCGGGTTCAATCCCGGCCGGGGGTATGGTTTATATGGTGTAACCAAAGTTTGATACGCAGAACTAGGGGGTGAGATGTATCAAATTTTCGTATAGCCTGCAGAGCACTAAGGGAGTCTGAGACTACCACAAATGATGACACAGGCATAGATGCAATACGAATAAGTGCTGCAAGATTGGCATACAATTCAGCAGTAAAAATGCTAGCTGAAGATAGTAAATGCCCCCGCACGACGCTGTCCGGAAACACTGCGGCAAATCCGACGCCGTCTGAAGACTTAGAGCCATCTGTGTACACAGCGATGGCATGAGAATGAGAGTGGAAGTGATCAAGAAAAAGAGAGCAGGAAGCCACGGTAGGCAGTTGAGATTTCGAGCAAGGGAGTGAGAAAGAACAGACCCAAACAGCTGGAACTTCCCAGGGGAGTAGGGAAAAGTGAGATGCTACATGAACATATAAAGGTGGTAACTGAAGAGAAGACAAGAGTGAATGTAGGCGAAGAGAAAAGGGACGGAGCAAACAGGGGCGGCAAACAAATAAAGAATGTCTACTAATATCGGTGACCATTCTATAAATGGAAGGATTGTAGAGATCGTGAGAGCGTACATAGTAGCAAAGGCAATGGGCACCACGGTGATCAGACAAGGATGGAACATTCGCTTCTGCATAGAGGCTCTCAACAGGGGAAGAGCGAAAAGCACCAAGGCACAAACATAATCCTTGGTGATGGATGGGGTTAAGGCTAGAGAGAGTAGCAGGAGAGGCCGCTGAATAAATCTGGTCACCATAATCGAGTTTCGATAAAACGAGGGCTGAATGTAGGCGAAGCAGAGTTCGACGATCAGCTCCCCAGGAAAGATGAGCAAGGGTTTCAAGAAGGTTTAGCCAGCTGTGGCAAGTTGCCTTCAGAGAGGTAATGTGAGGTTTCCAGGATAACCTACGGTCAAAGAGAAGGCCTAGAAACCTGACTGAATCACGATCGGGGATACGGGAGCCATATAGATACAAAGGATGATCGGAGATGACAGAGCATCTAGTGAAAGTGATTTGGTGAGTTTTGGTACTTGAAAATTTAAACCCATGCGTGTTGGCCCAAGTGGAAATACTGTCGACCGCATGCTGGAGAGAAACTGCAATGAGATGACAGTCAGCGCCTGAACAAGCAATAGCGAAGTCATCAACATAGAGTGATGACCAAATATTGGGTGGAAGAACAGAGGCCAAATCATTTATAGCAAGGAGAAAAAGTGTTGTGCTTAGAACACATCCCTGAGGGACACCTTCAGCTTGGACAAAGTCGGGGAAAGAACATTATTGACTCGAACACGGAAATGTCTGTCAGTTAACCCTTTGAGGGTTTTCGTCGTACTAGTACGTCTTAAGCGTAGGGGTTTTTGACGTACTAGTACTCATAAATTCTAGCGGCCTCAAATCTAGTGGGAGAAAGCTGGTAGGCCTTCATATGAAAGAATGGGTCTATGTGGTCAGTGTGCACAGTCTAAAAAAAATCCTGCAGCACACAGTGCATAATGAGAAAAAAAAAAACTTTGACCATTTTTTTTTAATAAATCAGCGACTTTGCAGTGTATTTTCGTATGGTATTTATTGTTGTATTCTAGTTTTCTTGGTATCATTTTATAGAATGGAAGACATCTTACTGAAATTGAGATGATTTTGACTGGTTTTACAATGAAAGGTGCCTTGAAATTGAGCTCAAAGTAGCAGAAATGTTCGATTTTTACCAAACTTCAAAAGTAAACAAATCGTGCCAAGCGTGCAATACACGTCAACTGGTGAGTCTAATATTCTTTCACAAGTGCACCAATAATATTTATACCATTTTTTACACTAATGCAGTAGTCTGCATAACAGTAAATCTTATATTTTTTGTGAGAATAAAAATTCAAAGTGGAAAGCAAAAGAATATAAGAGGGGCCTTGAGACGTGACTAATGACTAGAGGAAATGTCATTTTAGTGCCAGGAATGTCTATCTTGTTTATTCTGGACCCTATTCGGAAATTGGCACCTTTTGAAATTTGTGTGAAATTGGCAAAATTGCTAAATTCTGACCACTGTACTGGATAGTTGAATTTATAAATGGGTGGTTTCTTGCACCCATTCGATAGAAAAAATGGAGTTCTAGCGAAATATTCATGTTTTTTGTCGACTAGTACAGTGAAATTGGCTGAAAATGGGGCTCAAAGTGGGCAAAATCGCCGATGCGTAAACATCGCCGAGACCGCTAACTTTGCGAGAGCAAAATTCCGAAAGTTTTCTATCAAATTTCAAACTTTTGGTGTCTTTATGATGGGAAAAGATTCTCTACTTTTCATAAGAAAAATAATTTTTTTTTTTTTTTTAAATTGGCCCGACCCTGAGAACGGTTTCGGAGGGGGCCCTTGTCGACCCTAAAAGGGTTTAAAAAAGTTCTAAGGAAGGATGGAAATTTGCCTGGGAACCTAAGGAGTGGGCCGGGGCCAAATATTATACCTCCAATTTTTTCATATCCCTTCTCAAGGTCAAAAAATATGGCAAAACTGAGTGATTTTTCACAAAGGATTATGGAAAAAGGCATTACGACAAGTACCCAAGCGTTAAGGGTCTATGGTAGAACGGCCCTTACAAACCCAAATTTGACTGGGAGAGATGTTGTTGTCTCTAAATCCCACAAAATGTCGTTTTAAACGAGACTTTCCACATTTTGGGCAAACTGTACAATAAGAGTGATGGCGATGGGGAAAAGGCATCTGTCCTGTAGTCCCCGGGTTTGGGGAAAGGGAGAACAAGGGAAGATTTCACAGCGGGGGAAGAACTCTTTGTCCCCAAAATAAGATTGAAGAGGTGTAAAGGGATAAAAGGGGTTTTGCCGATGTAAATGTTGTAACATAAATAGAATTCGTCAGGTCCAGCTCCCGATTATGGCAATGAGAGCATTGCCTCATGTTCTTAAAGTGTAAAAGGTACATTATACGTTCTTCTCTAAACAAAAAGTCCACGGGTACTAACTCTTGGTAGATTTTGAGGAAAAAAACAGGGCATAGATGGAGCCCCGGGGGAAATATGGCCCAGATGTGGGGCCAAGTTCAATGGAAATGTCGAGGGGGTTTGCTACATCAACACCAGCGACCCGTAAAAACAGGACCCGGGAGGAGAGTATTTACCACTCAATTTCCTCATTTTTTTTCCAGACTGCACTATAAGAAGCATAGGTGGGTGGAAACATAGTCTCGCCAGAAAGCCGTTTAGCTTCACAGATGACCGGTGAGGTTTTTTTCCACAATTCTGGTAAACAGACATATGACCTAGCCAGAATCACTGGTGGTCTAGGAAACAGGAAAAAGACAGAAAGACAGTAAAGCTGTGGTAGGGGGGAACACTTGTTGTTGTTACAGGTGTAACAGGTTTTGCCATAGACAAACCCCCCCCCCCCCCCCCCCCCCCCCCAGTACCTGTACTCCTGCCCCACCTTAAATTTTTGATTACTAAAAGATCCAAAACATTTTTAATTTCTCCTTTTCGAAATCTGGTTTTCAATGAATTTTATCAAAAAAATTTTGCCCCGGTGTCCGACGAAAACCCCGGTAATCATAAATTCATAGAAACGTGTCCACGTATGGCCTGAACTGCCCCATGTTGCCAGTGTTACAAGCCACCATGTGCCGCTCTAAGGAAAAATTCGTACATTCCATTTTATCCTATTATCACTGTTTTTGGTGCTTGTTTCTGCAAAAAAAAGCCCCAAGGGCCCCAAGAAAGCTTCAATCCCAACCCTGTAGTAAAAAGGGCGAGAATTAGTAGGGAAAATTTTAAGAAAGATTTTGAAGGGTTTGGGACTAACCTGAGAAGCCTAGCCATTGGGGAATCCTTGTGCCTACTTAAAAGTTTAAAGGGAAATGGTGCAAAGGGGGTTTGAACTGCAAACCTTTTTATGGATGAAAATCCCCCCAAACCAGTTTTCAAGCGTGCTGGGGGGCTATAAAATGAAAAGTTGGGGCCCATTTTAACAAATCAAAAAGGGAACAGGGGGTTACAGGCCACATGCACAGATTGTTTTTGCAACAAAAAATCCGTGATCTCAAGCTGGTCAGTGGCTTTAAAAAGAAGAAAGGAAGAAACCCGGGAAAAAGGACTTGCTACCTAAAGTCCAAATGGAAGGGGTTTCCCCTTCTAAACATAACACCTTTTCCCTCCTCCTCCCATCAATCATCACCAAATTTCTTTAAAAGGGTAAGGTCATTGTTTTATTGTTGTTGTAATTTCCTATTGCTTTAAAACCTTAATATTTCATGTAGTAAAATTTGTCTTTTTTTCATACTTTTGGGTGTTTTGCACATTTTCCCCTTTGAGGGTTTCGCGTACTAAAACGCTTAACGCGTGGGGGTTTTTGACGTACTTTACTAAAATTCTAGCGCCCTAAAATTGTGGGGAGAAAGGGTGGGGCCTTCTATGAAAGAATGGGTCTATGGGTCATGTGCACAGTTAAAAAAAATCCGCAGCCCGGTGCATAATGAAAAAAAAAAAAAAACTTTTTCCATTTTTTTTTAAAAAATCAGCGACTTTGCAGTGTATTTTCGTATAGTATTTTTTTTATTCTAGTTTTTTTGGTATCATTTTAAGAATGGAAGCATATTACTGAAATTGAATTTTTTTGCGGGTTTTACAATAAAAGGTGCCTTGAATTGGCTCAAAGAGCGAAATTTTTCGATTTTTCCCAAAAACTTCAAAAGTAAAAAATCGTGCCAAGCGTGCAATACCGTCAACTGGTGAGTCAAATATTCTTTCACAAGTGCACCAAAAATTTTATACCTTTTTTTTACACTAAGCAGTAGTCTCATAACAGTAAATTTTTATATTTTTTGTGAGAATAAAATTCAAAGTGGAAAGCAAAAGAATTAAGGGGGGCCCTTGAGACGTGACTAATGATAGGGGAAATTCATTTTAGTGCCGGAATGTCTTTCTTTTTTTTGGGCCCCATTCCAAAATTTGGCATTTTTTTTAAATTTTTGTGTGAAATTTGGGAAAAAATTGCAAAATTCTGCCCCACTGATGGATATTTTTGGGGAATTTATAAAGGGGTGGTTTTTCTTGCACCCTTTTCGATAAAAAAAAAGGAGTTCTAGCGAAATTTTCCCTGTTTTTTGTCACTAGTACAGTAAAAATTGGCCGAAAATGGGGCTCAAAGTGGGCAAAATCGCCGACGAAACATCGCCGAGACCGAAACTTTGCGAGAGCAAAATTCCGTAATTTTTCTATCAAATTTCAAACTTTTTGGGTGTCGTTAGATGGGGAAAAGTTTCTCTTTTTTTCATAAGAGAAAATAATTTTTTTTTTTTTTAAAATTTGGCCGACCTAAAAACGAGTTTCGGAGGGGCCTGTCGACCCTAAAAGGGTTTAATTTGATTTCCCATTATTTTTTATGGGAAAATTGATTCGCTTTAACGATATTTTCGGTATTCGATGAGCTCTCAGGAAGGGATTAAAAATCGAATAGGGGGGCCCACGGTACCTCGTAAATTTATATACGGCCAACTCAAAGGGTTAACCCCTTTGACTGTTCAGGCCCCTTTCTGAAACTGCCCATTTATGTCGCTAATTTTGAAAAAAAAAATTATTTTTTTTTATGAAATATAGGAATCTTTTTCGAGGGAATGAAAAACCAAAAGTTCAAAATTTTGGGTCAAAAACTCAGGAATTATGCTCCCGCGAACGCGGTCTCGGCGAATATGCGTATCGTGTTTTGCCGATTTTGAGCCCTATTTTCCCCAATTTCATTTTTTCCTTTTGACCAAACTCATAGCTATTTCTTTAGAATTTCCCAATTTATCATCAGTGATATAGTAATATTTTTCCCTTTTTTATACCAAAACCCAAAAAAACGCATAAATTAATCATACAAAAAATACACCTCAACGTCGGCGTTTTTTTCCCCAAAAAAACGTTTTTTTTTTTTTTTCTCTTTACGCAATGTGTCTGCGGGATTTTTTTTATGTGGTGCACACAAAACCCAAAAAAGACCCATTCCTCACATGTGGGCCACGCTTTCTCCTGCTTGATTTAAGCTGCTAAAATTTATTGAATATACATGGCCCCCGAAAAACGATCACCCCCAATGGACCAATTATGAAAGTGTATTTATGTAAGTGCTTTTTGTATGTATGTTGGGGGTTAAAATGGACAATCTACTTCACAATTTTCCTTAGGGAACAAATTCAGTCAGTACGGGCCCTAAACATACTTCTTGGTGAAAAAATATCTTTAAACCCGGGGGGGTCCACTTTATTTTTCGTCAGAAACATTGGCCGTAAACTATTTATATGTCGAAACCATCAAACGTTAAGGTAGTCAGATGGATGGTGTTTGCGTTTGGGTATTTTGTTCGCTAGATTTTTTCCCTATGGGGGAGAAAAAAACAAAAGTCTGTTCATTGTTTCGTGGTTTGTGAGTAGGGGTTAATCTGATTTTGTTTTTTTTTTTTGGGTTATGGTTAACTTTTAGTTCCAAGAATTTAAATAGAGTTTTCCGATTTTTCTTATCACCTTTGATATTATGAAATCTTTTTTCAAAATAAAATTTTTTAGATCTTCTAAAAGGGCTGGTAAGTCGGGCGAGTAAAAATTTAGCGTTCTCTACTTACGCCCCCATTCTATAGTTTTTTTTATCTGTGCTTTGTTTAATGGATTTGAGGATGTTGGGTTAGCCGGGGGATTATTCGTCCTTTGCTGTGATGTGATTTTTTTTTGGGGGGCAATATTTGTTTAGAGGCTTTGGGATTTTTTTTAGAAAGTTTTTATCATTCATTCTTTTTTGTATATTTTTCGAGCTCATTTGCCAACCGATGTTATTCTGCTGCTATAAAGTTTTTAAAACTGCTTCTCGTTATGTAGCTGAAGGTTATTTTAGTAATGTCTTGGCAGTTTGCCCAGATTAGTTATGAGAAAGGCTGGGTATGGTCTGTAGTGTTGTCAGTGATTAGCCTGTTTTTAAGGGGATATGGTGTTTGTCAATGTGGTTTTTAAAGGAGAGCTTGTCTCGGTGATTCTTGTGGTTTAATTTTGCTGGTAGCAACAGGAAAATTACTCAATATGTTTGGGTAAAATTTGGTTATTTGGGGTCCTGGTCGTGTATATTTTTTATGTTGAAACTCCTTTATAGTAGGTGGTCTTTTTTCATGTGTATCAGTAATCATATTCCAAAGTTTTTCACTAAGTGGAAAATGTTGACTGGTACTATGTAGATGTTTATAACTGGAGGGTTTTTTGCGGGGTCTTTGATTTAAATTTGTCTATGATACATTCTCCATTTTTCCTCCCTTGTGCAAGTTTTATTGATACACTTAGTTGATTTGGTGTAATGCTTTTCCCCTCCCCCTTCTAGTCTGTTCTACAGTTGTGTAGGGCCCATGTACCAGGAATGGATGACTCTGAAAATATCAGGTTTAAGCCAGTTTTGTGAGTGTGATGATTGATATATTAGAATGAAGGGAACTGATAATGCGTGAGTTGTAAAAGTGTGCTCAAGAATCTGACATTGTATTTAAAAGAGGGTTTATTTATTTTTTGCACTGTTAATGTTTTGCTTATCTCTGATAGTAATTACAGTTGCTGTTTGATTCGTGTAATTCTTTCATTTAAAAAGTTTTACAACGGGATCTATCCTGTAATCATGGGATAAGTAATTTTACAAAGTAGTTTTTCTGAGTTAAAAATAAAAAAGATTTATACGAATAAAACAACTGACTTAGAATAGGGGAAATTATTCTAAAACTTGTAAAAATTTAAAAAGAAAAAGGGATTATTACTGAATAGATAGACTCGATACAGAATGTATTGAATAGAAACCTTAAATTTTTAACAAATTGAGTTTATAAACTACAGAAGATTTTTCGCTAAAAAAAAGGATAGTGAATATAAAATAAAAGAATGTATTAAAAACAAACGAGCCCTAAACAGTCAATAGCCCCCTGGAGTAATTTAATAAATGGACTATATGGACAAGGGGAAAAAAAAAATATTAAATCCCCTGAAAGTAGCCTTTAATTGTTGTTTGAACTGGGTATAGCAATTACTGAATAAAGGGATACAATGATGGTAATAGAAAATTTTATTTCAGGAAAAAATGAAAAAAGGGACAAAATTTAAAGTAGGGGTAAAACGACCTTTAAATAGATTGACCTATGAAGAAAAAATTGAGATACATTTCCTTATAACATAAAGTTTGGGGGAAATTAAATATCACAAAAAATATTATTTGAGGGTTTAATACTAGCTAGGGGAAGATGGTACAAGGAATTGCACAGTAGTGTGGGAGGAACAACCTAGTTTGTATTTGTATTTTGGGGAAAAAGGGAAAAAATTAAGTAAGATTATGAAAATTACAAAGTGCTTAAGAAGGAAAAAGGTAATAAGATATTATTAAAGAGTGGGTATCTTATTAACAAGTAAAAAAATTTTGAAAGGAAAATCTGGAAGATACACAAATTTGGTCACACAAGGAACTATGGGGGACCATGGAAATGGGTATAAATATACCAGGAGATAGTGCGGGGTTTAGTTCAATAATGGCATAATAACATACACTAATGTATACAAGATTTGGTCACAATACCCAGTCAGCTCTGTAATTTTTTAAATTAAAAGGAAGTTTGCTATTTAAATTTTTCATTGTATTAAGTAAACGGGGCCTACATTTGTTTTTTCTTACAAGAATTTGTCCACAGTAAAAAAGCCGGGTGAATTTTATCATTATTCTCACGTTTCAGTTTTCCCACTTGTACAGGAGGTCGTCGTTTTTTGCGAGACTCATTTATGTATAATCTTTTTTTTTTTTTCTTTAATAGAGAAAATATTAAATTTTTTTTTTCGTCTTGTGTGGAAATCTGACATAACACTTTTTTTCCTTGGTTTCCCCAGTAACCGTGATTCTTTATTTCCGAAGGGGACATTAACATTAGGTGGGCGCTATGATCTGGGGAGTTTGCTTTGAGTTGGTATGTTTAATTCACTGGAAAAAGGGGGACGTTTTACACCCACTGATCACTAGTTTTTTCTTTCTCTGCTTTCTCTTGGGGAAACAAAAAAATTGTTCAATTGGGATCCATGTTTTTTTTTTCCCGTCCTTTATGGCATTTTCAATCTTCATGTTTTGGGAACTATTTGATCTGTGTGATGGCTATTTCTAATTGGAGGGTCTTGCCAAATCAGCATGCAAGTTTTATGTTTGCAATAACTTATTTCAGGGGCAATTAATACATTTATTTCTTGCCCTATTTGTGTGTGTGTACATTTAGGATTAGGGGTTATTTAAATAATAATAATTCTCTGTGCATAATTTTAAAATTTTAAAGTATTTTGCTTTTTTGTGTATTTCATTAGACTGTGGGGGGGTCTGTTTCCAGTCTGGGGACCTGCTGTGGGATTACTGAGGCTTACCTTTTTCCCAAATGTTGACCCCTACTAGGGGAAAAAATGTTATGGGGCCTTTTCCAAAAAATGAGGGAAGTTTTTCATTGGAGGGATCCTGATTTGCAAAGTTTTGAGTGAAACCTCAAATTACCGTGACTGGAAATTTTTCAATGTGTACTTGACTAGCAAAGGGGAGCAAGGGAAAAACTTCTGTGCCTTACCTTGATCTTTTTTTCCTGACTTTGGTGATGATTTGGGGGCCCGGGGGCCTGTTCATTGATCTGACCTGCAGTAAACTTGGGGAATGATAACCGCCCCCGGTCAAACCCAGTTTGGGGATCTTTGATGGCATGGGGGTGAATACCCTGACTCAATTTCAGCTGGGTAATCCAGGGATGTGGTGACTCCCCGAAGGGGGTTCGTTTTCCCGTTTTTACAAGGAAATGGTTCCCCCTGCAGTCTGTGAGAGTCATTTGGGGAAAAGGGTTCTGAAATTTTTACAGATTCCCCTTATTTTTATTTTTACAATCAAAAAAAAAAGAAGTGCTAAACCACAAGGGCTATACAGCGCTGTAGGGTAGGAAGGAAGTGAGGGGGTTTTTGGGGGCAGAAGGGGGGGAGGAATGATCATAGGTACAGAAAACAGCAGGGCAGGGGAGTTGCAGGGGGAGAGGGGTAGCAAGAGATTGAGGGAGAAAAGGGGTGAAATTCAGAGTTTTTGAAATAAGTCAGTTTTTTCAAAAAGTCAATGAGAGAATCCGGAAAAAGGTGGGTCCCCTCAGCAAGAAGGGAAGGAAAAAGAGCGCGGAGCGAAGACGCGATGGAGGGAAATTTTTGCCCTGCTCGTTGATAAAGTGGCAGTCTAAAAGATTGTGGCCCGACCGATAATGGAACCTGAAATTTTCATAGCGAGAAGCAGGGCGCATCCCATAAGATATCCCTGAAAAGACGAGTAGGCCAATGCCAAACGGGAGAGAGTAGCCTCCCAACCTTGAAAGGGGGACAAGAAGACGGCCAGTAAAAACCCATACTCGGTTTAATAGACGATGTTTTTTTACTGAGCGGTGACCAAGTTGTTGCCAACGGGTGTGAAGGTGGGTAGCTTTGCAGCAAAATAGTCCGTAAATGAATACCCCTATATAAAACTGGTAGGTCATGTACTGCTGCCCACAGCAGTGGTCCCTGTTCATTGCCCCGAATGTCAACCCTGACCAGGGACCCAACAAAAAACAATTTCTTTTTGCTTTGGGAAAGTTTTTGGGGATAGCCCAAAATTGGGTTGAGAATAAGGGGTGAGGTGTTCAAATTTTTTTATAGCCTGTAAAGCATAAGGGGGGTGAGACAACCACAAATGATGACACAGGCTAGACACAATACCCAAAAAGGCGCGAATGGGATAAAAATTTACAAATAAAAATACTAGCCGAAGATAGTAAATGCCTCGTATAAACCTGTCAGGAAACACTGCTGCGAATCCTATGCCCTCAGAAAACTTAGACCATCGTGTACACTGCAAGGAGAAATCAGAGTGGAAGTGGCAAAAAAAAACGGGAACTACCCTGAGAGTTGGGGGTTTCGGAAGGAAAAAAGAAAGAACAGACTCAAACAGCTGAAACTTTCCCGGGGGGTAAGGAAAATGGATGCTACCAAACAAGAAAGGGGGGTAATTGAAGAGGGCAAGAGCAAATGTGCGAAGAGGAAGGGGGAGTAAACAGGGCGGTGGACAAATAAAGAAAAGTCTACAATATTGGTGACCATTCTATAAATGGAAGGGTGGGAGATCTGGAGGTACATATAGCAAGGCAATTTGGGATCATGGTGATCGGATAAGGATCAATGCCCTTTTGCATAGAGGCTTTCAAAAGGGGAAAGCGAAAAGCACCAAGGCTTTAAAGTAATCCCCGGTGATAATGGGGTTAAGGCTAAAAAGAGTAGCGGGGGAGGCTGCTGAAAGAATCTGGTCACCATAATCAAATTTCGATAAAAGAGGGGGGAATGTAGGCAAAGGAGCTTCAACGATCATCCCCCTGAAAGATCAGAAGGGGTTTTTTTTGAAGGTTACTGGCGTTGCAAATTGCCTTCAGAGAGGTAATGTGGGTTTCCAGGATAAACCCACGGGCAAAGAGGAGGCCCCAAAACCTGACTGTAACCCTTCAGGGATACGGGGGGCATAGAGGTACAAAGGATGATGGAGAAGACAGAGCGTTAGGAAAGTAAATTGGTGAGTTTTGGTCTGAAATTTTAAACCATGTTGGTGGCCCAATTTTGGGAAAAAAAGGCGCCACTGGGAGAGAAAAATGTAATGAGTTTTTACAGTCAGTGCCTGCACAGGCAATACGAAATCATCAACATAGAGTGATGACCAAAAATTTGGATGGAAGACTAGGGCCAAAAACCCTTTTTTGAAAAAAGAAAAGGTGCGTCTCAAAAACATCCCTGGGGGACACCTTTCTGCTTGGATAAAATCAGGGAGAGCACATTATTAACCCGAACACAGAAATGTCTGTAGCTAAAAAGTTTTAAGGGGGATGGGAGATTTCCCGGGGGCCTAAGGAGTGGCTTGGGCCAAAATATTTACCCCCAATTGTGTAATAGCCTTTTCAAGTCAAAAAATATGGCAGAAGAGTGGTTTTTACAAAGGCTTACGAACTAAAATATCCCAAAGGGTAATAAGGGGTTTTGATAAACGGCCATTTCAAAAGCCATATTGATGAGTGGAAGAACTGTTGTGTGGGGTCTAAATACCACCTAAACGTCATTAACCGCCGTTCCATCATTTTGCAAACTGCACTGGTAAAGGGAATGGGATGATAGTGGGGGAGGTTCATGCCCTATACCCGGGTTTGCAGAAAGAAGAAAAGGCAGATTTCCACAGCTGAGAAGAAAAATCCTTGTGACCAAAAAAGATTGAAAATGCATAATAGGACTGCAAGCGCTGACTGATGTAAATGTTGTAGCTACGAAATGAAATTTGTCGGGCCCAGCTGCCGATAATCGGCAAGCTGAGTGTGTTGCCTCCATTCTTGAAAGGGGAAAGGCACATTATACTGTTCTTCTCTGAGGAAGAAAAATCCCAAAGGGTGCAACTCTCTGGCAGCTTGAGGGAAAAAAATGAGGGCATAGATGGAGCCCCTGAGAAATATGGACCCGACGAAAGCCCAAATTTTAAATTGGGAACATCTAGTGGGTTTGCTATATAACACTGGCAAACCCCCAGAACAGGAGCGGGTCAGGGGAAATTTTTCTACTCAGTTTTTTGTACTTTTTTCCGACGCATCTAGAGGAAAAAGGTGATATGAACAAATTTGCCCGCAAGTGCATTAGCTCACGGATGAATGGCAGCAATCGCACCTTCTGCTTAAAACAAGAAGTCTCTCTGTAGTTCAAATGTACCGGTACCGCCCCACGCAGGCCCTTTCAAACGTATGCACGAGCACAACAGGAGACCATCAAGGCAGCATTTCTGAGAAGCTTGCCCGAATTTGAGGGATAGAATGAGAAGCTGCGGTTTTAAAAAAGAGAAAGAGAAAGGTGTAAAAGCTCATCAATGGGGACGAAAAAGGAACCCGCTAAAAACACTTAGTTGTGAGTAAAGTTCCAATTTTCCTGATCAATTGCCAGCACGGATACGAAGAGGGGGTAAATATGAAAGGGGGAAATAAAAATATTGGGGAAAAGATCGCTGTCATGTAAATCCCAGAGAAAAAGACCAGGGAATCTAATGCGGTGGAGGAAGGGGGGGACTGAGAGATCGAGCAAGAGGGGTTATAAAAGGATCAAATGGGTTTTGAGTACCTGCATTTAAAAAATGGAGGGGGTGGTAGCAAAAAAAAGCCTCTAACTGAATCCATGGGAATCACAGTGAGACCCCAAGGGGCGGTAATGACGAAACAAGAAAGGCAAAATCCGGGATAGTAATGCCCAAGAAGAGAGGATATTTATTATTATAATCAAAAAAAACGCTAAGCCCCGGAGAGAGTAAAAGAACAGAGCATTGCCACCTATGCAAGTGAACGGGTGCTGGGTAATGCAGCGAAGTGAACAAATAGTGATGGAGGAAATCAATGATAGAAGAAAGGGGGATTTCTTAAAGGGGCCCATCAAGAAAAGGGTCTAAAGAATACAATATATTTAGCCGAGATGGGGTAGAAAACGAGTGTAATTTTGGTTCCTGTAACAAAAACCAAAGGGGGGAAAACGGGAAAGTAACATCTGAAGCTCCAAAACCCATTACCCCCCGGTGCGTATATTCCACGTAAATAGGCCCTGACTGGCAAAGAAAAATACCTGAAATCCACATGTAAGGGTTCCTACGACTAGAGGGGGTTAGAAAAGTCCACATGCAGCGGCAGGGAAAAAACCCTTTAAGCAGCGGGAACGGGCACTGCGAAGAAGGAGTTGCACAGATGGGGAGAGGGGGGAAGAAGGAAAAAGGGTGGATCATGTCCATTGATGGTTTGGTCTATGCAAAATTTTCGAGATTGCTTCCAGTGTTTCGGGAATTCAAAGACATCGTATGGGAGACAATATTGGGAAAAGGAAGGGGAGGGATAAAGATTGGAACTGAATGGGGCGTACCCCGGTAGGGGGGGGGAAAAGGGGGGAGGGACTGGAAAGAAGCGGGAAGGGAAAGAAGAGGGAGAAACCGGATGTGGCAGAAGAGGAAGAAACTTGGGGGGGGGAAAAGGGGAAAGGGAAAGGGACAGTACGAGGGGGGGGGAACCCCACACTTGTAACAGAGCCATGAGAGGGGGAAGAAAAGGACATTTTCCTTTAAATTTCCCGAATAGGCAAAGATTCCACAACTGGATAGGGTTCTAGGGTTTGCCCCAAACCCTTCAAAAAACTTTTTTTAATTTCCCCTACTAATTCTCACCCCTTTTTACCACAGGGGTTTGGGATAAAGCTTCTTGGGGCCAATGGGCTTATTTTTCGAAACAAGAACCAAAACCACTGTGATAATTTTGGGAAAGACCAAATGTAAAGCTTAATGCGAGCACACTGGCGCTTGAAACCTGAACTCAGTGGACACTCCCGGATGAATGGTGTGGTGCGTTTTTTAAAGAGTGCCGATTCAAAAATTTTTTGGGATTAAAAAGTATCGAATCCCAAATTTTAAAGTATACTGAGTTTACAAAACTCGTCTTCTTTAAACCCTTTTTACTGCCCCGGCCATATAATACATCTTACCCGGTACCGTGTTTGAAAGTAATATACTCATAAATTCTAGCGGGTTCAAATCAAGCAGGATAAAGCGGTAGGGGCCCCCAGTGAGAGAATGGTTTGTGTGGTCAGTGTGCACCGTATAAAAAAAAACCTGGGGCATGCATGCATAATTTAAAAAAAAAAAATTTACCATTTTTTTTAAATTTAAAAAGCCCAAATTTGTGGTCTATTTTTTTTAGATTTATGGTTGTATTCTCGTTTTTGGTTCATTTGATAGAATGGAAAACATATATAGTAAAGAGGTGATTTTTTATTGATTTTTTTATAAAAAAAAACCCCGAAATGGACTCAAAGTAGGGGAAATGTTTGATTTTTGCCAAGTTCAAAAGTAAACAAAAAATGTCATTGTTCAATAAATGTCCAACTAGCCATTCTAAAAAAGCTCAAATGGGTTGATGTTATTTATCAATTATTTCAGTATTGCAGTAGTCGCATAATGTAAGTTTTTCCCTTTTTTTTTTTTGAATAAAAATTCAAATAGAAAGCAAAAATAAAATCAGGGGGCCTGGAGACATGACTGATGAGCAAAAAAATTTATTTTCGAGCCAGGAAAGCTGCAATGTTTCATTCTGGGCCTTATTTTTAAATTTTCATTTTTTTAATTTTCGTGAAATTGGCCAAATTGCAAAATTCTGACCAATTATTTGGGAGTTGAAATCGTAAAGGGGTTTCTTTTACTCAGTCGATAGAAAAAATGGAATTTTTAAAAAAATAGCTATGAGTTTGGGGGACTGGAAACAAGGAATTAGCCGAAAAAAGGGCTCAAAATGGGGCGAAATCCCGATTTGTAAACAGCGCCGAGGTCGCTAACTTTACGAAGGGATAATCCCCTCAGTTTTCAATCAAATTTCGTTTTTTTGGTGTCATTTCAATCGGAAAAGATTCTCTATCATTTTATAAAAAAAAAAATTTTTTTTTTTTTAAATTTTGCAACACCCGGAGACCCTCAGGATTGGGGGGTGCACAGTCAAAGGGTTAACCGTTCCATTGGTAGGAAGTGTTTAAGGGGGCATTCTTTTCAAACATATGGCCTGTTTACGGGTTTTGTAACAAACTTTTAACCCTTTGAGGGTTTTGTCGTACTAGTACGTCCCTTTCGCGAGGGGTTTTTGACGTACAGTACGCATAAAATTTTACGGGGCCTCAAATCTCCGCGAAAATGCTGGTAGGCCTAGGGGTGGAGAATGGGGGCTGCGTGGTCATGTGAGCGGTAGAAAAAAAATTTGGGGCCCGTGGGCATTGTGGGGGAAGCCCTCTTTGTAAAAAATGTCCACCATGCCTCCGGAAAAAGCTCCTCCTCCTCGGGGAATTGGGCACTTTTTTCCCCAGTGACAGTTCTAATATGATGGGGAAATGCCCTGAAGATGAGTTTCGTGGTTTTAGTGAGGTTTTGACCGAAACTAATGACCATAATATCGGTAATAGTGAAGAAAACCCAGACGACCCTCAGCCTTCCACCTCTGGTGCTGGGCCCTCGTGTTCACGTTCAGTTGTTCCAGAACCCAAGAGGAAACTTCTATTTTCCCAAATCCCAGACTCAGATGAGAGCATGGGTGATGATAGTGATAGTGAATATGAACTACAAGCTCTTCAAACTAGTTCCAGTAGTGATAGTGAAGTGCAATATTCCCCAGTGAAGCGTCAGTATATACGACGATATATGCGCTCTGGAAGTGTGCCATATGTTATACCAAGGGGAAGGAGTGTATCTCGGAGTACATCCCGTGGCTGTACAACAGGAACAGACAGTGAAAATGACGAAGATACTGTTGCAATTGGGATGGAAAATGTGCGTGGTGGTAGTGGTGCCGGCAGTGAGGCACCAGCAGTGGGCCATGCTGCCACCCACGCCGCTGCCTCAGCTGATCTAGAACAAAGGCCACCATCCCCCACTCCCCCACCACACCAGCCTCCACAACCACAACCTCCACAACCACAACCACCTGTCATTGTCCAGTACCCACCAGCAGACCACACCTGGGATTGGCAGGAAGCTGTCAATTTTGTTCCAAATCCCCACCAGTTTGATGGCAGCCAAAGTGGAATACGGCCATCTTGTGCACTTGGGAACAATGCCACTGAACTGGAATGTTTCGAGTTATTCTTTGACGAATCACTGATGAAAAGTATTGTCATGGAAAGCAACACATACTACGAGTACACCATGGCAAACACAATACTTTCACCAAAATCACGTCTACACCAATGGAAAGAGGCAACTGTGGCTGAGATGTAACTTTCTTTGCACAATAATGCTTATGCGCACATGTGTATAAGCACAAAGTGAAATCTACAGGTCACCAGACCCCCTGAATGCAAAACCAGGTTCAGTGATTATAATCGCAGGTGAATCATTTGTGCTAATGTTTACGTATGCTTCACTTCACAGATAAAAACCAGGCCCTGACAGAACGACAGGTTAATAAGATTAGGAATGTGTTTGTGTATGCTGAAACAGAAATACAGTACTCCATTTATCCCTTCAGGAAGCTTGTAATTGACAGTCTTTGATTCTGTTCAAAGGAAGACTCTCTTTCAAGCAGTACATACCAAGCAAGAGGAAATGCTTTAGGTATAAAGTTGATTGTGCTTTTGTGATTTTTACAGGTGGGTCTTGTATAGGTTATTATTGTGACACTGAGTTATACATTGCAAAATACCAGGAAGTTATTGGGCATCTCAGGATGAGGTTCGAACAAAGATAGAACCATACCTTGGTAAGGGGCATAAGTTAAATACAGATTAACCGGTACACACGCCCCTCACTCAGTGATTTTATGCGCGTGAACTAGACAGATGTGTGTGGCACAATGTGGGTTTGTGTGCGTGCAAAATCGAAAACATATGCCCAGGTTTGAATGCCAGCACTCACAGAGGTATGTTGCAGGCATTTGCTGCCAATGACATCATTGCATTTCGGTGGCATGACAAACGATATGTCACACTGTTGTCCACATTCCCCTAATGAAATGGCAGACAGTGCAAGGCAGCATCGAGAGAGAAATGAACCCATCTAAAACCTGCAGCTGTGATTGATTACACCCTCAAACATGCGTTCAGTGAACAAATAGTGACATGCAGATAGGTTTGCTGATTGTGATCGCAAGAGTTATAAGTGTCATCAAACTGTTTTTTCCATCTTCTGGACATTTCCATGCTCAATGCTTTATAATAAGTATTAGACAGCACAGAAACAAACCACAGAACGGCGAATTCTGTTTGTCTGTCATCAGACAAATATTTCAAATACCAAGGAACAGTACACCCTGCAATTGACCGCCCACCAAAAATTCATCAACTACCTCTCGTCTGAAGCATGGTGATCACTTCCTGGTAAAACTGCCTGCTACTGCTTTGAAGAAAAAGGCTCAGAAGAGGTGTTTACGTCTGTTCACATACAAAAAAACGCCCACAACAACGCAGAGACACTCGTTTTATGTGTGAGGAGTGCAAAACACTACGTGTGCATGACACCATGTTTCAAAGAGTTCCACAGGCTGCAGAAACTTCTAGAAACATTCTTGTGACTGTATATGTGTATATAAAATATAGAAAAATAGTAATAAACAACATTTCATATTGTTTGTTTGTGTAAATATTTTCTGTAAACAAAATAATGACAACAGTGTTTTACGCCCTTATTGTGTAGTATTGAAAAAGAAATAACTTACAAAATACTGATCATGTTGGCCTCAGAGGCCATAAAAGTTACTCAGAACAAGAAAAATTGAAAAATAATTGAAAATAGTACAAAAAAAGTAAATAGAAAAATACCGGGTGACGGCAGTCGGCGATGTTACCATATGTTGTTCAATTTTGGCAAATTTCACACCTCCATATCTCGGTAAGTATTGACGTTAAAATTTTTTTGTTTAGCCTATAATGTTTAGAAAAAAATACTCTATTTTTTCATAAGAAAAAATAATTTTTTTTTTTTTGAAATTTGGCCGACCCTGAGAACGAGTTTCGGAGAGGGCCTGTCGACCCTCAAAGGGTTAATAAGAATTCAGGATTACGAGACAAATAACTAAAGCATAGAATCTTTACTAGTAGAGTTTTAGCTTAATAAGAACATAAGAATGGATTAACATAAAATAAGGAGTTTAACTCTTACATTTCTCTTGGTACGTACCAGTACAATGATAAGAATAAATGAACCTCTTGAGGCCGAGCTCACTAATAATATGCACCTATAATGATTATTAAGACTTATCCACAAAGTAACTTATAATGCTTATAAAGACTTAGCTGAACTATCAATTTAGTTTATACCAGAACTCGTAAGTGACGGACTTAGACTCATTCCTATCCAGCAAGACTTAGAATAGCATAGACCACAAATTAACCCACAAGGCCAACAAGGCTTGTTCAGTCAACTGAAAGATTAATTCGCTAGAGTATAAATAACTCGAAAACGACAAGCTTAAGAAAGGGAGTCGAGTATGAAAGGAAAACGACCACAAGAGAGAACTTGACATGTCTCTTATGAGAGGTCAATGAATAACTGAGTGAGGTATGCTCCCTTGGCTATGCAAGCCCGGACTGACTTGAGACTACTCCTCCAAGCCTTACAATACCTCGTGACATTGACAGCGCAAGGGACTGCCAGACACTAACAACCTAACGACAGTGAACCAGGTTGCTACTCAGGTAGTGCCTATCACTTAAAATAAACATCCTACCTATCAACATAGCTAACAATATAAAGGCAGATAATACTATAACACACAATAGACATTATTTTAGCTAATAATAATGCCATCGGTAATATAGTATTAAGTGAATAGCAAAATATGTGCACACAATATTAATTTTTTTTTATATTTTATTTAAAAAACTTTACAGCTTAATATTAACCCTTTGACTGTTTCAGGCCCCTCTCTGAAACTGTCATTCTATGTCGCCAAATATTCAAAAAAAAAAAAATTTATTTTTTCTTATGAAAATGTTAAGATTATTTTTCTGAGTGTTTTAGTCCAAAAAAAAAATTTTTGCCATCGGTACTTACCGAGATATAGAGCCGTGAAGTTTGCAGAAAATGAGCCGCGTATGGCAACAGCGGCGTCTGCCGCTCACCCGGTAAACTTTAGTTTACTTGTAATTGAAGGTTTTTTGTTTTTTTCACTATTTTATTTTTTCACATAACTTATGTGGCCTATGAGACCAAAGTAAGGTGCAATGTATGTATATACACTCATTGTATACAACACAATAAGCACACAAACATAATTATCAATATATTGTTTACAAAACTTGTTTACAAAAACACACACACAATCATCCTCCTCCTCCTCCTTCTCCTCCTCCTCCTCCTCCTCCTCCTTCTCCTCCTCCTCCTTCTCCTCCTTCTCCTTCTCCTCCTCCTCCTTCTCCTCCTCCTCCTCCTCCTTCCTCCTCCTTCTCCTCCTCTTCTCCTCCTCCTCCTCCTCTCCTCCTCCTCCTCCTCCTTCTCCCTCCTCCTCCTCCTCCTTCTCCTCCTCCTCCTCCTCCTCCTTCTCCTCCTCCTCCTCCTCCTCCTCTCCTTCTCCTCCTCCTTCTCCTCCTCCTTCTCCTCCTCCTCCTCCTTCTCCTCCTCCTTCTCCTCCTCCTCGTCCTTCTCCTCCTCCTTCTCCTCCTCCCTCCTCCTCCTCCTCCTCCTCCTCCTCCTCCTCCTTCTCCTCCTCCTCCTCCTTCCTCCTCCTCCTCTCCTCCTCCTCCTCCTTCTCCTCCTCCTTCTCCTCCTCCTCTCTCCTCTCCTCCTCCCCTCCTCCTCCTCCTCTCCTCCTCCTCCTCCTCTCCTCCTCCTCCTCCTCCTCCTCCTCCTCCTCCTCCTCCTCCTTCTCCTCCTCCTTCTCCTCCTCCTCCTCCTCCTTCTCTTCCTCCTTCTCCTCCTCCTTGTCTTGTGTGGGAGTGTGTGGCTTATAATTGTTTTGAGTCAGAAGTCGGCAGCTGTCAAAGTGACATATTGACTCATTACTCACTCCCCCTCCCGCCTGTCAAAACAATGGGGTCCGATGCTGCTTCCCCTCCTCCATTCTATCTAATTATCTTTCTCCCTCATTCTATATCTTTCAATCTGTCTCTCTTTCTATCTGCCTATCTCTGTCTCACAGGTACACATAAATACAAGTATACATAGTGTAAATTACCTAGGATAACCCAAGAAATCCAGGCAAAGTGCTATACTCTGCTTGAAGATGTGAGTAAACGTGATGACACAGTCTTGTGGCTCTCTCTGAGACAGAGAGCTAGATGGACAGACAGATAGACAGGGAGCTTGACAGACAGACAAATAGACAGACAGAAATGTTTGTGTACCAGCAAAAACAAAGGGAGGGCGATGGTCATGTAATATTTCCTTATCAGCTCTACCCTCGTTTACGACTTTTTTTTTTTCTTGCTTCAAGGGAACAATATTATTACATCTTCTTCTTCTTCTTCCTCCTCCTCCTCTTCTTCTTCTTCCTCCTCCTCCTCCTCTTCTCCTCCTCCTCCTCCTCCTCCTCCTCCTCCTCTTCCTCCTCTTCCTCCCCTCCTCCTCCTCCTCCTCCTCCTCTTCCTCCTCTTCCTCCCCTCCTCCTCCTCCATTGTTTTTGGTCTCAAACTCCTCCAAATCATGAAATTTGATTTTCACTGACTTTTTCCATCTGTGTTAGAGCACATTTGGGAAGGAAAGTCATGCTGAAAAAGGACAACGAAATGACTTTCCCCACAATGCCCCACGGGGTCCCGATTTTTTTTATGGTGCACACTGACCATGGAACCCATTCTCTCACTGTGGGGCCTCCCATTTTTCCCCTGCTTGATTTGAAGCTGCAAACTTAGCGTATAAATACGTCAGAAACATTGGTTTGTAAATGTATTTATACGTCGGAAAAATCAAAGGGTTAAAAAAAAGATATAAAAGGGGTACAGTAGGACCCCAAATCCAACAACAACATAACAATTTTAAAAACACATTGTAATGGACATAAAAGAGGTTACTCATATAATTCACCAAATTTTCCATAAACATATCTATAATAAAAAAATATAAACTAAACTATAAAACTATATAAAAAAAAAATTATAAAAACCCTTTCAGATTTGTATAGTTAACATACTGTGACTAAAATTGACAAAGGTTCAAAACCTTCACAGAATAATCGAGTAATAACCTCATCACAATCTCATTTAAAAAAAAGGGTACATGCCTTCCAAAATTAACCCCTAACAAAAGAATTTTTTTTTTTTTTTTTTTTAAAAACAGGTAAAAAAAATTTTTAGGGGGTGCTAAAATAATAGTCAATGGATACCAGGCACTATCTAGTTTCTTTAAAAATAAAAAATAAAGTCAAAACACGGAAAATAAACATATACAAATAAACAATGTACAAAACAAGCAACAAATTTACACCATACACAAGCAATCACGTATTAACAAGTGAACTTCATCTGGCATATTCTAGGCGTGGCTTCCGCCTGCAACACAAAACTATCCAAGATTTAAATCAAAAGAACCAGGTGCCTGAAAAGCACAACATACGTTAATTTGGGCGACTCCACGGGGTTATTATCTGGACAAAAGAATGGGCACACAGTTCAAAGGTGGATCAGGGATGACCACCATTCCAAAATAAATTATCAAATAAAAAACAAAATACACTGTGATATTTGACATCTCAATAAAACACAAATGCCAGCAGCTATAAGTGCTTATACCCCAAAAGATGCACACTTTAAAAAAAAACTGCCTCCACTATTTCAAGCCCCATCACAGCTTACAGGAAAACAAAAACTTGCAATATACTTATATATTGAAAAGCACACAGACCGGCATAAAGGAAATAAATGGAAATAAAAAAAAACTTTTCAACTGTCTAGGAACCAAAAACCATAAACAAAATAAAACCAATGATTTTAATTGAGGCATAAAAGACGAGAAACTTCCTAAAAGTTTATATCAAAGCCGAAGATTTTCATCTCCCCGTTACATAGAGACGCACATAAACTCTGGAACACAAAACATTCACGCACTTGACAAACAAATTAGACAAGCTGCCCCAGCCCGTTAGTTACCCATAACACTCACAACTATCTCAAAATCTCGAAAACCCCAAAGGCTTTATTCGGGGCGGGAAGCCCCCATTCCCCAATACCAACCTTTTCGACTTTTTTGCCCTATAAATCTCCCTGCTAACACCCTAATTCTACGTTACCATCAACGGGCCTCATACCCCATGACAAAAAAATATATCGGCCACAACATACGAACCGCACGTTGTACACCAAGTAAACCCCCACCTACATCAAAACCAACGCCCGGAGTACCGACAAACCTCCCCCCCTACCAAACGCAAAACCTACTAAACCCACTCTCTACCAACCTAAACCCCAGAAATACACAACATGAAAAGCGATTCCTCCATCCCGCAACCGGAAAAACCCAGTCATCCTCAAAAACCCCTATTTACAAACCACCCCAAGGGCAAGATTCCATGAAAAAATTTTAAAAACCATTTCCCCTACTTGAGCAGGCAGACGCAACGTTGAACTCGCCTCCATATACACCCCACGCAAACATGGATAATTCCTTCAACTCCCCCACGACAACCCCCCACCCCCCCTTTCAAGGTTACATAATTTTACAAGGCACCCCCTCATGTTCAATAATACCGAAGCATCGCGTCGCACCAAATTAAATTCCCCCCTTCCCCACCACCTCGCAGGTGGGATACAATTCGCTTAACCCCCATGATCCCACCCGTCAGAAAACGACGCTCACGTAACATCCCAGACACGAGCCCTAGAGGAATGAGCCCCCAACCCTCCCTGATGCAGTGGTGCTCCCCCACCGCTCTTGTGAGCCAATGCACCTGAACCCCAAAAAAACATAAATTCATCAAAAGAGTTTGACGCCCCCCTGAAAACGAGGATACTGCGCAACGTGCCAACTTTGCTATAAAGCAGGACTTAATGACCACCGCCCTCTGAGCGGGTTAAATGCGCGGCCGTAGACTATTTAAGCCCCCCCAAGCACATGAAAACCCCTCCCCGAATTGCCGCCCTCATTGATCGCCCCTCCCGATATAATGAATACCAAAATATGATACGATAAACCCACGTCCACCCCTCTGCACCCAAACCCCATCCCCCACCCACCCCCCCAATCCATAATTTTCGGATTTTTCTCTATTAACACACATCCCCGTAGCCTTCCCCAAATATGTCAACAAGCTCCCAAAAAAACCCCAAATTTGCCCCCGTGAACTAATAACACAGTAGTATTCAACATAACCCAAAAGGGTTGGTGACCCTCCCGGGACCCCACGATGTCTCTTACCCCCCCAAAAACAGCCCAGAAAAAAAAGGGTCCGCTACATGCAAAAACATTTGAACGGGGGGGCACCCCTGACGAATGCCCCTGTCAGTGTACAAAAACACCTAATTTGCCATTAATTTTATTTAAAAACCCCGCTCCTTTTTACAACAAGGGGCCACGATGCCCCTTTCCAAAAAACCCCCATCTCATAAATTTCCACAAAACCCTCTCTTTACACTATAAAAAGGGGCTCGCCAGCTAAACCCAAAACCCCAAACCCCCCCCCCCCCTACCCGCATTCCCAACAAACCCCCTGATACTCCCTGACATATACTTTGACCACCTGGCCCCCAAAAACTGACTCTTATGGTTTACCTTATAAAAAACCCCTTTTTTTAAATTCATTCACAATTTTTTCGCAAAAGTTTTAGTCCTACACACAACATATGGGCGGTAGTCCTTAACGCAAAGGGGCACATCACTTTTCCCTAACTAGCCCAACACCGCCGTACACTGAACAGACCTAACACCCCCCCCACCTTCCGCATTGAGTAAACGAACCTAAAAGCCCGTATTCCCTCCCAATTTTTGATAAAAATTCACAAGGGATCCCACAATGCCTGGACCCTTCCCCTTACTCATTCCTTAGTGCCTCCCACCCCTCGCCTCAATATGGGCCCACCCATGAAAGGCATCATAATCATTTAACTGATCGTACGCCTTTCCCAAATCCTTATCGCATCTCACTCACTTTTTAAAATTTGCATCTGGATCTTACCCAAAGTATCGACATAAAAACTTATCCTCTCAGTTTTTGTTAAGACCTGTCCCTACAAACCCCGTCAACTTCTCCTGCACCACAAAACTCACAATTTAGTCGCTTTCGCCTTTGGTCTGACTTTGTAAGACACAACAGACGGCTTGTCACCCCACAAAGCCTCCTCCCCCCCACTCGAAATGGGGGCCCCATCGAAACCTTATTTTTCAATATTTGGGATTTTTTCTTTAATAGCATCGTCTCACCACGGGGGAAACCCCAGATGCCCTCCCTGTCATAACTTGCATAGATGACCCCCCAGGTACCTCTGAAAACCTTTATCCAAGCGAGTGGCCTCCTTCCCCGTTTTCACATAAAAATCCTAAATTCGAGGTTCACAACCTCACCCCACGTCGTACTAAACCCACCCTCCCAGGAGCACCCCATAGACCCAGAAGTCCTCGAATAGTTCCCTATCACCCACTTTGTAGCTCCTGTATTCAGTTTCCGTACCCCTTTAAAAAACGAGGGGGAACCCCCCCAGCCCGAGCTTCAAAAAAACCCCCCCGGTGGTCGGAGAAAAAAAGATTTTCAATACCCACATTGTTACGCCCACCCCCCGAGACCATACACCCTGTCAAACATGTGCTACCCCCTACGAAAAAAAGTATGCTAAACCCCAAAGTCACGTCCCCGCGTCATCAACCACCCAAAACCAACAACAATCACCCAAAACAACGAACAAAACCCCCCCCCCCCTGGGGTTAAACCCTTTTTTACGGCGCACTAACAGTTCCAGTCACCCCCTACCATTTAAATTTTTCTGGCGGGGCCCCAAAAATAATATACAAAAACACTCTAAAAAAAGTATTTTTAATAAAAACATCATGTTCAGTGGCCCATATACCCCAAAAAACCAATTTCTACCCCCCCAATCCCCCATGACTCTCACCACGCACCCTCCCCCCCTTCCCCCCAATGTCTCAACACAAAGGGGCTGGTCACTTTTTCAAAACAGCCACTCCCCCTTTTCAGACCCTGGAGTGAGTACATAAATGTCATAACCATCCATCTCAAACAAACTTCCCTTTATGGTTAGTTTTTGGCAAAAAACACACATCCACTGCAAAACGATTAAACCCACTCACGCACCTGCACACACTTTCTGACAGATTTAAAACCCATTAACTTTAATATTTAACCCCAAAACGGTTAAAGGTGGTTTCCCCCCCTAGGGGCTACCACTCCCTTTTTGTCTTTGCGCCGGCAAGCACCCAAGCACTTCCCGCACCTTTGCAACCCCATGATATTACCTGCGCCCGGGGACTGCGCGACCCCCCCCCCCCACCCTGATTTCCGACCACGTCTTCCCCCCTGAACGTTGTCCGGGGTCAAGACATCATGGGAGTCGGGGGGGGTAGCCGCATGTTTCCCTAAAACAGCATCTTCAGACATGTCAGTACTTGGAGTGTTTCCTTGTGAATTTCTGCTAAACAGTATAAAAACCAAACTCTCCAAATCTCTCACTTTGTTATCTATCACATCTCTGCACAAAATTTTCCCCCCATCAAACACAACACAAATCAGACCATGCGATGAATAGGTCACTTAACGCAGATACAATGTGGCTTCCATCTCCCCTCCCTCTCTTTGCTAGGGGGATTTCACTGTTCAATGTTCCCCTCGTCAAGGGAGGCAGCCCCGTGAGTCACACAAGATACTTATAGCTTGGCCCTATAACCCTCAGCACTCCATGATGTCATACGCGCGGGTCTCGACAACCTCCTTTCCAGAGGTGAGGGGTACCCACCGTCAGGGTCGACGACCACCCCCCAAGGGGCAGCTGGCGCGGGACCACTGGCCGCTTTGATCCAGAGCGCCCAAGGTGGCAATTCTTCTTGTCCGGGGTAGAAACATACACCTGGGAACAAACTCCTCCGTTGAACGTACGAGGAATGGGCTGGCGGGACATTTTCAACATAAATCCCCCTCCTGAAGGCCATTATAGTGGCCACAACCCCTACCCATGGTGACCAGGGGGATTTCCCAAACTTCAAAAACGTCACGTATATCAACTTCAGGGGCCTCAAAAGGCACGTTTCTCCACATCCCCAATAGTATCGGAAACTCAGCAATGGACAGAAACGCGGGGGTGATTTGCTTACTTATACCTGGTACTGGGTCAAAATCTTCTGTACATCTGACTGCACAAAACTGACAAAGACCGTGTAGTTCCATTAAAAGGCGACGACACACAAGGATTCACTTTGGAATGCCATAAGTACCCAAATGATTGCTGGCAGTAACACATTTACTGATTCCCCGGGTGATAATCCCTGCGTTAGTTAAATACAAATAGTATTAAACGGCGGCGAAACGCATCGCCATTGTTTTTGATGTTGTAAACACTCCTCCAAAGGTGCGGGACTGAGGAGAAAAACGCTAAACCCGCTCAGCAAAAACGTCTGAGCAGAGAATCAACAAATTAATTTTAACCTTGGGCCCCATCAAGGACCAACACTGATACCATCAAATCCCCGGGGCCACTGAGGATGAATGGTTTAAAAAACCGACAAGTTGAATATTAAACACTTATCCCAAAATTGGAAAACTTTATTCCATATGCTGCATAACGGTCCCCTGTATGTCACTGATTCAGCTATTTTGAACCCTTTGTACATGTATTTTCAGTAAATAAAGTACACCTACCACCAAAATTTACACCTGCCGACATACGTCCACTCGACTTCGACAATGCATCGGCAGCGGGGTGGGGCGCTGATGCACACTGCGACAATATTTGACAATACTCGCGGGGCAAAAACGTCCCCGCAGCACCATTTTTGGGAACCCTGCCGACAGCAGCATTAACTGTATTAAAATGTACAAATGACTAAATTTTACCATGGCCCCCAAGATGAAGACTGTCTACCTTGTGTTTTCTTCTGTCTACCTGTGTCTCTCTTTTTGTCTACCTGTGGTTTTTGTCTTTTGTCAAAACCTGTGTTTTTTGTCTTTCTGTCTACCTGTGTGTCAGTCTTTATTCTCCTGTTCTCTTACCCGTGTGTCTGTCTTTCGTCTACTGTGTGCGTCTTTGATATTAAAGGGTTCCTTTTTGTCTACCTGTTGTGTCTGTCTTCACCGGGTGTCTTTCTGTCACCTGTGTCTTTTTGTCACCTGTGTTTTTTGTGTGTCTGTCTCCTGTGTGTCTTTTGTCTACCTGGTGTTGGGCTTCTCAAGCACCACAAAGTGAACTGGGCTTTAAAAGCCATTTAATAAATGATAAAAATAATCACTGGGGGCATTAAAAAATGTGTAAAACGTTTAAAATAACATTTTTTCTTAAACCATCTATTTTTTTTTTTTTCAAATTATATAAAAACTGCTACATAACATAAAACAATAAATTAACAAAACTGGGTGTTTTCTGGGCAGCTTGACAGAGTGAACAAAAAAACCCTTCGTGTCTGGGCTGGTAACAACAACAACAACAACAACAACAACAACAACAACAACAAAACAAAAAAACAACAAAAACAACAAAAACAACAACAAACCCAAAAAAAAACCCCAAAGTTTGTTTTCATAACTCTGAACATTTTACCCTCTCATTCTCTCTCGTTTTTCATTTAATCTTGTTTACTCACCCTCCCTTTAAACTACAAAAATTTTAAGGTAAGTAATGAGGGACAGATTATTATTTAAGTTTAAAATAATATTAATATTTTGTACATATTTATTATTGTAATAAAAATAATAAAAAATATTATTAAAATTATTATTAATTTAGGGGATGGAGCACAGATCCCCCTTATAGCACTTTTTCTGGATTTTGGGGGTTTTCCTAGGTAAATTTTACATGTATGATTACTTAGTGTACCTTTGGAAGAGAGAGAGAGGAGAGGGAAAAAGAGAAGAGAGGAAGAGAGAGAGAGAGAGAGAGAGAGAGAGAGAAGAAGAGAGAGAAGAAGAGAGAGAGAAGAGAAAAGAGACAGCCACATTCATCAGCCAACCACCCGGCCACCACCTGGCCACCCCCTGGCCACCCAACGGCCCCCAACCCACCCACCCACCCAACTGGGCCCCCACCTGCCAGCCACTGGATACGATTACACCTTTCCAAGTTGTTTTCTTTACTTTGGGTATAGGTTACACAATTTGGCAGGAGACAACCAGTGGTATTCTCCCCCTTCCCCTGTGTCCACAATACATAAAATAACATAACATATGATACTGTATGCGCTAAAAATTTTTAATAAGATCACTACCCAAAATGTTGACAATTTTCAAAAGGGTTGGGGTTACGTCCATTTGACTTACCAAACCGGATGGTTGGGGAAACCAGCTTGTCGTAAGTTGGATGGGAGGTTTATTATTATTATATTATTATTATTTTTATTTTTTATTATTTTTTATTATATTTTTTTCTCAGTTGTTTGGGTTTTCTTATTGAAACTTGGGGAAAGATGATGGAAAGATACTTTTTAACAGACACAAAAATGAAAGAAATCAGACCCTAAATAGCGGAGTTCACTTCTTAGCCCTTTGCGGGGCTTAGCGGTTTTATTTTTTTTATAGTTTTATGGTTTATCTCATTTTTTCAGTCCTTTGAAGAATGAAAGAATATTTCAGAAAAAAAGATTTTGATTGCTTTTAGAAAAAAAGTCCTTGAAATTGTGCCAAAGTAGCGAAAATGTTTTTATTCTTTAGAGAAGTCAAAAGTAAACAAATGACGTCACCGTCCCAAAACCTGCCGCCTGCCATCCAAATTCCAAAACGCTTCAAGAATGGGTTGACATTATTTTTTACAAAATTTTTACAATAATGCGCATCTGCATAAAAGAAATCTTCAATTTTTTCGAAAAAAAAATTCCAAAAGCTAAACCCAAAAGTAATATAAGAGGTGTTTGTAGCCGTGACTAATTAACAGAGAAAATGTTTTTAAATGCCAGGAATGTCTGCATGTTTTTTTCTGGACCCTATTTTTAAATGGGATCTGTTTGAAATTTGTGTGAAATTGGGCCAAATTGCCAATCTCTGACCACTTTTTTGGGAGTTGAAATAATGAAGGGCGGGTTTTTGTATCAGTTTTAAAAACAGAAGTAAACAAGTTTATTCAGGTATACACAAATACAGTTACTTTATCATTCATACAGCGTAGTATAAAAGAACCTGGGATAATCCAAAAAAAATTAGACAAAGTGGCTTATTTCCCGTACCTGGATGGGCTTGCCATAATGATTTTTGGTAAAAAAAAATTTTTTTCCCTTTGTTTTTTGCCTTTCCATTGAAACTTGGGGAATGTTGATGGAAAGATGCTTTTTAATGTACAACAAAATAAAAATGACGGGCGATAAAAAAGGGATTCACTTCTCAGCCCTTAGCCGCCTCTTTTCAGATATTTTGTATGGTTTTTAAGGTTGTATTCCATTTTTTTTTTGGGCTCATTTTATGAATGGAAGATAATTACAGAAAACACACAATTTTTTATTGCTTTTATGACAAAAAAACTTGAAATTGAGCTAAAAGGAGCGGAAATGTTCGATTTTTTCCAAGTTCAAAAGAAATTTTTGTAAATCAAGTTGGGTTTAATTTTTTTTAAGGGATTCTAACCTAACCACTTTGAAAATTTCAAAATCAGTAATCCGGCACATACATCCCAATGATGCCGGATTTGTGATGGGGCCTGTACCACAGTTTTAAGGGCAGGGTTACCCATTTTGTGACCCATGGCCAAAAATACCTCGATGTTTTTAAAAGTTTCTACAAGTACTTTAAATTTTTTATAACTTTAAAAGTGATGTCATATTTCTTTTACACAGCCATTTGCAAAATATAATATTGTTTTGTGCTCTTGTAAGATCTTTCAATGTTTCACTGCTATTTTTTACAAGTAATGCCATTCTGCTGGTGTTAGGCTGCTTTTTTGAAAAAAAAAAAAAAAAAAAAAAAAACAAGCGCAGGATCGCCAAGAAGTCTAAAGAAAAAAAAGGGGACTTTGTTTTGTGTTTATTTTGCAGAATTTTTTCGCTATAGTGACCCCAGTCCCATTTCTTTATGTATAGGAACCACACTCAAAGCTTTGGTGATTCATCAAAACCCTTTTAAGGTTTCGGCCGTACTAGTACGTCTTCGTGCAGGGGTTTTTGCGTACTATTTGCAAAATTCTGCACTGTCAAATCTCGCAGGAAAAGGTGATATGCCAATGTGGAGAATGGGGGCTGTGTGGTGGGGGGGGCGCAGTAGGAAAAAAAAATGGGGAAAGTCCACCCTGCCCGGCGGTAAAAAGTCCCATCCCCCGGCGAATTGGGACTTTTGTTCCCCCAGTGACAGTTAATACAATGGGAATGACAGTGAAGATGAGTTTAAGGGTTTTTGTGAGGTTTGACCGAAATAATGACCCTAAATGGGGAAAAGTGAGGAAAACCTAGAAAAACCCCCAGCCTTTCCACCTCTGGTGCTGGGGTGTCTTGGTCCGTTCAGTTTTACCAGAAACAAAAAAGGAAACTCCTATTTTTCCCCCAAAACCCAGACTCAATGTGAGCCTTGTGATGACAGTGATAGTGATTATAACTAAAGCTCTTGAAAATTGTTCCAAGAAAAGGAAAAGGAGAGGAGGAGGAGGGAGGAGGAGGGGGAGGAAGAGGAGGAGGAGGGGAAGAAAAGGGGAGGAGGAAGGAGGGAAAAAAAGGAGGGGGAAGAAGAAGAGGAGGGGGAGGAGGAGGAGGAGGGGGGAGGAAGAAAGGAAAGAGGAGGAAGAAAGGAGGAGGAGGGAAAAAGGGAGGGGAAGAAGAAGAGAATACGAATAATAACAAAAATACATAATAATAATAAAACATAATAATAATACGTAATAATAATAAAAATAATTGTAAAAATAAAAGTTCACCCATGGAAGTAACAAGATAAGGGAGATAACATATAAGTGCGATTTTGATGAGGGTAAAAAGAGGGTGGAGTAAAAACCAAAAATTAATGAACACGCCCCCCCTTTGTTTTTTTGGAAAACAAAATTTTTTGTCTTTTCTATTTGTCTGTCTGTCAAGCCCCTGTCTATTTTCATCCATCAGCTCTCGTCTCAGAGAGCCACAAGGGTGCACACCTTTTATCACTCTTCAAGCAGAGTATAGCACTTTTTCTGGATTTCTTGGGTTATCCCATAATTTTTCTATGTAACTTGTATTTTGTGTACCTGTGAGACAGAGATAGACAGAAGATAGAAAGAAAGACAGATAGAAAAGAAAATGAGGGAGAAAGATAAATTTGATAGAATGGGGGGGAAACAGCATCCGCCCCCATTGTTTTTACAGGCAGGAGGGGGAGTGAGTAAAAGGAACAATATGTCATTTTTACACTGCCGACTCCTGGATTTTTAAATAGGAGGAGGGGGAGGGGGAAGAGGGGAGGGGGAGGGGGAGGAAGAGGAAGAGTTGGAGGAAGGTAGGGGGAAAATAGGAAGAGGAAAAGAGGGGGAGGAAGAAGAGGAGGAAGAGGGAAATAGGGGGGAAGGTAGGAGGAAAGGAAGAAGAAGGAGGGGGAGGAGGAGGAGGGGGGGGAAGAGGGTAGTAGGAGGAAGATTGGGGGGAAAAGGAGGAAGAGGAAGAGGAGAAGGAGGAAAGGGGAAAAGTAGAGGAAGAGTAGGGGGAAGAAGGGAAGAGGAAGAAGAGGAGGAGGACCAAAAGGGGGAGGAGGGGGAGGAAGAGGGGATAAAAGAGGAAAGTAGGAGGAAAAGGGAAAAAGAGGAGAAGGGGGGGAGGGAAAAGAAAAGGGGGGAAAAGGAGGGAAAAGGAAGAAAAGGAGAAGAATAGGGGAGGAGAGGAGGAAGAAGAGGAAGAAGAGAGTAATAAATTTTTCCCTTGAAGCAAGAAAAAAAAAAGTCCACCCCAGACATGACAAGATAAGGAAGATAACATCTGATAAGAAATGACTTTTTTGACGAAAAAGGGGTGGAACTGATTAGAAAAAAATTTGATGAGCATCACCCTCCCTTTGTTTTTGGTACATTAACTTTTTTGTCTGTCTATTTGTCGTCTGTCAAACTCCCCTTCTATCGTCTATTGTCAGCTCTCTGTTCAGAGAGCCACAAGACTGCTCATCACTTTACTCACATCTTCAAAGGGGAGTAATAAACACTTTGCTGGATTTCTGGGTTATCCTATAATTTATATATGTTATTTTTTTATTGGGACCTTGAGAAGAATAGACAGATAGAAAGGAGAACAGATTTAAAGAGAAGAAGAGGGAGAAAGATAAAACCCATTGTGTATGACACCCTGTTTTAAAGAGTTCCCCAACTGCAGAAAATTTTAGGGAAATGTTCATTTAAATGTATATTTGGGTTTTTATATTAAGAGCAATAGTAATAAAAAATGTTTTGTAAGTTTTTTTTGTAAAAAAGTTTTGTAAACAATATATGATAAATTATGTTTGTTGCTTATTGTGTTGTATACAACAGTGTAATATGTACATTTTCACCTTACTTTTGGGCTCACAGGCCCCCATAAGTTTTTAAAAAATAAAAAAGTGAAAAAAACAACAAACCTTCAAAACAAATAAACAAAAAATTTACCGTGAGCGGCAGTCGCTGCTTTGCCCTCGTGGGTCATTTTTGCAAACTTTACCCTCCCTACTCGTAAGAAATTTATGGTAAAAAAAAAAAATTTTTTGTTTATCCATAATGTTTTAAAACAAAAAACTCTTTTTTTCATAAGAAAAAATAATTTTTTTTTTTGAAATTTGGCCGACCCTGAGAACAAGTCTCTGAGAGGGCCTGTCACCCTCCCAAAGGTTAAGTGAAGGGGATTTGAATGTATTGCTCATGATTTTCTAGTTGGTATGTACATAATGAGTGAAAAAAATTTATCTGCTCCATTTTGCAGTGGTTGCAAGGTGAGTAGAGGTTTTTTTTGACCACCGGGGGGCTGAAATGGTGAGTGGGGAGGGGGGTATCAGATTTCCCAAGAGGTGTGTGTTTTTTAGTGGTACACATCTCATGCCCAGGTAAGGGATCTAACATATGGTGTGGGTGGGGATGCCTACTGTGTGATGTAGGGGTATGGCTTTGAACCAAAGTTATGGTACGGTGTTGATGGGGAGACATTTTTGGTATGAATGGTGATTTCCGTTGTTTTTTGTATTTTTTCCAGGGTCCCCCGTTTTATTTTTTTTTGAATCACCAAGTGGGGTAGCTCCAGGTTCCCTTTGGGAAAATGGGGTTTTGGTATACCCAAGGCCCCATTTTGGGGGTCAACGTGAGATCCAGTGTGGTTTCAAGGCACAGTCCCAATTGATGCTTTATATGTTTTACTTTCTACCAATTCTAAAAATGGGAATTTTTTCTCTCACATTTCTCCAAATTTTTCCCCATGGGGTTTCTCTGCATAGCCAGTTTTTTCTTATAAATATTGCTGTGAGATGCAGAGTTTTATATTGTCTTTTCCTCTGTATTAACCCTTTAGGGTCGACAGGCCCTCTCCGAAACCTTTTTAGGGTCGGCCAAATTTAAAAAAAAAAAAAAATTATTTCTCTTATGAAAAATAGAGAATCTTTTCCCCGATATAAGACACCAAAAATTTTTTAAAATTTGATAGAAAAACTTACGGGAATTATGCCCGCAAATTAGCGTCTCGGCGATTTTACGCAACGGCGATTTTGCCCCTTTGAGCCCCCTTTTCGGCCAATTTTACTGTCTATCGACAAAAAACCCTGAAAAATTCCCCTAGAACTCCATTTTTTCATCGAATGGTGCAAGAAAACCACTCATTTTTTGAAATCAAATATCCAGTCATGGTCGAATTTACAATTTTGCCAATTTCACACAAATTTCAAAGATGCCAAAATTTCCGAATAGGGTCCAGAATAAACAAGAAAACATTCCCGGGGACTAAAAAAGACTTTCCTTATCATTAGTCACGTCCCCAAAGGGCCCCTCTTATATTCTTTTTCTTTCCCGTTTTGAATTTTATTTTCACAAAAATATAAGATTTACTGTTATGCGACTACTGCATTTGTGTAAAAAAAAGTTAAATATATTGGTGCACTTGTGAAAGAAAAATTAGACTCCCATTTTAGTGTATTGCACCTTGGCCGATTTGTTTACTTTTTAATTTGGTAAAAAACGAACTTTCTGCTCTTTTTGCCAATTTCAAGGCAACCTTTCTTTGTAAAAACCCGTCAAATCACTCAATTTCTGTAATAGTCTTCATTCTATAAAAAGAACCAAAAAAACTAGAAAACAACAATAAATACCAACGAAAATACACTGCAAAGTCGCTGATTTATTAAAAAAAATGGTCAAAGTTTTTTTTTCTCATTATGCACTGTGTGCTGCAGGATTTTTTTTAGACTGTGCACACTGACCACATAGACCCATTCTTTCATATGAAGCCCTACCAGCTTTCTCCCACTAGATTTGAGGCCGCTAGAATTTATCAGTACTAGTACGTCAAAAACCCCTATGCGTAAGACGTACTAGTACGACGAAAACCCTCAAAGGGTTAATATGCACACTAATTTTTTGCACTGTTTCTAGAGACTGCTTATATATTTTTATAAAGTGCATGTTTTATCTTTGTAAGCAGAGTTGTGTGCTAATGAACACTTAAGTTGTTTAGAAAGACAGGCTGTCTCAGTTTATCATAAGTTTACTTGTATATAATTGTGTAAACTTTTTATATGTACAGCTCTTTAATTTTATGTCATGTATTGAAAAATGTTAATATATGTTTCTTGTGTTTTTCTATGTACAAGTCAACTGCATCAAGTCAGTGTTTGATGCAGTTTTCTTACTTTTTGGAGAATTTTGTATTTCGCCAGACCTAAGGTTCATTTCCCATTTTCCTTGACTAATTACAACCACATGGGTTCAAGTTAGCTCACTGAGACCTTTGGTCTGGGGAGGGGATATTATGCAGTACTGTATTAAAATATTTATATAAAAGATAATGCTTCATAGCTCCAGTATTATTCTGGATCCAGATGCATTTTATTCCTGTCAGTCAAGCAGAGTGGCCAGAAGAGAAGGAGATGAGATGTGTTTAGGAAGTAGGTTGATTATTATTATAATCAAAAAGAAGTGCTAAGCCACAAGGGCTATACAGCGCTGCAGGGTAGGGAAGAAAGCGAGGGTATCGGACAGCAGAAGGGGGGTGGGATGATTAGTAGGTTACAGAAAAAGCGAGGCAGGGGATAGTGCGGGGGTAGGATGTAGCAAGAGATTGAGGTAGAAAGGGCTGAAGGTATCATCAGAGTTTGTGGAGCAAGTCAGTTGTTGCCAAAAAGTCAATGAGAGAGTCGGGATGAAAGGTGGGTCCATCAGTGAGAAGGGAAAGTAAAGAGAGAGTAGTAGAGCAGAGACGACGTTGGAAGTACATACAGTGGTCCCTCGCTTTTCGTAGTTCTCGGCAATCGTAAATTTTGCCAATCATAGGGGTATTTTCGTATAAACATGGACTCTCTTTTCATAGGTTGACTCGCGAATAGTAGTTCGTCCGGGACGTGTACGCACGGTGTGAGCCGGGGCGGCCTCCCTACTCGGCCAGTCTGGCATTCTTTACCAGTGAGTGAAGGTCCCCTCAAGTGCTATGAAATATTTCATAATATTCCACTCATTTTAGTGCTTGCAATTACTAAATAAGCTACCATGGCTCCAAAGAAAGCTCCTAGTGTCAAGCCTGTGGTAAAGAATGTGAGAAATATGTACAGTGACAAAGTCTTGGGCCATTTTCGGGAAGTGTTAAAGAGACGCCAGAAACAGAGCTCTCTCCACAGTTACTTTGCGAGACAGGACTAGAGTGACTCTCAAGGTGGTCCTAGTGGCATTAAGAAACAGAGAAGAGAAGCAACCCCAGAGAAGCAATTGGTACCTGAGGTGTTGCTGGAAGGGGATTCCCCTTCCAAACTGTAAACAATCCAATCTCTCTCCTCTTCCAGTCTTCCATACAGTAAGAAGAATCTCCAATAAAGGTAAGTGTTATGCTGTTAATGTTTCATTCATAATTTCCCATTGTATTGTTTATGTACTACGTATTTCATGTAAAAAATTTTTTTGTTTTAATACTTCTGGGTGTCAGGAACGGACTAATTGTATTTACATTATTTCTTATAGGGAAAATTGATTCGCAAATCGTAAATTTTGTTTATAGTAATGGCTCCAGGAACGGATTAATTACAAAAAACGAGGGACCACTGTAAATTCTGAGTGCTCGTTGATAAATTGGGCAGTCTAACAGAATGTGGCTGACCGATAATGGAACCTGACAATTCTCACAGAGAGGAGCAGGGCGCCTCTCCATGAGATGTCCATGAGTAAGACGAGTATGGCCAATGTGAAGGCGGGAGAGAGTAGTCTCCCAACCTCGACACTGGTGACAGGAAGACGGCCAGTAACCTATACTCGGTTTAATAGAACAAAGTTTGTTATTGAGCAGAACAGACTGATGTTGTTGCCAATGGGTGCGAAGGTGGGTAGCTATTACAGCAAAATAGTCAGAAAATGGAACACCTCTATATGAAATTGGTAGGTCATGTATTACTGACCACGCAGCAGTGTCTGCCTGTTCATTGCCCTGTACGTCAACATGACCAGGGACCCAATAAAAAACAATATCTTTATGCTTGGTAGACATACGGTGTAGCCAAATTTGGATGCGGAGAACTAGGGGGTGAGGTGTATCAAATTTCCGTATAGCCTGTAGAGCACTGAGGGAGTCTGAGACAACCACAAATGATGACACAGGCATAGATGCGATACGAATAAGTGTTGCAAGAATGGCATACAATTCAGCAGTAAAAATGCTAGCCAAAGATAGTAAATGCCCTCGCATAATGCTGTTTGGAAACACTGCTGCAAATCCCACGCCATCAGAAGATTTAGAGCCATCTGGGAACACGGCTATGGCATGAGAATGAGAGTGGAAGTGGTCAAGAAAAAGAGAGCAGGAAGCCACCGTAGGCAGTTGGGCTTTCGAGCAAGGGAGTGAGAAAGAACAGACTCGAACAGCGGGAACTTCCCAGGGGAGTAGGGAAAAGTGAGATGCTACATGAACATATAAAGGCGGTAACTGAAGGGAAGACGAGCAAATGTAGGCAAAGAGAGAAGGGACGGAGCAAACAGGGGTGGCGAACAAATAAAGAATGTCTACTTATATCAGTGACCATTCTATAAATGGAAGGATTGTGGAGATCGTGAGAGGGCACATAATAGTGAAGGCAATGGGCATCACGGCTATCAGACAAGGATGGAACATTCACTTCTGCATAGAGGCTCTCAACAGGGGAAGAGTGAAAAGCACTAAGGCATAAACGTAATCCTTGGTGATGGATGGGGTTAAGGCTAGAGAGAGTAGCAGGAGAGGCTGCTGAATAGATCTGGTCACCATAATCGAGTTTCAATAAAATGAGGGGCTGAATGTAGGCGAAGGAGAGTTCGACGATCAGCTCCCCAGGAAAGATGAGCAAGGGTCTTAAGAAGGTTCAGCCAGCTGTGACAAGTTGCCTTTAGAGAGGCAATGTGGAGTTTCCATGATAACCTACGGTCAAAGAGAAGGCCTAGAAACCTGACTGTATCATGTTCAGGGATATGGGAGCCATAGAGGTACAAAGGATGATCGGAGATGACAGAGCGTCTAGTGAATGTAATTTGGTGAGTTTTGTTACTGGAAAATTTAAACCCATGCATGGTGGCTCAATTGGAAACACGGTCGACCATATGTTGGAGAGAAACTGTAATAAGGTGACATTCAGCGCCTGCACAAGCAATAGCGAAGTCATCTACATAGAGTGATGACCAATATTGGATGGAAGAACAGAGGCCAAATCATTTACAGCAAGGAGAAAAAATGTTGTGCTCAGAACACATCCCTGAGGGACACCTTCAGCTTGGACAAAGTCCAGGAAAACTACATTATTGACTCGAACACAGAAATGTCTGTCAGTTAAAAAGTTCTTAAGGAAAGATGGTAGATTGCCTCGGAGGCCTAAGGAGTGGACTTGGGCAAAAATATTATACCTCCAAGTTGTGTCATATGCCTTCTCAAGGTCAAAAAATATGGCAATAACTGAGTGGTTATTCACAAAGGCATTATGAACATACGTATCCAAATGTAGTAAGGGGTCTATGGTAGAACGGCCCTTATGAAAGCCATATTGACGAGTGGAGAGACTGTTGTGTGTCTCTAAATACCACATTAAACGTCTATTTACCAGACGTTCCATCACTTTGCAAACTGCACTGGTAAGAGTGATGGGATGATAGAGAGAGGCTTCATGTCCCGTAGTACCTGGTTTGCGGAAAGGGAGAACAATGGCAGATTTCCACAGCTGTGGAAGAACTCCTTGTGACCAAATAATATTGAAAAGGCGTAACAGGACTGCAAGGGCTGACTGATGTAAATGTTGTAACATATGAATGTGAATGTTGTCGGGCCCAGCTGTTGATGATCGGCAAGCCAAGAGTGCTTCCTCCAGTTCCTGAAGTGTAAAAGGCACATTATACTGTTCTTCTCTGAGAGAAGAAAAGTCCAAGGGTGCTAACTCTCTGGTAGACTTTGAGGAAAGAAACGAGGGGCAGAGATGGAGCCCCAGAGAAATACGGACCAGATGATTGCCAATTTCAATGGCAACATCTAGAGGGTTTGCTATATCAACACCGGCAACCTGCAGTACAGGAGCTGGGGTCAGGAGAATATTTACCACTCAGTTTCCATACTTTTTTCCAGACTGCACTCATAGAGGAAGCAGAGGTGATGGTGGAGACATAATCTCACCAGCAAGTGCATTTAGCATCACGGATGACACAGCGAGTGATCACATGCTTCTGCTTAAAATCAAGAAGTCTCTCAGTGGTTCTATTATACCAGTACCTGCCCCATGCAGTGCGTTTCAAATGTACTGCATGAGCACAAGCAGGAGACCACCACTGAGAATGCCTGCCCGAGGTTTGGGGTATAGAATGAGAAGCTGCGGTTAAAATTGAGGACGAGAAGAGATGTTAAAGCTCATCAATGGAGGACAAAGAAGGAACCTCACTAAAAACAGTTAGTTGTGAGTAAAGGTTCCAATTTGCCCGATCAAACTGCCAGCGTGGGTTTCGAAGAGGTGGTGAATATGAAGGGAAAGTAAGAATGATTGGAAAATGATCACTGTCATGTAAATCAGGGAGAACAGACCAGGTGAAGTCTAGTGCGGCGGAGGAAGAGCAGACTGAGAGATCGATGCAAGAGAGTGTATGAGTACGAGGATCAAAATTGGTGTGAGTACCTGTATTTAAAACATGGACGGGTGGGAAGCAAGAAAGCCTCTAGCTGAATGCCACGGGAATCACTGAGACCCCCAGAGGAAATGATGGGCATTAAAATCGCCAAGTAACAGAAGCGGTGGCAGTAATGACGAAACAGGAAAGGCAATATCCTGAATAGATAATGCTCGAGAAGGAGAGAGGTACAAAGAACAGAGTGTATGCCACCTATGCAGGTGGATACGGGCTGCTGTGTAATGCAGCGAAGTACGAACAAATAGCTGATGGTACGGAATATCAGTGCATAGAAGAAGGGCACTTTCATTAAAGGTCCCATCAGAAAAAGGATCTGAAGAATACAATAAATTATAGCCTGAGATGGGATAGATAACAGCAGAGTGTAATTTTGGTTCTTGTAAGTAAACATCAACAGGGGAAAATTGGGAAAGCAACGTCTGAAGCTCACCCCGATTACCCCTGAGGCCGCGTATATTCCACTGTAAATAGGCCATGATTGGCAACGATAAAGATACTAGAAATCTGTAGGTAAGGGTACTTACAGACTAGAGGGGTTAGAGAAGTCCACATGCATTGGCAGCGGAAAATGTTCAAGCAGCTAAGGAATGGTGTGCTGTGAAGAAAGGAGTTGCACAGATGGAGAAGAGGAAAGAGAAGGAACAGAGGGTGGATCAGTGTCCAATGATGGTTTGGTCTCTGCAAAATATTCAGAGATTGCTTCAATGTTTTGGAGTTCACAGATGTCGTATGGGAGACAATATCGGAGATGGAAGGAGGAGGAGTTTGAGTAAAGATCGCAACTGTAATGGACTGTACCAAGGTGGGGGGGTGGGTTCGAAAGGGTGGAGGGAACTAGAGAAGTTTGGGAGGGGACAGAAGAGGCAGAAACCTGGGAGGTGGCAGAAGAGGAAAAAACTTGGGAGGGGACAGGGGAGGAAGGCACAGTACGAGGAGGAGGATGAACCTCCACACTTGTAACAGAGCCAGTGAAAGGGAAAGACCCAGGTACAGAGACCGGGAAGGTAAAATGTGGAGGTGGATGAAGGGAAGGAGGGGTTAAAGGAGATTTTTTGGACTTCTGAGAAGTAGAGGGACGATTGGGAAGAGGTGTTGTACGAGGTCTTGTCGATACCAGGGTTTGTTAGGGAGAACACGAAGAAGTGAGAACAGACTGAGGTGTTGAAGTAGGGACATCTGAGCCCAGGACAGCAAAAGAATTAAATACAGGAGTGACTATGGGACTGGCAACTGCAGAGGAGGCTTCAGAAGATGGGACCCCAGAAGTAGGGGGACGTTTTGAAACACGAGAGTAAGAAACACGGGGTACCCTCCCTTGGAGGCGGAGATGAGAAACTGCCATAGCATAAGGGAGACCTTGTGCCTCTTTGAGGTAACGAATTTCCCACTCATTTAGTAGACCTGGCAACGGCGAGAGTATGAAGGGTGAGCCTCATGACAATTAAGGCAAGAGGGAGGTCAACTGCAAGACGTATTAGAATGGTCATCGGCACCACAGACTGGGCATTTGGCTATAGATCTGTAATATTTTGCTGGGTGGCTAAATTGCCAGCAATTCCTACACTGTTGCAGTGTAAGGATCACCTTCCTAACTTGTAACCGATGTCCTGCTACATAAACAGAGGATGGGAATTCACGGCTGTCAAAAGTTAAACGAGCCACATTGCAAGGGTATCGTGTTTGCAGGAAGAACATAAGTGTCTACCTTGAGAATTGGGAGATCTTGGAGTTCCAGCTGTTCGAGAATGTCATTGCCACATGTCTGGAAATTCTGTTGGACTATGGTATGGGGATGAATAACAGTACCACTACAAGAATTGAGGGAATGATGTTTTTCGATAGTGATAGGAATAGTATCGATATGTGAAGGAAGAGAAAGATCATGAGCTTGGGTAGAATTCTGGACTGTGATGATGCGCGTACCACTCTTAAGAGCATGAAAGGAAATATCTCTACCAATGTGGAATAGGAGAGCTTTGCCAATACTATGGTCAGAAAGATAGGCAGTAGAAGAAGTCAGTCTTAAAGTAAAGAATTTAGTCCGCTGTGTGGTCCGTAACTGAGTGTGGAGAGGGAGTGCATGATGTGTCAGACTTTTCCGAGTAGAATGGGAAGGTAACAAAGTAACATCATCAGGAGATTGTCGTTGGCATTTAGAAGTGGGATCTGAGTCGGTCCAATGTGGGACGGGCTGGCGATTCGAAAATTGACGCACCGTAGGGGTATAGGCTGGAAGCATAGTCAAAGGAAAGAGGAGGTCAGACAAATCGAAAGAGTCAGTCAAAACCCCGGCACCTGAAGCAGGTGACAAAACAGTACCAGCAAGAGGTACAGGGGCCTTAGGAGTGTCCGAAGAGTGGCCAAAAGACGAGGCGGGGTTAGAACGGGATGCGGTAACAATAAGGGGCCCGGAGGTAGTGGGGTCATGGATTGGGTACTCCATGGTTAGGTTACTTGTTTCCTTTTGTTTTTAAGAAGAAAAAGAAAGAAAATAAAAAAAAAGAATAAAAAAAGGGGGGGACTGGGAAGGGATAGTTCCTAGGAGGAATGAAAGGGCCAGAAATCTCCCTCTGTGCCCAAGAGGACCTCAGCACCGCAAGTAGCACAGATGCAGCATGGAACCCATGCCATACCCTACCCTTCATGCCAGTAAACCATCAATCTAGGATAGCAACCTCACATCTGCCGAGCTACCTTGGTGGACAAAAGAGAGGGCGGCCGGATATCCGCCACAAAGCATACTTCCTTTGGCCACCACCCCCAGAATCCGAAAGGTGGCTTCCAGAGATACACCCGTCGCCCAAAAGATAGCCAAAGCCACCCTCTGGGATATCGAGAGAGGATCGGGACATCCCAGGCGATCCAGATTCCACGGCAAACTACGCCACCACCAAGAACCTCAATGGAATGGGATGGACCCCGGTACCCTTTCCCCTACCTAGGAACTAGCGCGCCTGTGGGAAAAATCCCAAAGGTCAAAAAGAGGAAGGGCAAATGGGAGGGGTGGGGAAGAGGAGGAGGAAAGGAAAAAGGGGAGGATGGTGAGGATGGGATAGGGAAGGGGGGATTGGGGGTAATTAGGTTTGGTCTGAGGAAGGAGGCCAACAAGTCTAATTCCTCACACTAAGAGCCTCTTCACCATGCCAAGGAGCCCCCCTCGAAGAGGGGCAGTAGGTTAAGCAGAGCAGAGGAAGCAAGATGTAGCTGTATGAGTATTTGGTGACGGGCAACTTTTTTTTTAGTGTATACAATAGGTGTTTGTATTTTATTGCTTGCAGAGTTTTTCTGTAAGGCCCTAGTCTGCAGAGGCCTGTTTATGCGAGAGTACTGTATGGTGTTTTTGCCTGCTGGTTACTAGTCTACCAGGCATAGGTTAAGAGGAGGGTGTGTATGATATGGAGCCTCCCTGTTCATATTTTGTTTAACTCACTAGTAGCAGTGTGATAGTGAGCTAATGTGAATTGGAGCTTGAATTTTTTGTAGTAGTTTATGAGTTGTATACAAGTTACTTAATACAGTGAAACTCCAGTTTTCGGCTGTAATCCATTCCAGAAGGTCAGCCTAAATCTGGAAAGGCCGAGAACCACAGCAATATTTCTCATGAGAAATAATATAAATACAGCTAATCAGTTCCAGACACCCAAAAACATTCTCAAAAAATACATTTTTTTGAAGATTAACTATAGTTTTACATTCACAAAACAATGATAAATATATATAAACATTACATACAATTATTGAAGACTCTTGTTGGTATATGGAAGACAGGGAGATGATAGAGGGAGGCCTGATTATTAGTTGGAAGAGGAATCCCCCTCCATAAGGACCCTCTCTGGGGTTACTTCCCTTCTTTTCTTTTAATGCCACGAGGACCAATTTGAGAGCCACTGGACCCTTGTCACAAAAAATAACTGTCCTGAGTGCTTTGTTTCTGGAGTCTCTTTAAAATTCGCCTGAAGTGGGACAAGGTTTTGTAACTGAACATGTTGCAAATATGGCTTGTTTCAGCTTGGTCAGGGTGATATTTCTTGACAAAACTTTGCACCTCCCTCCACTTTGCACAAATGTTCTTAATCACTGGCCACTCACCTCCTACCCCAAGGACATCCCCAATGCCATGATAGATTCCACAACATGCAGAGGGTCGGCAGGGTCAGCCTCAAACCCTTCAAAATCCTTGTCGAGGACACATTCTGGAAACAATTTTCTCCAAGCACAGATCAAGGTCCTGGAAGTCACTCCCTGCCAAGTCTTCCCTATAAGGCTTATGCAATTGAGGATACTGAAGTGATTCCTCCAGAACTCTCTTAGGGTCAATTCAGTGTCAGAAGTCACTTCAAAGCACCTTTGAAACATTGCTTTGATGTAGAGTTTTTTGAAGTTAGAAATGACTTGCTGATCCATGGGCTAGATGAGAGGAGTGGTTTTAGGAGGCAAGAACTTCACTGCTATAAAACTTAACTCTACAGATAATAGGTCTACCAAGTTTGGAGGATGAGCAGGAGCATTGTCCAGTACCAGGAGGAACTGGACTGGTGCCAAATACATCATGGACCAAGTCAATAAAAATTTGCCTTGTGACCCATGCCTTATTATTAGCTCTTCACAACACACACAATTTACTCTTCACATTGTTTTTCTTGAACACTCTGGGATTTTCAGAGTGGTACACCAGTAAAGGCTTCACTTTGAAATCACCACTAGCATTACCATAGAACAAAGGAGTTAGTCTGTCTTTCATAGGCTTGTGTCCTGGTAGTGCCTTATCCTCCTGCATGATTTAGGTCACTTTTGGCATTTTCTTCCAAAAGAGGCCTGTTTCACCACAAATGAACACTTGTTGGGGGAGGAATCCTTCATCCTCTACTAATCCCTTGAATTCATGCACAAATTTCTCAGCCACATATTTGTCAGAACTTGCAGTGTCACCATGCCTAAAAACACTGTGTATGCCACTATGCTTCTTGAATCTGTCAAACCAGCCTCTGCTGGCCTTAAATTTACTAACAGCAGCACTCATTCCAGCATTTCCTATTACAAGATCCACATGCAACTGCCTTGCCTTTTCACAAATGATCGACTCCATAACACTATCTCCCGCTAACTATTTTTCATTGATCCACACCAACAATAACTTCTCCACATCTTCAATTATTGGTGATCTTTGTTTTCTTAGTATATTTACCCCTTTTGCAACATTAGCTTCCTTGATTTCTACTTTGCAAGGATGGAAGTGATGGTTGATTTGCTTTTCCCATACAACCTGACAAGCTCAAGCACACACATACCACTTTCATGCTTTTTTGCAATTTCTTTCTTGAATTCTATCGTGTTTCTCACTTTCTTTACCGAAGGGGTGGCACTAGGAACTTTCTTTGGGCCCATGGTGGCTTATTTCGCAGTCACAATCAATCAACAACAACAAAAGACAATGAATTATAATGAAATGTTTGGATGAATGCACAGAGCCTTGCTCACTCACCGACAGACACAGCCTGGCTGACTCGCAGATGTGCGGGAGAGGCGGGCAGATGCATCCAATATGGCCAATTTCTGACTCACTGGCCAAAATCCAGGGCAAAAACTTTCAGCCAAAAAAAAAGCGGCCAATTTCCAATTTGGCAAACACTCAGCAGCATAAAAAAAAACAACTGAGTTTCCATGTATATAGATATATTTTTGCATAGGTGAGTTTTTGTGTTGTTTCTTATTCTATACTTATTATTTACACTCATGCTTCATATTTGAATGAAGATACATGCTGTCCCCAAGTGCTGCTTTGTTTTTCAGTGTAATTTAGATGCCCCTGACAGCAGATTGAGCAGCCATTTAGGAGCCGGACATTTTATGTAAGTTTACGATGTTGAAGTCGTAACATGACACTTGTTTTTATAAAGCACTGCTGCAGGGAACCCTGGCTTTGTTTTCACTATTACACACAAACATGTATGTCTGTCTGTCTATCTGTCTTTCTGTCTATCTGTCTACCTGTGTCTATCTAGCTCTGCTATCTGTCTGCCGTGTGTCTGTCTTTCTGTCTGCATGTGTGTGTCTGCCTATGTGTGTGTGTCTTTCCATCTGATTGTCTCTGTTCCTCAGGGAGCTCCTCATAAACTGTTGGATTACGAGCCATTCCCTGATTCCTGAGCAAGTGAAAATGCATATTTACTTGTGTTGTGCTTATAATGTCTTATATCTACTATCTAGGTAGTAGGTTGGTAGAGAGCAACACACCCAGGAAAGTACTACCGTCCTGCCAGATGACTGTGAAAACAGAAACCTGTAACTGTTTTGCATGATGGTAGGATTTCTGGTGGCTTTTTCCTGTCTCATAAACACGCTAGATAACAGGGATATCTTGCTACTCCTATTACACTTTGGTCACACTTCACAGACATGCACATGCAATATATATAATATATATATATATATATATAATATATTATATATATATATATATATATATTATATATATATATATATTATAATAACATACATCTAGGTTTTTCTCCTTTTTCTAAATAGCTCTTGTTCTCTTTATTTCTTCTATTGTCCATGGGGAAGTGGAAAAGAATCTTTTCTCGTAAGCCATGCGTGTGTATGAGGCAACTAAAATGCCGGGAGCAATGGGCTAGTAACCCCTTCTCCTGTAGACATTTACTAAAAAAGAGAAGAAAAACTTTATAAAACTGGGATGCTTGAATGTGCGTGGATGTTGTGCAGATGACAAGAAACAGATGATCGCTGATGTTATGAATGAAAAGAAGTTGGATGTCCTGGCCCTAAGCGAAACAAAGCTGAAGGGGGAGGGGAATCTCAGTGGGGGGAAATAAATGGGATAAAATCTGGAGTATCTGTGTGAGCCGGGGAGGCCTCCCTACCCAGCCAGTCTGGCATTATTTATCAGTGAGTGAAGGTCCCCTCAAGTGCTCCTACGAAATATTTCATAACATTCCACTCATTTTAGTGCTTGCAAGTACTAAATAAGCTACCATGGCTCGAAAGAAAGCTCCTCGTGCCAAGCCTGTGGTAAAGGAGGTGAGAAATATGTACAGTGACAAAGTCTTGGGCCATTTTAGGGAAGTGTTAAAGAGACGCCAGAAACAGAGCTCTCTCCACAGTTACTTTGCGAGACAGGACTCCAGTGACTCTCATGGTGGTCCTAGTGGCATTAAGAAACAGAGAAGAGAAGTAACCCCAGAAAAGAAATTGGTACCTGAGGTGTTGCTGGAAGGGGATTACCCTTCCAAACTGTAAACAATCCAATCTCTCTCCTCCTCCAGTCTCCCATACACTAAGAAGAATCTCCAATAAAGGTAAGCGTTATGCTGTTAATGTTTCATTCATCATTTCCCATTGTATTGTTTATGTACTACATGTATATTTCATGTAAAAAAATTTTTTGTTTTAATACTTCTGGGTGTCAGGAACGGATTAATTGTATTTACATTATTTCTTATGGGGAAAATTGATTCGCAAATCGTAAATTTCGTTTATAGTAGCTCCTCCAGGAACGGATTAATTACGAAAAACGAGGGACCACTGCAGGTGATAAATGTCAGCAACACTGTTATTTGGCCTGACAATGTGGTATTCTTACAACGGATTCATAATGGTAACATTAAGATTGTGTATGTGCAAAACAGTCGTTGAAATTAAACAGATGCTAGATGGGTCAACATATGTTAGCATTTAATCATATACCTGATGACATGAATCCAGCTGATTTCTTGTCACGAGGTTTGACTTATGCTAAATTTAACTCTTTCAGGGTTGGTGCCATACTAGTACAGCTTGCGCACCAGGGTTAATGCCATACTAGTACGCATAAATTCTAGCGGCTTCAAATTAAGCGGGAAACAGCTGGTAGGCCTTGATGTGAGAGAAAGGGTGTGTGAGGTCGGTGTGCATGGTAGAAAAAAATTCTGGGGCCCAGTGGCGCATTGTGGGAATGCCATTTTAGTACACCTTGTTCACCATGCCTCGCGGTAAGAAGCTCCTCACACCTCGGCGAATTGGGACACTTTTGTTCCCCAGTGACAGTTCTAATACAGATGGAAGTGTCAGTGAAGATGAGTTTCAAGGTTTTGGTGAGGTTGTGACTGAAACTAATGACCATAATACTGGTAATGGTGAGGAAAACCTAGATGACCCTCTGCCTTCCACCTCTGCTGCTGGGCCATCTTGTTCGTGTTCAGTTGTACCAGAACCAAAGAGGAAACTCCTATTTTCCCTAATCCCGGAATCAGATGTAAGCATTGGTGATGATAGTGATAGTGAATATGAACTACAAGCTCTTGAAAACAGTTCCAGTAGTGATAGTGAAGTGGAATATTCTCCATTGAAGCGTCAGTGTATACAACGATATATGCGCTCTGGTAGAGTCTCATATGCTATTCCAAGGGGAAGGAGTACATCTCGGAGTACATCTGTGGCTGTACAACAGGAACAGACAGTGAAAATGAAGATGATAGTGTTGCAATTGGGATGGAAAATGTGCATGGTGGTGGTAGTCGTGGTGCCAGCCATGAGGCACCAGCAGTGGGCCATGCTGCCACCCACGCCGCTGCCTCAGCTGATCTACAACAAAGGCCACCATCCCCCACCTACCCACCACACCAACCTCCACAACCACAACTTCCACAACCATAACCACCTGTCAGTATTCAGTACCAACCATCAGACTGCATCTGGGATTGGCAGGAAGCTGCATATTTTGTTCCCAATCCCCATCATTTTGATGAAATTCAAAGTGGAATACAGTCATCTTGTACACTTGGGAACAATGCCACTGAACTGGAATGTTTCGAGTTATTCTTTAACGAACCCCTGATGGAAATTATTGTCAGGGAAAGCAAGAGATACTATGAGTACACCTTGGCAAACACAATACAGTGGACCCCCGGTTCACGATGCTATCGGTATCCGATAAATTAGGTAACCGATGCATTATATCGCAGAGAATTTGCCTTGGTTCCCGTTACAAAACCCGGTATGCGATGCAGTTTGTACGAGATGTGTCCACGCGTGGCATGAACTGCCCCGTGTATGCCAGTGTTTACAAGCCAGCCAGTGTGCGCGCATCTAAGGATACATTTGGTATATTCCATATTATCCATATTATCACTGTTTTTGGTGCTTGTTTCTGCAAAATAAGTCACCATGAGCCCCAAGAAAGCTCCTAGTGCCAACCCTTCGAGACCAAGGGTGCTAATGACTGTTGAAATGTGGAGTGTGGGTGTCAGAGCTGGTCAGGTTGTATAGTAAACCCCAATCAACCATCTCTACTATAGTGAGCAGGAAAACGGCAATCAAGGAAGCTGTTCTTGCAAAAGGTGCAACTGTGATTACGAAACAGCGACTGCAAGTGTTAGAAAATGTTGAGAGACTGTTATTGGTGTGGATAAATGAAAAACAGATAGCAGGAGATAGCATCTCTCAAGCGATCATTTGTGAAAAGGCTAGGCAGTTGCATGACGATTTCGTAAAAAAATTGCCTGCAACTAGTGGCGATGTGAGTGAATTTAAGGCCTGCAAAGGTTGGTTTGAAAGATTTAGAATCGTAGTGGCATACATACATAGTGTGACTTAGGCATGGTTGAGGCTGCCAGTGTTCAGACCACAAAGCGGCTGAAAAAATAAATATGCATGGAATTCAAGGAGTACACAGAGCTGAAGGATTGAAACTGAACAAGTGTTTAATTGTGACGAAAAACAGGCTGTTCTGGAATGAATTTTGCCAAGCAGGACCTACATTACTCGGCGGATAGGCACTCCCAGGACATAAAGCCTATCCAAGACAGGCCTTACTTTCTCTGTGTGCCAATGCTAGGTGGTGATTGCAAAGTGGAAACCTTTATTGGTGGATCATTCCAGAAACTCCCAGAGCGTTCAGGCAAAAGCATATCTCAAGGCTAATTTGTGTGTGCTGTGGAGCGGCAAACAGTAAGGCATGGGTCATGGGACTGTTTCTATGACTGGTTACACCATGATTGCCCCCAATGTGAAAATTTACCTAAGCCGAAATGAAATTAGAACATAAGTAGACCTCCTGGTTAGTGGACAATGCCCTGGTCATCCTACAGATTGGCAGTGAATCACGTAGGGGACTTTTCTGGGGACATGAGTTTCATTAAGGTTCAGTTTTTGCCTCTAATTACCACTCCTCTCCGCAGCCCCATGGACCAGCAGGTCATTTCCAAATCTTCAAGAAAACTGTCCACAAAAGCTATGTTTGAAAAGTGCGCTTTGTAGTGACACAGAAAACTCTATTGACTCTAAAGGAGTTTTGGACGGATCACTTTAACATCCTCAATGTGGTAAAACCTTATAGGTAAGGCTTGGGGGGAGTGACTAAGGAAGACCTTGAAACGCTGCCTGGAAAAACTGGGCCAGAATGTGTAGACAAAAGGATTTCGAAGGGTTTGAGGCTAACCTTGGGAATCCTATGCCAGTGAGGAAAAAACCTTTGTGCATTGGGGGAAGTCCTTGGGGTTGGAGGTTAGTGGGAGAGGATGTGGAGATGTTTGTGGAGGAGGACAATGAAGAACTATACACTGATGAGCTGCTTAGATCATCTCACAGCAATGAGCCACACCTGTGAAAACTGCTGTGGAGGAGGAGATAGAGAAATTTGAAGAAGTTCCTACTTCAAAGTTTAAGGAAATCTGTGCAAAGTGGCTTGAAAAGTGCAAACCTTTATGGATGAAAGATCACCCTCACACAGCTATTGCAAGCCGTGTGGTGACTTTACACTGACATGTTGTGAAAACACTTTAGGAAATCATAAAGGAAGAGAGGTACAGGCCTCTAAAATAAAATTTTTTATAGACAGTATAGGTTCGTGCGACACAAGTCAAGTTGACTCTCAACCTGGTCCTAGTGGCATTAAAAGAAGAAGGGATAGTAACCCGGAAAGGACTTGGACACCTCAAAGTCCTGATGGGAGGGGGATTCCCTTCTAAATGCTAACACCATCCACACTCTCCCACCTTCCCATCCCATCAATCATTCACCAGATCTTCATTAAGCTAAGTGTCAATTTTTCTTTGGTTAATATTATTCTATGTTATTGTTGATATTGTAAATTAGTCTATTGCATTAACTATATATCATAGTAGGTAAAAGTTTTTTTCATACTTTTGGGATCTTGCACGATTAATTTGATTCCATTTATTTTTTATTATGGGGAAAAATTGATTCGCCTCTGATACTTTTGTTTACGATGAGCTCTCAGGAACGATGATTCTAGTGAACCAGGGGTCCATTACTTTCACCATACTCATGCCTAACAGTGGAAGGAGACAACTGTGGCTGAGATGCATATTTGTCTTGGCCACAAATAATGCTTATGCCCATGGTTGTATAGCACAGTGTCAAATCATACTGAACATAAGAACATTAAGAAAGGAGGAACAATGCAGCTAGGCTGTTGGCCCATACTTCAAGGTCCTTTTACCTAATCCATCCCATAAATTTGCCCATACCAATTTTCATTGCCAAACCAATTTTCTATGCCACCAAGAAATAAGCTCTGATAAAACTATCCTCTCTCATATCAAGTCACATCAATCCAACCCCTCTCCATCTGTATGTAATCCAGCCTCTATCTGAAACTATCCAGGTTTTTAGCCTAATAACCCAAAACTAGGAAAAAAATGTTCCACTCATCATCTACCCTATTTCCAAACCAATACTTTCCTAATCCTTTCTAAATATAAACTTGTCTAATTTGAATCCATTACAGCGGGTTCTCTCATGGAGAGATATTCCTAAGACCTTAGCTTATATCCCCTTTATTAATACTCATGCTTCCACTTCATACACCTCGATCATCGTCTCCCCTCATTCTTGTCTAACTAGTGAATGTAATTTAAGGGTCTTCAATCTTCTTAAAGGATGAATTCTAATGTAAGTATAACTTAGTCATTTCTACGCCCCTGAATGTTTTCTAAATGAATTTATGTTCCATTCTTTTAATATGTGAGACAGGACTGAGCTAACTTCTTGATATAAATCCCAGATATCTGTTTTGCCTTATAATGCATGCATAGGCACTGCTGTCTACTCGATTTAAGGTTGTACTTACCATTACCCACCAAATCATTTTACCATTTTATATCGGCTAAGTTCAACATTATTACGCTGGTGGTTGCTAGGGTTATGGACATTTCTGAGCTTTTTTTAGAACTTTACATTTATCTACATTGAACTGCATCTGCACTTTTTCTGACCACGATTGTGTTTGTCTTAAATCCTCCTAAAGTTGTGAGGACATCATCGCCTGAATTGATTGTCCTCCCTCTCTTGTGCCTCAGCAAATTTGTTGATGTCACTAGTACTTCCCCTCGTCAAGGTGTTCTATATATATTATCAACAACAATGGCCTAAAAACGATCCCTGCGGAAATGCCACTTGTTACAGTCCCCACTCAGATTTAAAACCCATTTATGCACACTCTCTGCTTACTATTAGTGAGCCATGAACTTGATCCCAGGACAGCATTTTTCCACAATGCCATGAGCAGCACTTCTTCAAACAGTCTCTGATGAGGTTACTCTATCAAAGCCTTACTAAAATCTAAATAAACAATACCCGTTAAGTAAAGGAACAAGTGAACTAATGTGACATTATACTGTCGGCAACATTTTGCTCTCCAGTCGCTTTGTCAAGCCATACCTGGAGTTTACTGGAGAGAGTTCCGGAGGTCAATGTCCACGGCCCCGTTCTATTGATCAGGCCTCCTGGTGGAATCGACCATGATCAACCAGGTGTTTGTTATGTGGGCCGCACGCAATCCAATGCATTTACGAGCCACAACCCGGCTGGTCAGGATACCGAATTTAGGTGCTTGTCAGTGGCCAGGCTTGAAGTCTGCCATTGGTAATCCCCCATATGTATGCTGTACATGGACCAGAGGAGTTATCCATAGGTCAGCGTTGAGGTGCAATACTAGTGGTAGTAGTATGTAGTAGTAGTGACATAAGCTGTCGTATAAGTAATACAATACTGGTAGAGCAATTAACAGGAGAGACTATGTGATGGCCGGGTTACTGCTTTCAGGAGGATTCTTGCTAAGACTTCAGAGATGGTGAAGTGACTTGTTTGTTTAATTGTATTCGAAACAGCGATTCAGTGCTGGATTCGAGGCCACTTGTTCGTCTGTGGAAATTAGTTTCTTTGATCACTAATTTGGGCCGTCCCTGAATTTCATGAGATGATTGATGGAATTTTAGTGTTGTACACAGGCGATGTTCAAGTTATCATTCCTACATGTGTAAATGTGTTCACCGAGGCGGGTGTTGAGGTTTCTTGCTGTTTTACCTACATAAATCTTGTCGCAGCCTCCACAGGGTATAGTGAAACCCCTGCATTGAGTGGTTTGTGGTGCTTTGATTTTGTCCTGGTTAGATCCTTTATTGAAGTGCTGAAAGTGATGGCGACTCTGGTCTTAGCTTGTGAAAGTACTTTAGAAACGCTCAGTGCAACCTGGCTGTTGGGAAGAATTATAACTTTGTTGGGAGTGGTGTTGGTGCATAGAGAATTAATGATCTGAAGAGCTCTTTTCTTGCAGTCTTTGATGAAAAAGGAAGGAAAATGTAACTCAGTGAAGGTTTGGAGAATGTATGTACATTCTTCATCAAGAAACTCAGGACTACAAATTTGGTATGCTCTTAGGAAAAACCCGATGATGATGCCTCTTTTGGTCTTGGTATCTTGACTGGAATAGAAGTGTGTGTGAGATCATATTTATTGGTGGGTTTCTGATAAACTTGAAATCTTAGGTTGTTGTCTACTTTGTGAACGAGGATGTCGAGGAAAGGTAGCTTGTCATTGGACTCTTCTTCTAGTATAAACTGGATCACTAGTTCAACTCCATTGAGCCTTGCCTGAAGATTCCGTACACCAAAACGTTTGGGAGTTATTACGAGGACGTTGTCCAAGTAATGTAACCAAGTGATGCTTGAAGGGATGATGTTGGCAAAGTGTTCGGACTCTAGGTGTTCTATGTATAAGTTGGCTGGGACAGCACTGATGGGGGACCCCATTCCCATGCCATAGGTTTGTTTGTAGAGCCTGTTATTGAGAGAAAAACAGTTGAAATTAACACAGAGTTCAATCAAGTCAACAAAATCTCTGGGAGATAGAAGAAGATTAAGGTCCTGATTGACTATATGTCATACAACCTCAATGGCTTTTGTGGTAGGTACTTTTGTGAAGAGGGAAGTTATGTCCAAACTGCTTAGTTTCTTGTTACGAATGGAGAGGTTTCGGATGCGGTTGAGAAGGTCGTCTGAGTGTTTAAGGTGAGTGGGGCTGATGGTCCCCAGAAGGCAGGAAAGATGTTTGGCAAGAACTCCAACTAGTTTGTGTGGAGAACTGCCTATACCTGACGTGATTGGTCTGAGAGGAATACAATGGTCCCTCATTTATCGTACTTAATCCGTTCCTGGAAGTGAGACTATTATCAAAATAGACAATTTTCGAATCAATTTTCTCCATAAGAAATAATGTAAATGCAATTAATCCGTTCCTGACACCCAGAAGTATTAAAACAAAAAAATTTTTACATGAAATATACATGTAGTACATAAACAATACAATGGCACATGATGAATGAAACATTAACAGCATAACATTTACCTTCATTGGCGATTCTTCTTAGTGTATGGAAGACTAGAGGAGGAGAGAGATTGAATTACTGTTTGGAAGGGGAATCCCCTTCCATCAACACCTCAGGAAGCAAGTGCTTTTCTGGGGTTACTTCTCTTCTCTGTTTCTTAATGCCCCTAGGACCAGCTTGAGAGTCACTGGAGTCCTGTCTCGCAAAAAAATTGCCCAGAGAGCTTTATTTCTGGCATCTCTTTAAAACTTCCTTAAAATGGGCAAAGACTCTGTCACTGTACAAGTTGCCGATATGGCTTGCAATGTCCTTCTCAGGGTGACGTTTCTCCATAAGTCTTTCCATCCTAACCCACATTTCAAAAATCTCCTTAATTTCTGAATAAGGCACCTTCTTCCATCTCTCTTCCTCCTCCTCTGCAGCAAGATTCTGAGCTGCAATCTGTTGCTCCTCCTGCTGAAGCTCTTGCAGCTCCTCAGTGGTTAGCTCTTTGTTGTGGTCCTCAACCAACTCTTCCACATACTCCAAACTCACATCCAACCCCATGGAACTCCCCAATGCTACAATAGAGTTCATAACTGACATAGGCTCATCAGGGGACACTTCAAACCCTTCAAAATCCCTCTTGTGGACACAATCTGGCCACAAGTTTCTCCAAGCAGAGTTCAAAGTCCTGGTAGTCACTCCCTCCCAAGCCTTACCTATAAGGCTTATGCAATGGAGAATAGTGAAGTGTTCTTTCCAAATATCTCTTAGGGTCAAGTGAGTGTATGAGGTCACATTAAAGCATCTTTCAAACATTGCTTCGGTGTAGAGTTTTTTAAAGTTTGAAATGACCTGCTGGTCCATGGGCTGGAGGAGAGCAGTGGTATTCGGGGGCAAGAACTTTACTGTGATGAACCCAAACTCCTTCAGAATTAGGTCATCCAAGTTTGGAGGATGAGCAGGTGCACTGTCCATTACTAGGAGGCACTTGAGATCCTATTTCTTTTCCGGGAGGTAATTCTTCACACTAGGGCCAAACACTTCATTGAACCACTTGACGATAATTTCCCTCGTGGCCCATGCCTTATTATTAGATCTCCAAAACACACACAATTTACTCTTCCTAACATTGTTTTTCTTGAACACTCTGGGATTTTCAGAATGGTACACTAGTAACAGCTTCACTTTGAAATCCCCACTAGCATTAGCACAAAACATGAGCATCAGCCTGTCTTTCATAGGCTTGTGTCTTGGCAGTGCCTTTTCCTCCTGAGTAATGTAGGTCCTCTTTGGCATTTCCTTCCAAAAGAGGCCTGTTTCATCACAGTTGAACACTTGTTCAGGTTTCAGTCCTTCAGCCTCTATGTACTCTTTGAATTCCTGCACATATTTTTCAGCCGCTTTTTGGTCTGAACTGGCAGCCTCACCATGCCTTATCACACTATGTATGCCAGTACGCATCTTAAATCTCTCAAACCAGCCTTTGGTGGCCTTAAATTCACTCACATCACCACTAGTTGCAGGCAACTTCTTTACCAAATCGTCATGCAACTGCCTAGCCTTTTCACAAATAATCGACGTCATAAGACTATCTCCTGCTAATTGTTTGTTGTTTACCCAAACCAATAATAACTTCTCAACATGTTCGAGTACTGGTGATCTCATTTTTGTCAGCATATTTATCCCCTTTGCAACAACAGCTTCTTTGATTTCCTTTTTCTTGGCTGTGATGTTAGATATGGTTGTATGGGATTTGCTATACAGTGGACCCCCGGTATTCGATATTAATCCATTCCTGAGAGCTCATTGAATACCGATAATATAAAAAACCGAATCAATTTTCCTCATAAGAAATAATGGAAATCAAATTAATCCGTGCAAGACACCCAAAAGTATGAAAAAAAAAAAATTTACTACATGAAATATTAAGTTTAATGCAATAGAATAATTACAATAACAATAAAATAATTGACACTTACCTTTAATGAAGATCTGGTGATGATTGATGGGATGGGAGGAGGGGAGATGTGTTAGTGTTTAGAAGGGGTATCCCCTTCCATTAGCACTTGAGGTAGCAAGTCCTTTTCCTGGGTTACTTCCCTTCTTCTTTTAATGCCACTAGGACCAGCTTGAGAGTCACTGGACCTCTGTTGCACAACAAATCTGTCCATAGAGCTCTGTACCTCCCATTCCTTTATGATTTGTCTAAAATGGGCCACAACATTGTCAATGTAACAGTCACCAGCATGGCTTGCAATAGCTGTGTTAGGGTGATTTTCATCCATAAAGGTTTGCACTTCAACCCACTGTGCACACATTTCCTTAATTTTTGAAGTAGGCACAATGGATTCCACAACTGGCATAGGCTTCTCAGGGATAGCCCCAAACCCTTCAAAATCTTTCTTAATTTCCATACTAATTCTCACCCTTTTTACCACAGGGTTGGCACTAGAAGCTTTCTTGGGGCCCATGGTGACTTATTTTGCAGAAACAAGCACCAAACACCGTGATAATATGGATAATATGGAATGTATCGAATGTATCCTTAGATGCACGCACACTGGCTGGCTTGTAAACACTGGCCCACACGGGGCAGTTCAGGCCACACGTGGACAGGTCTAGTACAAATTGTATCAAATACCGGGTTTTCAATTGAATACCGAGGAAATTTTTTTGTGATATAATGCATCGAATACCAGATTTATCGAATACCGATGCCATCGAATACCGGGGGTCCATTGTACATCTTGGCCAGTTCGCACACACATACACCACTTTCATATTGTTCAATGATGTTTTTCTTAAATTCAATTGTATTTTTCACCTTCTTTACCAAAGGCTTGGCACTAGGAGATTTCTTTGGAGCCATGGTAGCTTATTAAACACTTGCAAGCACTAAAATGAATGGAATATTATGAAATATTTCGTATGAACAAGTGAGGGGACCATGACTCAAGAAATCGTAATGACACGATTGCAAATAAACCATACCCCCGGCCGGGATTGAACCCGCGGTCATAGAGTCTCAAAACTCCAGCCCGTCGCGTTAGCCACTAGACCAGCTAGCCACAATATGATTCATCCAACTAGATATATTTCTACACCATGGGAAAGTTAGCACAGGCACCTCTGTGACCACAAATGCAAGTTTTTACAGACGAATCTCCAGCTAGCGTGGCCATGACAAACTCTAGCTAACGCGACGGGCTGGAGTTTTGAGACTCTATGACCGCGGGTTCAATCCCAGCCGGGGGTATGGAGGGGACCATCGCTCACTGGTAAACAATGGCACACTGGCTGGGAAGGAAGGACAACGTGCTCAGAGCTGTGAGTATGCATCCAGGACAAAAGACGATTAACGAGTTAACGGACCATTTGCGAGCCAATGTTTGGACGAAATAACGCAATGATTTCCGAAAAGGACGACTATCGAGCAGGACTATTATCGAGGGACCACTGTATTGTGTTTATGGATCTTAGGTAAACCATACATGTGTGCTGGTTTAGGGTTGCTGGGTAACAAGTACAGAAGTTTCTTCCTTTCTCTAGTGCATTTGAGCAGTTGTCTGGTTTTGCATAGAAAAACTTTGGTGTCTCCACTGTTGAGTTCTGTTGGGTTCGTATGTAGACTGATCACTCAAAAGGTTCATCATTTTAGTGTTGTAGGCACTGGTGTTGAGTATGACGACTTCACCTCCTTTGTTGGTGGTGGTGACGATAATGTTGGAGTCATTGGTGAAGTCCTTAACGGCAGTGATGTATCATCTACAAAGATTAGGAGAAGAAGGTTCACATAAAGCTACAGTGAGAATGCCCTGTATATAACCCCTCTGGAAGTTGCTGTCACTGTGTCTATGGTTCCTGGTAAGTAGGTTGAGTTGATAGTTAAGTATGCATATGTTGGTGGTAAATTTGAGTTCCAGACTCAGTGCTTGTTTCTCGTAGTCAGTTAAGGTGCATGACGATAGGTTATTTATCAGGGATTTGCATCTCATTTCCTTTCATCGACTGTTAGTGCAGAGGTACTGAAGTTTGCGATTGAGTTTGATCTGTTGGAGGTTGGCTGTTGTGACTGTGCTGAGAATATGCTGAGAATAGGTTGGTCAATCTGAAGATTGGCCCTCATATTTCTTGCAGTTTCAAAGGTTTCCTTGGTGATGTTAGAAAGTTCTTCGGCACATTTAGTTAAGTAAGCTTGGGTAGCTGGAGAGAAAGGGTGTTTGGAGTTGGAGAGTTGTGCAGTAGACTTAGGGATCACCTTCTTGGCCAGGCAATCTTGTAGGAAGCTGTGTCTGTTGCGATAACTGTGAGCATGAAGAAGGGTGTCCAAATAATGTCTGCATGAAATGTCCATTATGGTTCGGTGTCCGACAGATTGTAATAATGTTGGTAGAATTGCCACAAAATGTAAAGCAAAAGGAGACAAGTGCAACTAATGTGACATTTTATTGTGGCAATGCTTCACTCTCCAGGAGCTTTGTCAAGCTGTAACAAACAGTACATGGACACAGAGGGTATATATAGGCTCACAGTGAGCTGCAATACTAGTGGTAGTAGTAGTAGTAGTAGACATAAGTTGTAGTAGTAGTAATACAATATGGTAGAGCAATTAACTTGTACATGAGTAAAAAGATATAAAAGCTATTACTTGGGTAACATAAAAATAGGTTGGACAAATATAGACTGGATAGAGAAGGCCTGTTTCAGTGTTCACTTTCTGTAATGTGCTTTGTGTAGTATTTACAGGAGAGACTATGTGATGGCAGGGTTTACTGTTTTCAGAAGGATTCTTGCTAAGACTTCAGAGATGGTGAAGCTGCCTTTGATTTGTTTAATTGTATTCGAAACAGCAATTAGTGCTGATTCGAGGCACTTGCGTCTGCAGAAATTAGTTTCTTTGATCACTAATTGGGCGCCCCTGAATTTCATGAGATGATTGGTGTTGTACACACAGGCGCTGTTCAAGCTATCATTCCTACATGCGTAAATGTGTTCATTGAGGCGGTGTTGAGGTTTCTTGCTGTTTCACCTACATAAATCTTGTCGCAGCCTCCACTGGTATATTGTAAACCCCTGCATTGACTGGTTCATGGTGCTTTGATTTTGTCCTAGTTAGATCCTTTATTGAAGTGCTGGAAGCGATGGCAACTCTGGTGTTAACTTGTGAAACTACAGTGGTCCCTCAATAATCGTCCGGCCTGAAAGTCGTCCATTTCGGAAATAGTCCCATTATTTTGTCTAAACACTGGCTCGCAAATGGTCCGTTAACTCGCTAATCGTCTTTCATCTTGGACACGTACTCACGCTCTGAGCCGCCTCCGCCTCCCTTCCCAGCCAGTGTGCCATTGTTTACCAGTGAGCGACGGTCCCCACATATGTTCATACGAAATATTTCACAATATTCCATTCATTTTAGTGCTTGCAAGTGCTAAATAAGCTACCATGGTTCCAAAGAAAGCTCCTAGTGCCAAGCCTTTGGAAAAGAAGGTGAGAAATAAGATTGAATTTAAGAAAAACATCACTGAACAATGTGAGAGTGGCACACGTGTGGGCAAACTGGCCAGGATGTATAACAAATCCCATACAACCATCTTCTATCATTGCAAAGAAAAAGGAAATCAAGGAAGCTGTTGTTGCAAAGGGGGTAAATATGCTGACAAAAATGAGATCAACAGTACTCAAAGATGTTGATTAGTTATTATTGGTGTGGATAAACGAGAAACAATTAGCAGGAGATAGTCTTATTTGTGAAAATACTAGGCAGTTGCATGACGATTTGGTAAAGAAATTGCCTGCAACTAGTGGTGATGTGAGTGAATTTAAGGCCAGCAGAGGCTGGTTTGAGAGATTTAAGAAGTGTACTGGCATACACAGTGTGATAAGGCGTGGTGAGGCTGCCAGTTTGGACCAAAAAGCGGCTGAAAAATATGTGCAGGAATTCAAGGAGTACATAGAGGCTGTAGGACTGAAACCTGAACAAGTGTTCAATTGTGACGAAACAGTCCTCTTTTTGAAGAAAATGACAAAGAGGGCCTACATTACTCAGGAGGAAAAGGCACTGCCAAGACACAAGCCTATGAAAGACAGGCTAACACTCATGTACTGTGCTAATGCTAGTGGGGATTTCAAAGTGAAGCCGTTACTATTGTACCATTCTGAAAATCCCAGAGTGTTCAAGAAAAACAATGTTATGAAGAGTAAATTGTATGTGTTTTGGGGATCTAATAATAAGGCATGGGTCACGAAGAACATTTTTGTCGAGTGGTTCAATGAAGTGTTTGGCCCTAATGTGAAGAATTACCTCCTGGAAAAGAAATTGGATCTCAAGTGCCTCCTAATAATGGAGAATGCACCCGCTCATCCTCCAAACTTGGGTGACCTAATTCTGAAGGAGTTTGGGTTCATCACAGTAAAGTTCTTGCCCCCGAATACCACTGCTCTCCTCCAGCCCATGGACCAGCAGGTCATTTCAAACTTTAAAAAACTCTACACCAAAGCATGTTTCAAAGGTGCTTTAATGTGACCTCAGACACTCACTTGACCCTAAGAGATTTTTGGAAAGAACACTTCAGTATTTTCCATTGCATAAGCCTTATAGGTAAGTTGTGGCATGCAAAGAGTACGTAACCTTTATTCGGCGCATGTACACACCCTCATTTACAGGCTATCTCCCCCAACCAGCAAACCAGGTTGCTGAGAGTTGATGATGGGGCCCCGTTGTTCAACTAGTAACCAGGTTCCAGCCAATAAGAAGATGGTTTCGGCAATTGCAGAGGTTATGTGGGAACCACTCTCCTGTCTGCCCTTGTCATTCCCATTCTAGAGCTGGTTGAAGCACGGTCTGCTCTCTTGTGGCTTCTATTTCTGCCTTGCTTACCATGGAGTGCACTAATACTTATCACTGTACATAGTGTACATATTGCTGTTCTAAATTGGTGAAAGATAATATAAGTCTAAGCTTTTTCTGCTGTGTTTATTTTGCTCCCTCTACACCCAGGATAACAGGCCATTTGGATTCCTGGGTTGTAATATGGGGGCCTGTCCGGGATCTGGAGCTGGACTTAGAGAAACGGTTGAGCTTAGGGTGAAGCTGGTAGCAGGAACATTGTGCAGCTTGCTGTCTGGCATTGCATTAGCTTTGCCAACACTTTACAAATTTTGCGTGTCAGTTACTTTGTTATGGTCAGCCTTGCTATTGTGTGATCGTTCAACAGCTCGCTACTAGCTTGTTCAGTGTGCTCACTTCGCTAAGGTCAATCTTGTAGAACAGTGTGTAGCTGTCTGTCATTACTTTACAAATTTTGCGTGTCAGTTGCAGCCAACTTTGGTATTGCGTATCCAACTTGTATGCGTATTTTGCAATTGTACTGTGCATAGCTAAGCGTGTTCTGCAAATTAACGTGTTACGTTGGGGTATCCTGCAATCGTACTGTGCATATCTAAGCGTGTTCTGCAAGTAACATTACGTTGGGCTATTCTGCAATCGTACTGTGCATAGCGAATAACTTATGCCACCTAGATGAGTCAGACGTCTGGTGTCGGCATATACTTTGCATAACCTACCTAAATTGTCCCTACAGCATTGTTGGCAAATTGCTCGTTCCATTGGCATTAAATACAAACGCACTCTCACAGCTGCGCAACTGCGTTCAGTGATTGCTGACAAACTTCAAGAAGAAGAGATGGCACATCAGACTCCTCCCTCTACGGGAGCTAGGGCAAAAACTACTATGTCTCGCAGGATGAAGATGATACACCAACGGAGCAAAACAGTGAGTCTAGTGCAGCTGGGTTGTCTCAAGGTGAATCAGCGTCTTTGGTACTTGAGCTGGCAAAAATCAATCTTGAGCAAACTAGGGAACAGAGAGCAGTTGCAAGGGAAGAATTTGATAGGGAAAGAGAAAGGTGGCAGTTTTCACATTCTGTAAATGATTTTAGTTTACATAAAGCAGTACAGTTTGTTCCCCACTTCAATGAGGCCGAACCAGAACAATTTTTTGAAAGCTTTGAAAATCAGGCTCGAGCCTTGAGGTGGCCGAACAGCATTGGCCATCGTTGGTTCATATAGAATTGTTTGGTAAGGCACAGGAATTTACGTCAGCATTAAATGACGCTGAATTTTCTGATTATCAAGTAGTGAAGACCACAGTGTTGGGAGCATATACATGTTATTTTTTATTATTATCACACTGGCCGATTCCCACCAAGGCAGGGTGGCCCGAAAAAGAAAAACTTTCACCATCATTCACTCCATCACTGTCTTGCCAGAAGGGTGCTTTACACTACAGTTTTTAAACTGCAACATTAACACCCCTCCTTCAGAGTGCAGGCACTGTACTTCCCATCTCCAGGACTCAAGTCCGGCCTGCCGGTTTCCCTGAATCCCTTCATAAATGTTACTTTGCTCACACTCCAACAGCACGTCAAGTATTAAAAACCATTTGTCTCCATTCACTCCTATCAAACACGCTCATGCATGCCTGCTGGAAGTCCAAGCCCCTCGCACACAAAACCTCCTTTACCCCCTCCCTCAACCTTTCCTAGGCCGACCCCTACCCCGCCTTCCTTCCACTACAGACTGATACACTCTTGAAGTCATTCTGTTTCGCTCCATTCTCTCTACATGTCCGAACCACCTCAACAACCCTTCCTCAGCCCTCTGGACAACAGTTTTGGTAATCCCGCACCTCCTCCTAACTTCCAAACTACGAATTCTCTGCATTATATTCACACCACACATTGCCCTCAGACATGACATCTCCACTGCCTCCAGCCTTCTCCTCGCTGCAACATTCATCACCCAAGCTTCACACCCATATAAGAGCGTTGGTAAAACTATACTCTCATACATTCCCCTCTTTGCCTCCAAGGACAAAGTTCTTTGTCTCCACAGACTCCTAAGTGCACCACTCACTCTTTTTCCCTCATCAATTCTATGATTCACCTCATCTTTCATAGACCCATCCGCTGACACGTCCACTCCCAAATATCTGAATACGTTCACCTCCTCCATACTCTCTCCCTCCAATCTGATATTCAATCTTTCATCACCTAATCTTTTTGTTATCCTCATAACCTTACTCTTTCCTGTATTCACCTTCAATTTTCTTCTTTTGCACACCCTACCAAATTCATCCACCAATCTCTGCAACTTCTCTTCAGAATCTCCCAAGAGCACAGTGTCATCAGCAAAGAGCAGCTGTGACAACTCCCACTTTGTGTGTGATTCTTTATCTTTTAACTCCACGCCTCTTGCCAAGACCCTCGCATTTACTTCTCTTACAACCCCATCTATAAATATATTAAACAACCACGGTGACATCACACATCCTTGTCTAAGGCCTACTTTTACTGGGAAAAAATTTCCCTCTTTCCTACATACTCTAACTTGAGCCTCACTATCCTCGTAAAAACTCTTCACTGCTTTCAGTAACCTACCTCCTACACCATACACTTGCAACATCTGCCACATTGCCCCCCTATCCACTCTGTCATACGCCTTTTCCAAATCCATAAATGCCACAAAGACCTCTTTAGCCTTATCTAAATACTGTTCACTTATATGTTTCACTGTAAATACCTGGTCCAAATATAAAAAGATTTTCAATCTAAGCAGGCAGCAGCTTGGTCAATCCCTGGTGGATTTTGTAAGACAGCAAACCAAAGCTTTTACCAGCTGGTATAAAGCAAGTGGTGTCTCTACCTTTGAGGAGCTGGTACAGTTTATTCTGATTGATAACCTGCTGGAGTCTGTGGGACCAGAGGTTCGAGTCTTTCTGCAGGATCGTGACTTAACCACTGCATTGGAGGCAGCCAGGTTGGCTGATACCTTCGAAACTAACCGCTCCTTGTCCGAGCGGTCCCGTCTCTCTTTTCAACAGCCTGGCATGAGCAGAGATCGTCAACCTTGGGGAATGAAGTGCCAGCTGGAGGGAGAACGTCTACGTCAGCCAACTAAGTCACCTGGTGAGCCACGCTTCTCAACTTATGGTCCACCTGCTGAGAGACAAACTACTCAACATTGTTGTTATGACCAAGGTCATAATGTGATTAATTTATATGTATTATCCACTTAATATTATACTCTGGGTTTCTTTAATATTAGCTAAATTAAAGATTCCACTAGTTTATAATATTATCTGATTTAGGAATATACCCGGGTATGATGTATATATATATATATCTTGAGTAATGTGTTAGATAGGTACACCTGGCTAAGGTTTATAACAAGGTATCTCCATTGGTGGGTAGTTTGCACCGCTCTACCCTCTCCCCCTTTTGACGAGTTGATGTCATGAAGGAATTTACTGTATATGGCAGTTCACTCTCTCTGCTGACTGAGTGTGCATTGACTGAGCTACCCTCCTAGTACTCCGCCTTATTCTCACTTGGATAGAGAATTGGGTTATAGAAACTTCTGATCCAGCTTGTGGTTTATTGTGAAGTCTGCTGACAATCATATACTGTTATCTTCAGGTTACGATGTGACGACCAGTGTCAAGCTTAGAACTTTGTGATATATTCCTTATGCCAGGGAGTTACTCAGTGAAAGTGTTAATTCTCAATATATGTACTTGCACACAAGTAATGTTACTATTGAGGAAGCGGTAATATTCCTCTGATCATTATCAAGTGTAGTGACCATATTGACATGTACATTCTATTTAAGAGTTTTCTTGTGAAGGAAAGTTTCTGACAGTGATATTTAATAGATATTTATGAATATCTAAAGTATTTAAGCTTTTAAATAAAAAGAAACTTGAAAAGACTGAGTAACTATTATTTGTGCCTTACATTTCTAAGTTTGGAACCATATCCTTTCATTCTATGAAGTGTGTTGTTACGGAGTGCACTAACCTGGCTAAAGATTAAGATTTGAACCGTAACAAGTGGGGGCCTGTCCGGGAGCTTTGAACTTCTTGACCATGGATCGTGACATATCACAGTTGGTGAAGGACCTGACTCCAGATACGCTGAAGACTTTACCACTACAACAATGCTGGCAAGTTGCTAGATATTTAGGAGTTTCATATAACAATCGTTATATAGCGAGTACTGTCCATTCTATAATACAGAACATACTGTTTTCTCAGCCCTCTGACACTGTCCCGAGGTTGGACTCGCATGACAAAACACCCTCGGAGGAATCTTTGTCCCTTGGAGTAGCTCATTTGGTGGCTTCATTTGAAGGCCTCACTTTGGGAGCAGAGGCTATGTCTCGGGACAACGTACCGCCTGATTCGTGTAATAAGAGCCCATTAGCTAGCCCTGGTCATGTGGGGGCGACCGGAGGTGGAGCTCGTCCCAAGCTTCGCCTAGAGGGACTCTCTCCTCCCACTCCTCCAGTACCTTTGACTCCTCTCACACTCGAACACTTTCAATGTCTGGAACATCTTATAAAGTTGCAAACAGAGCAACTGGAATCCCAGCGCCTGCTGTATAAAGAAGAGTTCGAGAGGGAAAACATCAGATTCGAGAGGCAAAAAGAAGAAAAGAGTAAGTCGCCTGCTACTCAAACCTTGACCTTTGACCTGCACAGGGCTGCCTCATTAGTGCCCAGATTTTGTGAAACAGACTTGGACACTTACTTCAACACATTTGAGAATCAGGCACGAGGGATGAGATGGCCTCGTGAACATTGGGCTACCTTACTTCACACCACTCTTAAGGGTAAGGCTCAATCATGTACTGCAGCTCTCCCGTATGATAAATATGCAGATTACGAGGCAGTTAAGAAGATCATTTTAAAGGAGTATGACTTACTTCCTGTAAGTTATCAGCGCACCTTCCGCTCTCTACGAAGACTGCCCGGCCAAACCTGGGTAGAATTTGCCCGGCAAAAGAAGGTGGCTCTAGAGCGATGGTTGAGGTCATCGGGGTGTGATACTATGGAGCGTCTGATGCAGTTGATCTTGCAAGAAGCATTTCAGAACTCTCTGACGGGTGATGTACGCTCCTTTGTTATCGAACACCAGACTGCAGATGTGTTGGCCTCTGCTTCTCTAGCTGATCACTTTGAGATAACCTCTCAATTGACCAAGGAAAAAGGGTCTAGAGAGAAAGCCAGGTTATGTTCTCCTAAGAGTCAGTCTTTCTCTCCTAGGAAAATGGATCAGCAGACCTCTCCTCCTCATTCAGCAAAAGCCTACCAGAGTGTCGTCCACAGTAATGGTAAAGGAAAACCATCTTACGAGGGAAATGCATCAAGAAGAGGCCCAACTTGCTCTTATTGTCAGAAACCAGGCCATTGGAGGCGCTCATGTTTCCAATTAAATCGAGACCGTAGGCGGTCAGGTTCTGAAACATTACCTGTACAGATGACGTCTTCCTCAAAATCGAAGTGCCTAATTCCCTCTGAGTTGTTCGCAGACAAAGTTTCGGAAGCCATGTTGCCTTACTTCTTTAAGGGTAAGGCTGGTGTTACAGAGGACCAAATGGTGGACATAGTATCCTATCGGGATACGGGAAGCTACCTGACCTTACTGAGAAAAGGAGTACTTCCTCTAAATGATGACACTTATATTAACCTGGATGTTTTGCTAGAAGGTTACGGTGGCACTATCACAAGAGTACCCCTTCATAAGGTATATGTGAATGTAGATTCATATCAAGGTGAAGCTGTTGTGGGCCTTTCTGAAACTGATTTTCCCATTAAGAATGTAGATCTATTGGTGGGAAATGATTTAGGAAGAGGAGGAATTTGCCAAGAACCTTATGTTATAGAGAAGTTCTCTGGAGAGAATTATGCCATTGAAGGGTGTAAGGAAGGTCCTCGTCTATTCCCTCTTACAGCCATAACCAGGGCTATGGCTAAGAATTTGGAACCACTGCCTACTCCTGATGAACCCTCTGATTGGGGTTTGGATGCTCTGTTCAGTGCCAGTGATCAACAAGAAGTCGAAAATCAGCCTCCAAGATCCCAAGTGGTAGATTTTGCCCCATTACGGAGTAGCGATTTTAATCGTGAAAATTTAGTAAAAGAACAGCTTGAGGACCCGTCGTTGAAACAGGCAAGGGATCAAGCGCTTACTGAGATGGAAGCTGAGGGTAAGGAAGAATGTTTTTATTACTCTGACGGTATCCTGATGAAGAAATTTCCGTCGACTTCAGCTAATTCATGTCTCAAGCCAAAACAGCTTTTGGTTTTACCTGTCCGGTTTCGGGAGTTAGCATTGGAAGTGGTACATTCTAGCCCCATGGGCGGACACTTGGGAATAAGAAAGACTTTAGGAAAATTAGCCCGATATTTCTTCTGGCCCAAGATGAAGAATACCGTGACTGAGTACTTGAGAAACTGTGCTATTTGCCAGCTCATTGGGAAGCCTGCACAAAAACCTCCTCCTGCACCCCTCTTGCCTATTGCCGTAGAAGGCGAACCCTTCTCTCGGCTCGTAATAGACTGTGTGGGACCTCTCCCAAAAACTAGGCTTGGCAATCAATATCTTCTTACGATAATGGATACGACTACTCGGTATCCAGAGGCTGTGCCCCTTCGCAAGATTAGTGCCAAGGCTATTGTGAGAGTCCTATTTAGATTCTTCGCACAGTTCGGATTCCCTAAGGAGATTCAATCTGACAGAGGGACGAATTTCACATCAAAGATTTTCCGTGAAGCTATGTCCAGGGTCGGAGTTAAACCTATTGTTTCAACAGCATATAGACCCCAAACCCAGGGTGTCATAGAGAGGTTTCACCAAACCCTGAAGATCATGATGAGGGCATACTGTGAGCAGTTCTCAACGGACTGGGATGAAGGTATTCCTTTCCTCCTCCTTGCCTTAAGAGAGAGCGAACAGGAGAGTTTAGGATTTAGTCCTTTTGAACTCATTTATGGTCATGCGGTCAGAGGACCATTAGTAATGTTAAAGGACGTATGGTCTGGGAAAATGGAGCCTTCTTTATGTTTATCCCCCTCGGCAATGCAAAAACACTTGGTTTTTACTCGGCAATTGGCCGCTGACAACCTCCGACAAGCTCAAAACCGTATGAAACAACATTATGACAAGACTGCTGTTGAGCGTTCATTAAATGTGGGAGACAAAGTGTTAGCTTTAAAGCCGGTGCCAGGCCATACCTTGCAACCCAAGTATGAGGGTCCAATGGAGGTGATTAAGAAGCTGAGTAAGGTAAATTACGTGGTAAGAACACCAGGAAGAAGAAAGTCGACCCGAACTTACCATATAAATCAGCTAAAGAAATACTACGAGGGACTTGTTCCTGTGGCTGCGGTGAGGTCACCGGAAGGTGACTCTAGTAAAGAAGATTGTTCACGTGGAGTAGAGATAAGACTGAAGAACTCAGAAATAATGGAAACCTTAGATGAGTATCTCGGTAACTTAGAAAAGGAAAGATCAAGTGAAATCCGAGACTTGATTTCCACTTATGGAAGTCTCTTTGGAGATATCCCCAGACAGTGCACCATGGGGATCCACGATGTTGACGTGCAAGGAGCTGCTCCGATTAAACAAGCTCCATATAGAGTCAGCCTAGTAAAGAATAAAGCGCTGCGGGAGGAAATAAGTTTCTTGTTCGATCATGGTTTGATTGAACATAGCAAAAGCCCTTGGGCTTCACCGTGTGTCCTTGTACCCAAGTCGGATGGTTCATTTAGAATGTGTACCGACTATCGGAAAGTAAATTCCCTAACAGTGCCTGACGGATTCCCCCTTCCTAGGGTTGACGACTTAATAGACAGCGTTGCCAGTGCTAAGTATGTCAGTCGTTTGGACCTCCTGCGTGGTTATTATCAAGTGCCTTTATCGCCCCGAGCGCAGGAGATTTCTTCTTTCACTGTGCCTGGAGGCCTGTTCAACTACAGGGTGATGCCCTTCGGGCTCTGCAACGCTGCCTCGACCTTCCAGAGGCTTATGAATCGGCTAACGTACGACTTGGAAGGAACGGAAGCCTACCTAGATGATCTAGTAGTATTCAGCGATGACTGGCCTCAACACCTGATTCGACTGGAAGCACTCTTGAAAAGGCTAGATGAACACCATTTTACCGTCAACCTTGCCAAGTGTGAGTTTGGTCAGGCCCGGATAAAATATCTGGGATTTAATATAGGGCAAGGCACGGTTGCCCCCGTTAATGCAAAGATTCATGCTATTGTGGATTTTCCTGCTCCACAGGACAAGAAAGGTGTACAGAGGTTTCTAGGGATGGCCGGTTACTACCGCCAGTTTTGCCCTAATTTTTCGCAAGTGGCAGCACCGCTGTTTGAACTTACAAGTTCTAAAGTTCCTTTTAAATGGACGACTACAAGTGAGTTAGCCTTTACTCGTCTAAAGCGTCTACTTGGTTCCTCTCCAGTTCTACAGAGTCCGGTGTTTGACGCTCCCTTTACTTTACAAGTGGATGCCAGCGAGTATGCAGTCGGTGCTGTCCTTCTACAACCTTCCTCCTCTTCTGATATTTTACACCCAGTCTGTTATTTTTCTGCAAAATTGAAACCCCATCAATTAAGTTATGCAACCGTTGAAAAGGAGGCACTAGCATTGGTCTTAGCCTTGGAACACTTTGAGGTCTATCTCGGGACTACCCCTCATAAAATTAGAGTAAAAACAGATCATAATCCCTTAACCTTTTTAAACACCATGAAGGCTAAGAATGCTAGAATACAAAGATGGTCCCTTAGGATACAACCTTTTTCTATAAGTATTAACCATATTAGAGGAGCTGACAATGTGATTGCTGACACACTGTCCCGTCCTTAAGACATGTTATTAAATTTGAATTTACAAAAGAGGATTTATAGTACATTTTTATAGTTATGTATTTGTTTAATGCATTTTCTTAATGCTATTTGTTTACTTACAGTTATCTGATTCTTGTAACCACTGAGGAGACCTGTCATGTAAGCCACCATATGGTATCCAGAACTTATTTCTGTGGTGGCAGTCTCCTGTTGTCTTACCCTGACTTCTCCTGCTACCAATGGTCACTTAAGGGCTCTTTATGAGAAACGCCTCTATCAGAAGCTCTGATTACGTGGTGTCTACACCTACGTGGTTTGGCGACACCAGACTTTTAATTTTCTTGTTGGAGAAGCAACATTTGTCATCAGGGTCTTTGTCAGAGGAATGACTTGTATTCTGGCTTATATTCTGTTTTTGAAGTCCTCTTTTACGGCGAAGTTTAGTCCCCGAAAGGGGGGGGGGGTGTTATGACCAAGGTCATAATGTGATTAAATTATATGTATTATCCACTTAATATTATACTCTGGGTTTCTTTAATATTAGCTAAATTAAAGATTCCACTAGTTTATAATATTATCTGATTTAGGAATATACCCGGGTATGATGTATATATATATATCTTGAGTAATGTGTTAGATAGGTACACCTGGCTAAGGTTTATAACAAGGTATCTCCATTGGTGGGTAGTTTGCACCGCTCTACCCTCTCCCCCTTTTGACGAGTTGATGTCATGAAGGAATTTACTGTATATGGCAGTTCACTCTCTCTGCTGACTGAGTGTGCATTGACTGAGCTACCCTCCTAGTACTCCGCCTTATTCTCACTTGGATAGAGAATTGGGTTATAGAAACTCCTGATCCAGCTTGTGGTTTATTGTGAAGTCTTCTGACAATCATATACTGTTATCTTCAGGTTACGATGTGACGACCAGTGTCAAGCTTAGAACTTTGTGATATATTCCTTATGCCAGGGAGTTACTCAGTGAAAGTGTTAATTCTCAATATATGTACTTGCACACAAGTAATGTTACTATTGAGGAAGCGGTAATATTCCTCTGATCATTATCAAGTGTAGTGACCATATTGACATGTACATTCTATTTAAGAGTTTTCTTGTGAAGGAAAGTTTCTGACAGTGATATTTAATAGATATTTATGAATATCTAAAGTATTTAAGCTTTTAAATAAAAAGAAACTTGAAAAGACTGAGTAACTATTATTTGTGCCTTACATTTCTAAGTTTGGAATCATATCCTTTCATTCTATGAAGTGTGTTGTTACGGAGTGCACTAACCTGGCTAAAGATTAAGATTTGAACCGTAACAATTGTGCATCTCGACAACAGTATTCAGAGAGACACCAGCCAGAGCGACACCAGTTGCAACGTCTGCAGGGAGTAAAGGGCAAGCCTGTCATCTGCTTCCTCTATAATAAAGTAGGTCACATCCATCCCAACTGCCCCCATTAACCCCAACCCATTGGGAAACTCTCTAATATCCCTAGTAACATGTCCCCTAGAGAAGTAAAAAAAGGTATGGCCCCTTATTATTGCAAGAGTCTTATTTCCCTTCAGGAAAACTCAGAAACAACTGAAGTAAAGACCTTTAGAGATACTGGAGCATATTGCTCACTTATAAGAGAAGGAATATTACCCCTTTCAGAGAACACTTCCTTGAATTCCTCTGTTTTATTGGAAGCATTTGGAGGAGCTATATATTCTGTCCCTTTGCATAAAATTTATGTACAGTGCAAATATTACACTGGGTACTTGACTGTAGGTGTCTCAAAAGGATTCCCCATGAAAGATGCCATGTTATTACTGGGTAATAACATTACTATTGTTAGTGTGTGTCCTGAACCTATAATGAGTAATTCTTCTCCGGTGTTGGCCATAACTTGGGCAACATCCCAAGGGTTGTCTGGAGAGAATGTTGACCTATCCTTGGACGACTCCGATCTTGGAATAGCCACGTTGTTTTATGAGGCACACCGGCCGGAGCCTCATAAATCAAGTGAACAGACCCCGATCAAGCCTTCCAATTCCCAGGTTGCAGGATTGCCAGATGTCTCTGTTTCCATGCCCAAGGGACTGTCCTTCCGGGAGGAACAACGAAAGGACCCTTCTTTAAAATTCGCTTTTCAGGCAGCCATGGGTAAATCCTTTTTGGGTCATCTGGTCAAGTATGAAGTTAAAAACGATTATTTGATCTGCACTGAGACTGGTAAGGAGAGAGAGGGCCGGCAATTGTCTGACAGGTTAGTGGTTCCAACAAAGTATAGACCTCAAATATTAAATATAGCTCATAATACTTCATTAGGAGGTCACTTAGGAATTACAAAAACCTTGTATAGAATCACAAAAGAATTTTATTGGCCAAAATTAAAGAAAGATGTGAAGAATCATATTAGGTGTTGCCGAGAATGTCAGCAAGTAGGGAAACCTGGACATCCCATTAAACCTGCACCTCTCCAACCTATACCTACTGATGGAGAACCTTTTGCAGATTTAATTATAGATTGTGTAGGTCCACTACCTAGGTCAAAGTCTGGAAATCAGTACTTATTTACGATTATGGATAAAGTAACAAGATATCCTGAAGCAATTCCCATGCGTAGTATTAATACTAAAGCTATTCTCAAAGCTTTAACAAAATTCATTTCTTGTTTTGGCATTCCTAAAACAATTCAAAGTGATCAAGGTACTAACTTTACTGCCAAAGCATTTAGGGAAGCATTAACTAGGTTAGGGATAATCCATAACTTATCCACTGCCTATCATCCTCAGTCCCAAGGAGCCTTGGAAAGATTCCATCAGACGTTAAAAACCATGATGAGAACTTTTTTGCATGCACTTTCCTACAGACTGGGATGAATCACTACCTTTGTTGTTGTTCTCAGTACGAGAAACGGTGCAAGAGTCTACAGGGTATAGTCCGTTTGAGCTGATCTTTGGGCACAATGTATGAGGTCCTCTTCGGGTGCTCAAAGAAGGATGGATGGGAGAAGACGTTAGCTCAACACTCTACGACCCGTCTTCAAGGTTGCAGGTGGCACGTCAATTAGCCAAGGCTAACCTGAAGACAGCTCAAAGTAAGATGAAACAGAGGTATGACAGAAGTACACAATTCCGCTCCTTCCATCCATTTATTCCATTTATTCCATCCCATTATTTTGTGCCATGGCAGCACGGTTACCACTGGGAGATGGCAAGCTAATCCTGAGCCTTCTCGGGGTGGAGGTGTGGCATGCAAAGAGTACGTAACCTTTATTCGGCGCATGTACACACCCTCATTTACAGGCTATCTCATCATCAACTCCCAGCAAACCGGGTTGCTGAGAGTTGATGATGGGGCCCCGTCGTTCAACTAGTAAGCAGGATCCAGCCAATAAGATGGTTTTGGCAATCGCAGAGGTTATGTGGGTACCACTCTCCTGTCTGCCCTTGTCATTCCCATTCTAGAGCTGGTTGAAGCACGGTCTGCTCTCTTGTGGCTTCTATTTCTGCCTTGCTTACCACGGTGCACACTAATACTTATCACTGTACATAGTGTACATATTGCTGTTCTAAATTGGTGAAGGATAATATAAGTCTAAACTTTTTCTGCTGTCTTTATTTTGCTCCCATTACACCCAGGATAACAGGCCATTGGATTCATGGGTTGTAATTAAGTTTTGGAGAGGGATTGACTACCAGGAATTTGAACTCTGCTTGGAGAAAATTGTGGCCAGATTGTGTCCACAAGAGGGATTCTGAAGGGTTTGAGGTGGCCCCTGATGAGCCTATGTCAGTTATGAACTTTATTGTGGCACTGGAGAGTTCCATGGGGTTGGATGTGAGTTTGGAGGATGTGCAAGAGTTGGTGGAAGACCACTACGAAGAGCTAACCACTGAGGAGCTGCAAGAGCTTCAGCAGGAAGAGCAACAGATCGCAACTCAGAATCTTGCTGCAGAGGAGGAGGAAGAGAAATGGAAGAAGGTGCCTTATTCAGAAATTAAGGAGATTTTTTAAATGTGGGGTAGGACAGAAAGATTTATGGAGAAACATCACCCTGAGAAGGATGTTGCAAGCCATATCGGCAACTTGTACAGTGACAGAGTCTTGGCCCATTTTAGGGAAGTTTTAAAGAGATGCCAGAAACAGAGCTCTCTGGACAGTTTTTTTGCAAGACAGGACTCCAGTGACTCTCAAGCTGGTCCTAGTGGCATTAAGAAATAGAGAGGAGAATAACCCCAGAAAAGCACTTGCTAGGTGTTGATGGAAGGGGATTCCCCTTCCAAACAGTAATTCAATCTCTCTCCTCCTCCAGTCTTCCATACACTAAGAAGAATCACCAATAAAGGTAAGTGTTATGCTGTTAATGTTTAATTCATCATGTGCCATTGTATTGTTTATGTACTACATCTATATTTCATGTAAAAAATTTTTTTGTTTTAATACTTCTGGGTGTCAGAAATGGATTAATTGTATTTACATTATTTCTTATGGAGAAAATTGATTCAAAAATCATCTATTTCGATAATAGTCCCACTTTCAGGAACAGATTATGGATGATAATTGAGGGACCACTGTACTTTACAAACGTTCAGAGCAACTCAGGACTACAAATTCGGTATGTTCTTATGAAAAACCCGATGATGATGCCTCTTTTGGTCTTAGTATCTTGACTGGAATAGAAGTGAGTGAGATCATTTTTATTGGTACATTTCCGATAAACTTGAAATCTAAGGTTGTTGTCTACTTTGTGAATGAGGACGTCGAGGAAAGGTAGCTTGTCATTGGACTCTTCTTCTAGTGTAAACTGGCTCACCGGTTCAAATGCGTTGAGCCTTGCCTGAAGATTCCATACATCAAAACGTTTATGAGTTACAGTGGACCCACACCCTACGATGGCATCGTGTTATGTTAAATCCGCCATATGATACTTTTTAACGCAAAAATTATGCCTTGCATGACGCTAAAAGTCTCGCGTCACGCGATTCATCCCAGTCCGGGACGCGTCCCACATGTGGCCTGAGTGTGCCTCAGCTGCCCTGTGGGTGCCAGTGTTTACAAGCCAGCCAGTACAGTCGCATCCTATCCACGCATACAATCAGTACATTTCATATTATCACAGCGTTTTTAGTGATAGTACCTGCAAAATAAGTCACCATGGGCCCCAAGAAAGCTTCTAGTGCCAACCGTGCAGTAAAAAAGGTGAAAATTACTATGGAAATGAAGAAAGAGATAATTGCTAAGTACGAAAGTGGAGAGCGTGTCTCAGAGCAGGGCAGGTTGTATACCAAACCTCAATCAACCATCGCTACTATTGTGGCCAACAAAATGGCAGCAGCGGCATCCTACCAGCTCTTCTTCCTCAAGAAACTATCGCTCATCAAAACTTGTGATGGCCTAAGTGAAGGTACAACTACATGAACCCACGTAGACCAAAAATGACCCAGGAATACTAAGAATGTAACCCAAATCTTGACAAAATTAAAAGATCTAAGGATGACAGCCCCGCTAACCCAAACACTGCCTCCGCTGCCAGACAACCACTCAACCCAAGCTCTAAGAAAACAAGCCTCCTCCTCCATAGCTACACAGTATCTACTTCAGTGATACTATGAAAGGATATTGCAGAAGAAACAACATCAGTAATAAAAGAATAACAGCAAGGACCCTAGAACTCAACTTGTCTACCCAGCAGGACGCCAGTGCATCATCAACCCCCCTCACCACCGTCAACCAGGGAACAACAACAGCAACAAACATGGCTGACTCCCCCCCCCAACTCTACTCCCTTCAAAGGATTCACCCATGATAACTCAGGTATGAGTATACCTGACAACATCAAGGACTACATCGTTGCTCTAGAAAATGAAATCAAAGATATCAAAGCAACACTTGCGCGACGAGAATCCAAGATAACCAACCTCGAGAACAAGATCCAAAACCTTGAAGAGAAGATTACATTGGAAAGTGTTGACACAGAAAATATTCTGAAAACAGCTATAGCCAGTCACACTGAACAAATAACAACAATAAATATGAAGGTTGAAGAAGCAATCAAGGACTGGAACCAGAACATGCACACTCGGCTAAATGAATACCTTGATTTCCAAGACGACAAAACTGAACAAGATAAGTTGTCTGATGCAGTTATAATAAACAGCCCTCACATTCCTAGTGACATAACCCAAGAACAGTGCAAAGAAACTGCTATCAGGATAATACAGTACCACGTACAAGTCATCATGCAAAACAATGAAATCAAAGAAACACGTTTGCTAGGAAAACCAGGTAGTAAACACAGTATAATGATCAGACTTCATACATACGATAAAAGAAAGGACCTAATTAAATCAGCAATTACAATGAAAAATGGAGTGTACATAAATGAGTGTCTAACAAGAAAATGTCAAAACCTCCTGTTCAGGTTGAGAAAACTTAAACGGGAAAACAAAATACATCAGTGTTTCACGCGAGATGGGAAAATACTAGTAAGGAAAACATCAACAGGACAACAATATACCATCTCAAACAAACATGATTTCTCTACCTTCCTTAGAAAAGCTGACATTACTGTAACAGATTAGATAAGTGCCCTTAATACATATATACATGTGGTGCATATAGTGTATGTTACTATTATATTGTGCATTATTATTTTTTTATTTTTCATCACTAGCTAATGCCAACTACCTCCAATACTTTATACTTCTTTCTTACTGCTATTAATTGCTCTTAATTTGGTGTTACAAGTCAAATCTTACTCCAAATTAACATTATTCATCGTTCTTACCTGTCCATTTATTTTGTTTACCAATACTTGTTTTAGTCACCTTTTATTGTGTGTGCAATTAGTGTATATTCCAATTACATTTAACTTTGTTTACCATTACTTATTTTAGTCCCTTATATATTTTCTCCATTATATTTAGCTTTATATAACTACCCTAGCTCATATATTCACAATTGTTAAAATAATCAAGGTGCTATTCTCAGGGGCTAAATTGTAATAAGTTCACTATTTTGCCATTATATTCCAAAACTCATTATATTGTTTTCCCTTACTCTAACTTAAAAGAATTACCTTAAAAGTACTACCTACTATCATATTCCCAAGCTCCATTATTTGATCATCACTTTATTTGTTCACCACAAATTATTTTAGTCTCTCTGTCTCTCTTATATTGTTTCCTTTATTTTAGCTTTAAAAACTACCTTAGCTCATTTTTTTATTACATTTGTTAAATAACTCAGGTGCTATTTTTTAGCTTTAGAATATTTACTTTGTTTTATACTTAAATCTAACTATAAATTCACTACAAATCTTATGATTACAAGCATTGATCCTGATACCAACCTCTTATTTAATGACTTAAATGAATCAAACAGTAACTGTAATTACTACACTGCAGAACAATCAAAGGCACTCCTCAGAGCCAACAACAACATAACTGTCTTTAACTAAAATATCAGATCCTTAAGCAAGCACTACGATGACCTCATAGCATTACTAAATTCCTTGCATGCCAATATGTCCATCATTACACTAACTGAAACCTGGCTAAAGCCTGATACTACTGATGTCTATGCCATTCCTGGTTACACAGCCATACACAACTGTAGGCCAGACCAACAAGAGGGTGGCAGAGCTATATACTACTCAGACCTACTAGAATGTATCACTAATACTTGCACAAGGGATGAACATGGGGAATATATAATAGCTAAATTCAAATCCAAGTACCTACAAAAACCTCTCACATTGATAACCATCTGCAGAGTTCCACAGTCAAACATTAGCCAATTTAGTCAAAACCTAGGAAGTATGATAACTGATGCACGTATGAATAAAGATCACTTACTACTCTCAAGTGACTTCAATATAAATCTCCTACTAGACCAGGACCCACTTTACTGAATTCACAAACACAATGAGTAACTGTATGTTGCTACTAACAGTAACAAAACCTACAAGAGTTACAGAGACTAGTGTTTCCCTACTTGACCACATCTGGACCAACACCATATCCCCTTTAAAATCAGGCATAATTACAGATAATACCACAGACCACTACCCTACTTTCCTCCTAACAACTCTTGGTAAATTACCCCAAAACACTACTAAAGTCACCTTCAGACTTCACAATGAGGCAGCCATTAATAACTTCACAGCAGCAGTAACAAACATTGACTGGCACACTGAGCTAGAAATCTATACAGATATTGACGAATGTATTAATAATTTTCTAAAAAAGACCCAATACCTCTATAACAAGCACTGCCCTAAAAAAAACTAAACAGATGACAGCTAAGAGACTGAACAGTCCCTGGCTAACACCCAGCATTCTCAAATCCATAAATACAAAACACCTCTATGAAAAACAGTACGGAATGGGTCACATAACCAGAGACCAAACAAAACGTTACTCGTCAATCCTAACCAGCCTGATAAGAAGGGCAAAAAAATTGTATTATGAGAACAGATTATCCAACTTATGAGGTGACATAAAAAAGACCTGGAAAACCCTATCAGAAATTCTAGGAACAAAAAAGATAACACGAAATAGTGAAATTAAATTAACAAAAGCAGATGAACCCCAACTCCCACCAACAGAAACAGCAAACAGACTCAATGATTTCTTCTCCACTATAGGAAAAAACCTTGCCAATAAAATCCCAAGCACAGATACACCACCAAAGGGACTACCTCACTGGCAACTACCGAAAACACTGTTCCTAGCTACGACTAACCCATATGAAGTCTCGCTTATTATCAACACACTAAAAAACAAGACAGTTCTAAATACCTTACTGCCCTTTATATACAAAAAAGTGTCACAAGTGCTATCACCAATCATTGCAAACACTCTTTAACAAATCCATTGAATCCTCTAACCTTCCCTACAGTTCTCAAAATAGCAAGGGTCACCCATCCATAAAGTAGGAGACCAAACCGAGTTGAATAACTATAGGCCAATATCCAACTTACACCCTCTCTCAAAAATCTTCGAAAAATTAATTCATAAATGAATCTACTCCTATCTCATCCCCCAAAAAACATACTCAACCCCTCCCAAATTTTGGGTTTCAGGCCTAATAAAAATACAAATGATGCTAATTATCACATGCTAGAATATATATATACACTGCAATAGAGGAAAAAAGAAATCCCACTGGGGATCTTCATTGACTTACGAAAAGCTTTGATACAGTTGACCATGACTTGCTCCACAAAAAATTTGCCCTCACTATGGTATAAGGGGGCCCACTCCCTCAACTACCTCAAGTCATACCTCAGCAACAGAAGCCAATATGTGTACACAAATGGGGCAAACTCTTCCACACAACCAATTACAGTTGGTGTCCCACAGGGAAGCATCTTTGGCCCTCTTCTCTTTCTCCTATACATAAATGACCTACCAATTGCTTCGCAATTACTAAAACCCACACTATTTGCAGATGACACTACATACGTCTTCTCTCACCCGAGCCCAGCCCATGCTAGCCAATACTTTTAAAACACCGAATTACAGAAAATATCTACCTGGATGAGGACTAACAAACTTACACTAAACACTGACAAAACCTACTTCATTCAGTTTGGAAACAGAGCTGCAGATGTCCCTCTTAACATAATCATAAACAGATCACCTATCACAAAGCTAAAAGAGGGAAAATTCTTAGGAATCCACCTTGATAATAGACTCAAATTTCATACACATATACAACAAATTTCTAAGAAAATTTCCAAGATCGTAGGCATACTATCGAAGATACGTTACTATGTTCCACAGTCAGCACTCCTGGCCCTGTATCACTCTCTTATTTACCCCTATCTCACCTATGGAATTTGTGCATGGGGCTCAACAGCAATTAACCACCTCAGACCACTAATTATCCAACAAAAAGCTGCAGTCAGAATGATAACAAATTCCCACTACAGGCAGCACACTCCACCAATATTCAAAAACACTTAACCTACTCACCATACAAAACATCCATACTTATTACTGCCCTATTACATACATAGAACACTTAACTCTGATATTAACCCCCCTCAAACATCTCTTTGCCAACCTCAACAAAAACTCATGACCATAAAAACAAGACACAGATCACTTTTTGATGTTCCTTGTGTCCATCTTACGCTATGCAAAAACCAAAATTTCACATAAAAGGGCCCCAAAATTTGGAACTCATTACCCGTAAATATAAAAGAAACACTACCTGTTTTATAAATTCAAGTCTCTTCTCAAAGATCACTTACTCACCCAAAACCAAATAAAATACTGAATAAACTGAACCTTATAAATTGTATATCCTAAATGTTTCCTCACAATTATATCACATAAATGTTAAACCTAAGACCCAATCTAACTTTGTTATTTTTTAAATACACTACCTAACAGAATACTCCATTTAACGAATGTACAGCAATGCATGCAACCATATGACCTTCCCTTTTTAATACTCATTTGTGCTTTATGTTATCTGTTACAATAATGTTTTATCACTGATTACATTTTTGCTTAGTTAATCTTAATTAATTTTAGCCTGCCCTATGCATGGAAACATAATGCTTTGGCATGCACCTTACCTTAATTTTTTGTACCCTGTTTAATGCTACAAATTATAAAATAAAAAAAAAAGGGGCAATTCGTTTTCGAAACAGGATCGCAAGACTCGAAGATGTTGAAAACTTTTTCCCTGGGTGGATAAACAAAAACAAAGCGGGAATAGCATCTCCAAGGATCAAAATTGAAAAGGCGGGAAGTTGCATGGGGTTTTTAAATTTTAAAAAAGCCTGCAACTATGGTGATGTAGTGAATCAAGGGCCAAAAAGGGTTGGGTATGAAGATTTAACCCTTTTGAGGGCGACGGGCCCCTCTCCGAACCTCGTCCAGGGTCGGCCAAATTTTAAAAAAAAAAAAAAAAATTTTTTTCTCTTAGAAAAGAAGAGAATTTTTTCCCCCGATCATAAAGACACCAAAATTTAAATTTTGATAGAAAACTTATGGAATTATGCTCTCGCAAAGTTACGGCCCTCGGCGATGTTACGCATGGGCTTTTTCCCACTTTGACCCCCCCTTTTTCGGCAATTTCACGTACTAGTCACAAAAAAATGAATATTTCCTAAACCCCCATTTTCTCATCAAATGGGTGCAAAACCCAAACCCTTTTTATGAATTCAACTATCCATAAGGGCAAATTTTTAGAATTTTGCCAATTTCACACAAATTTAAAAAGATGCCAATTTCCGAATAGGTCCAGAATAAACAAGAAAGACATTCCTGCCAAAAATGACTTTTTCTCTAGTCATTAGTCACGTCTCAAGGCCCCTCTTATTTTCTTTTGCTTTCCACTTTAATTTTAAAATCTCAAAAAAATAAAGATTTACTGTTAGGGCAGACTACGCATTAGTGTAAAAAAGGTAAAATTTATTGGGGCACTTGTAAAGAATTTTAGACCACCATTTGATGTGTATTGCACCTTACACGATTTTTTTTACTTTTGAATTTTTGGTAAAAATCAACTTTTTCTCCCTACTTTACTAAATTTCAAGCACCTTTCATTGTAAAACCATCAATACATCTCATTTTGTAATATGTTTTTCCTTTCTATAAAATGAACCAAAAAACTAGAAAAAACAAAAATACCAACAAAATCACTGAAAAAGTCCTGATTTTTTCCAAAAAAAGGGTTTAAAAGTTTTTTTTTTTCTCATTATGCACTGTGTGCTGCAGGTTTTTTTTTTAGACGTGCACAGACCACATAGACCCTTTCTTTCATAAAAACCCCTACCAGCTTACCCCCACAGATTTGAGGCCGCAAAATTTTATGCGTACAGACGCAAAAACCCACGCCAAATGTACTAGTACGACCAAAACCCCAAAGGGTTAAGAATCGTAGTGGCATACAAGTTGGGTAAGGCATGCAGGCTGCCAGTTCGGACCACAAGCGGCGAAAAATAATGAAAGGGAAATTTAAGGGGTACATAGACAGTGAAGGGTGACACCTGAACAAAGTTTTTTGCAAACGGGCCCGTTTTGGGAAAAAAATGCCAAACAGGAACTACATTTCTCAGGAGGAAAAGGGGACACCAGGACATAACCTAGAAAGACGGCTTACTCCTTGATTGTGCTAATGCTAGGGTGATTCAAAATGAAGCCTTTTTTTGGTGTATCACCTGAAAACCCAGATTTCAGGCACAACAATCCTCAAGGAATTTGGTGTGCGTGGAGGGGAAAAAATAAAGGGAATGGCACTAGGGATTTTTCTAGACTGGTTTTTCACCCTGCATTTGCCCCCAAGGAAAAATTACCTAATTTAAAAGAAATTAGACCTTAAATGCCCCTGTATTAGACAATGCCCTGGTCATCCTTTAAATTGGGAGAGTCTTTCTGGGGGCATGACTTTATTAAAAGGGCAAGTTTTTTTCCTCCTAAATCACTCCCTCCTGAGCCCATGGACCACAGGGCTTTTTAAATTTAAAAAAACCCACACAAAACTATGTTTTTAAAAGTGCTTAAGTGACTCGACCTCGATTGACTAAGAGTTTTTTTGGGAAAAATCACTTTAGCATCCTCAATTGAAACCCTTTTAGTAAACTTGGGGGGGAGTGAAAAAGAGGGCCTTAACTCTACTTGGGAAAAAACTGTGGCCAGAATGTACAGACACTGCTTTGTAAAAAGGTATAAATAATACAGGATGGGGTGTAGGGAGACTTTTTTACTTTGAAATTTGGGGAAAAATCGAACAATTTTTTGCACTTTGTGCTCATTTCAAGGGACTTTCATTGTAAAACCCTCAAAATACTCAATTTCTGAATATCCTTCCCTTCTAAAAAAGAGACCAAGAAAACAAATACAACAATTTTTTACCAACGAATTACATTGCAAAGTCGCTGTTTTATTTTAAAACACAAAATTTTTTTTTCTCATAATGCACTGGGTTTCGCAGGATTTTTTTTAACTGCACACACACTACACAAACCCATTGTTTTCATATGTAGGCCCTCCATTTCTCTCATTAATTTTAGGGGGCAGAATTTAGGCGTACAGTACGTCAAAAACCCCGGGTCGTAAACCGTACTAGTACGGGTGAAACCCCCCAAAAAGGGTTTTGCCCAGGGCCACTTGGAGGCACTGGCCCCCTTTTCCCAAAAACGTCCACAGTCCTCGCTGGTGCCTCTTTAAGATTTCCCTAAAAAAGGAACATGACTTGTCATGAACTTTTGAAAGACGGCTTGTTTTGCTTGCCAGGGGTACCCCCACAAACTTTTGGGCCCAATCTATTGGCGCAAATCTCCTTAACTTGAAGAGGTGGCAGGTCCGGGACCCAGCATTCGCAATAGCGGGGAGTTTTGATAATAGAGCAAAGTTGGGGTTCGATAAAAGCGGTTGATTTTCGAAGATTTTTGGGTAAGCAATATGTTTGAAATTTGAAGGTTTCCCTTGTATATTATTAAATTTTTAAAAAAAAGGGAAAAGAAACTCTATTGTTATAATAAATAATAATAATAAAAAAATAATATTAATAATAAATAATATAATTTTATTATTATTGTAATTAGGACTGAAGCTTTTGTTTTATAATAATAAAAAAAATAAAAATAAAATAATATAAAATAAAAATAAATAATATTATTATTTTTATTTTTATTATTATTATTTTTATATTTTATTATTATTAATTTAGGGGAAATAGGCACATATCCAAACCTAATCAAAGCCCCTACCCAAGGGAAATTTGGCACTGGGGAGGGGGCCCGTTCCCAAAATTATTTATCAATAAAAAAGTTTGTAATTATATTACAAAAAGAAAAGACTTCAGTTGGTAAATTAATAATAATAATACATTTAAAACCAGAGAGCTTTTAAAAAAACCAAACCCGTGCAGTGTTTACCTACCTTGGCAGCAGTTCTCTCCTGATTTGCTTACATTTTTCCAGTCATTTGGGGCCAAATTTTACTTTTCTAACCATGGCTCAAAGAATGTAAGTGTAAAGGACAGTGCTGAGAAGAAAAGAGATATCTCCATGGAATTAAACATTGAAATCATAGAAAACAAGAGAGGTGTCCAGGTTTGGTTGAGGGGGAAGCGGGGGGGAGCGGCTCGAACTCAATGTTGGCGTCGTAACACAGAGCAAAACAAATCAACCGATCGACCGGCTTGTATATCAAAAAAACCGTATGTTGGGACACTTGTAAGTCAAGGTTCCATGTATAGAAGTACCTAACTCTAAGTTGATCATCTCTTTAATGGTAATGTAAATAACTCAAAAAATCATAGTTTCAACAAGGGACCTGGCTGTCTTTATTTCCATTGTTTGTTATCATTCTTGTCCCCAGGATGCCACCCACAGCAATCCCTAACACCCAGGTACCTACTTCTTGCTAGGAGAACAGGACACTGGTGTAAGAACACACACAATGTTTTCCACCCTTGGCAGGCACGGGTCCTCCCTTATTACTATGTATCTTACTTTATTAATGGATTTTCAGACAGTTGAGTTACATAGTTGTTTTAAATGATTAAAATAATCAGAATATATACAAGGAGCACAATTATATCCCATTTAGTTTTTTTTGTGTTTACTCTGGTGGTTAATGTTACATGTTTCTATGTAATGAAATTTTTGTGTTACTCCCTGGTGGTTAATGTACATGTTACTATGGTATGATAATTTTGTTACTTCTGTGGTTAATGTACATTTCCAATGTATGATAATTTTTGTGTTAACACTGGTGTTATGTACATGTTACTATGCATGATAATTTTTTCTGTTATAGGTGGTTAATGTCCATGTTACTATGTATATAATTTTTGTGTTACTCTGGTGTTAATGTACATGTTACATGTAGATAATTTTTTGTGTTACTCTGGTGGTGGAATGTTACATGTTACTATGTATGATAATTTTGTGTTTACTCGGTGGTTAATGTACAGTTACATGTATGGATAATTTTTGTGTTACTCTGGTGTTAATGAACATGTATTTTAACTATTATGATAATTTGTTTAAGTGTATTATGTGTAACTTGTAACGAAATAAACTAAAATAAACTTATTAGGTAATTCTTGGTTAAATAATGAACCTTGTATATGAATTTTCTGCAACATAAGTGGTTTATTATGTAAACTAAAACTTAAAACGTTACTAACTAAAACTGCTGCTGCCTCCCCACCTAACACCTGCTGCGCAGCCTCACCACCAACACAGCTTCTGCTGCCGTCACACTAACACCTGCTGCGCTGCCTCACTACCTAACACCTGCTGCTGCTGCTGCCTCACTACCTAACACCTCTGCTGCAGCTCACCACCTAACACCTTGCGCTGCTGCCGTCACCACCTAACACCTGCTGCTGCTGCCTCACCACCTACCACCAGCTGCTGCGGCCTCACCACCTAAGCACCTGCTGCTGCTGCTCTCACCCCTAACACCTGCTGCTGCTGCCTCACCACCTAACACCCCCCTCTCTGCCTGCCTCACCACCTAACACATGCTGCTGCTGCCTCTCAACCCAACACCTGCTGCTGCCTCACCACCTTAACAACCTGCTGCGTGCTGCCTCACCACCTAACACTGCTGCTGCTGCCTCACCACTACACCTGCTGCTGCTGCTCACCACCTAACACCGCGCTGCTGCCTCACCACCTAACACCTGCTGCTGCTGCCTCACCACCTAACACCTGCTGCTGCTGCCTCACCACCTAACACCTGCTGCAGCTGCCTCACCACCTAACACCTGCTGCTGCTGCCTCACCACCTAACACCTGCTGCTGCTGCTGCCTCACCACCTAAACACCTGCTGCTGCTGCTGCCTCACCACCTAACACCTGCTGCTGCTGCCTCACCACCTAACACCTGCTGCCTGCTGCCTCACCACCCTAACACCTGCTGCTGCTGCTGCCTCACCACCTAACACCTCTCTGCTGCTGCCTCACCACCAACTCCTGCTGCTGCTGCCTCACCGACCTAAACACCTGCTGCTTGCTGCCCACACCTAACACCTGGTGCTGCTGCCTCACCACCTAACACCAGCAGCTGCTGCCTCAACCACCCAAACACCTGCTGCTGCAGCCTCACCAACCTAACACCTGCTGCAGCTGGCCTCACCACCTAACACCTGCGCTGCTGCCTCCACCACCTAACACCTGCTGCTGCTGCCTCACCACCTAAACACCTGCTGCTGCTGCTGCCTCACCAACCTAACACCTGCGCTGCGCTGCCTCACACCTAACACCTGCTGCTGCTGCCTCACCACCTAACACCTGCTCTGCTGCCTCACCCACCTAAACACCTGCTGCTGCTGTGCCTCACCACCTAACACCTGCTGCTGCTGCTGCCTCACCACCTAACACCTGCGGCTGCTGGCCTCACCACCTAACACCTGCTGCTCTGCCGTCACCACCTAACACCTGCTGCTGCCTGCCCACCACCTAACACCTCGCGCTGCCTCACCACCTAAACACCTGCTGCGTTGCTGCCTGCACCACCTAACACCCTGCTGCTGCTGCTGTCCTCACCACCTAACACGCTGCTGCCTCACCACCTAACACCTCTGCTGCCTCACCACACATCAACCTGCAGCTGCCTCACCACCTAACACCTGCTGCTGCAGCTCAACTAACACCTGCTGCTGGATCACCACCTAACACCTGCCGCTGCCTCACAACCTAACACTGCTGCTGCCATCACCACCTAACAACCTGCCTGCTGCCTCACCACCAACACCTGCTGCTGCCTGCCTCGGCCACCTAACACCTGCTGCTGCTGCCCTCACCAGCAAACACCTGCGTGCTGCCTCACCACCTAACACCTGCTGCTGCTGCCTCACAACCCTACACCTGCTGCTGATGCCTCACACACCTAACACCTATGCTGCTGCTGCCTCAACCACCTAACACCTGCTTGCTGCTGCACACCACCTAACACCTGCTGCAGCTGCCATCCACCACCTAACTCCTCTGGACTGCTGCCCCATCACCTAACAGCCTGCTGCTGCTGCCTAACCCCTAGCCAACCTGCTGCAGCTGCTCACCACCTTACACCTGCTGCTGCTGCCTCACCACCTTACACCTGCTGCTGTCTGTCCTCACACTAACCACCTGCTGCTGCTGCTGCCTCACCACCCAACACCTCAGCTGCTGCTCGACCACCTAACAACCTTTTGCGCCTCACCACCTGACACCTGCTACTCGCTGCTGCTCAACACCTAACAGCCTGCTGTCTGCTGCCTCACCACCTAACACCTGCTGCTCTGCCTCACCACCAAACACCTGCAGCTGCCTCACCACCCAACACCCTGTGCTGCCTCACCACCTAACACCTGCTGCTGCTGGCTCACCACTAACACCTGCTGCTGGATCACCACTTAACACAATGCTAGAGCCTCACCACCTAACACCTGCCTTCGCTGCCCTCACCACCTAACACCTGCTGCTCCCTCACCACCTAACACCTGCTGCTGCCCTCCACCACCTAATACCTGCTGCAGCTCACCACCTAACAACTGCTGCTGCCTCACCACCTAACACCTGCTGCTGCGGCCTCAGCAACTAACACCTGCTGCTGCTGGCCTCACCACCTAAACTCCTGCTCTGCTGCTTCAACCACCTAACACCTGCTACTGCTCCCTCACCACCAACCACCCGTCGTGCTGCCTCTCCCCCTACACCCTGCTGCCTGCATCCCACCTAACACCTACGCTGCGGCCTCCTCAGCAACTAACACCTGCTCTACTGCCCCGCACCAACTAACACCTCTGCTGCTTCACCACCTAACACCTGCTTCTGCAGCATCACACTTAACACCTGCTGCTCTGCCTCTCCACCTAACGGCACCTGCTGTGCCTCACCACTTAACACCTGCAGCTGCTGCCTCACCACATAACACCCTGCTGCTGCTGTATTACCACCTAACACCTGCTGCTGCTGCCTCACCCCCTAACACCTCTGCCTCACCAAGTAACACCAGCTGCTGCTGCCTCACCACCTAAGACCTGCTGCCTAGTTGCCTCACCACTTAACACCTCTGCAGCTGCCCTAACACCTAACATGCTGACACAGTCCAACACCTGACATCTAAGCATCGACACACTCACACCTAGCACCTAACACCTGACACAGTCAACACCGGAGCTCCTAACACCTGACACAGTCAACACCTGAGCACCGAACTACATGACACAGTCAACACCTGACACGGACACAAGTCAACACCTGAGCACCTACACAGTCAAACACCTGAGCACACCTGAGTCAACACCTACAGTCAACACCTGAGCACCTGACACAGTCACAGCTGAGCACCTAACACCTGACACAGCCAAGAAGACAAAGATATGATCATGTCTGGCGCCTTAATACACTATTTTTCGTGGGTCAAACTCTCTCTATGTATCATCTAGCACATGAATGGTTTTGTATTGTAATAAAGGTAGTTTGTTACTCACCTGTGTTAGACACCACAGTTGTTACTCACCTGTGTAGACACCACAGTTGTTTACTCACCTGTGGTTAGACACCACAGTTGTTACTCACCTGTGTTAGACACCACAGTTGTTACTCACCTTGTTAGACACCACAGTTGTTACTCACCTGTGTTAGACACCACAGTTGTTTTTACTCAACCTGTGTAACACCACATACACTGTTTATTGGTTCACTTTATCACAAGTCTCCACCAACAACACAAGATGTTGTTGCTGTTGTTGTTGTTGTTGTTTATAGGGCCACTCACAGTGTACGTCGTGATCGAACCCTGACTTCCCAGTGCCCGGAAAAGGAACCTCGCACCAAAGTGGAAGGGATATTTGACTAAAAACTGCGTATTATATGTCTCTAATACTCCCCCTACTAAGCGAGTAAGCAGCAATGCGCAGGTACAGACCAAGATCTCCTAACAACTGGAGGTCAAATCCTTGACGTTTAGAATGAGAGGCAGTGTTAATGGAAATGCACTTTAATTCTGCCAATCCATTAAAATCATTTTATTTCTCATTATTAACCAAACTGCCAAAACATCTGCTAATTAGATCTGATCATGTGATTCTCCTGCTTTTTAATCTGCCCATTCCATAAAATATTACCACCTGCACCAATACTTGTAAGGTAGATGTAGTGTGCAAGTTTCAAGTTTATTTACCGAACCCTACTCACTTGTATCAAGTTTAAATAAGATTGGAAAACAGCTAATCACTATTGTCTAGTTTTTAAGTATAGTTACTATTTACTATTATCTAGTTTTAAATAGCTACTCTCTATTAAGGTTAGTTTGCCCAAATTGCCTGGGCATGACAGTGGCTATCTTTGTACTTAGCAAATCAAAATTGTAATTACACATTATGTCAACCTTTGACAAAGGAAATACAACTTTATTTTTGCTTTAACTTTACCGCCAAACGTGCACAAGGCCACACAGAGAATAGTTCGTGCAGAGTGGTAACGTGTGCACCACAGTAGGAAGTGTTCCGCCGTCTCAGGCAAATGCAGTAATAAGGAAAATATGTCCAATGTTTCTGTGGAAATTTATTCAGTCCTAAAGTTCCACAGGGCCGATATGTCGTACAAAGATCCCTGCATGTCACGGATGAACGGCTGGGTTGGGTGGCCCTTACACCCACCCAAAACACACACACACACACACAACACACACACACACACACACACACACACACACACACACACACACACCCGGGTTGGTGAAGGTGGTTGGAAGGTACATCTTAATTGATAGATTTACCCTTCATGGAAGAAGTAGGTAGTTTATACTGTTAGTACACTAATATTAGGATTATTGAGGCAATTGTAGATGATAAAAATGTAGACCTAAGACCTTAACCCTTTGACTGTCGAAGGGCCCAATCCTGAAGTTGCTCCTGGTGTCGCAAAATATTAGAAAAAAAAAATATTTTTTTCTTATGAAATGATAGAGAATCTTTTCCCGATTGTAAAGACACCAAAAAAACGAAATTTGATGGAAAACTGACGGAATTACGCTCTCGCGAAGTTAGCAACTTCGGCGATATTTAAAAATCGGCAATTTCGCCCACTTTGAGCCCTATTTTCGGCTAATTCCGTTATTCCAGTCAACCAAACTCATAACTATTTCTTCAGAACTCTATTTTTTCTATCGATTGAGCACAAGAAACTGCCCATTTACCGATTTCAACTACCCAATAACATGGTCAGAAATTTGCAATTTGGCCAATTTCACGAAAATTAAAAAATACGACAATTTCCAAATAAGGTCCAGAATGAACAATGCAGACATTCCTGGCTCTAAAATAAGATTTTCTTTGTTCATCAGTCATGTCTCCAGGTCCCTGTGATATTACTCTTGCTTTTTATTTTGAAATTTTATTCAAACAAAAGATAGAAGATTTACTGTTATGCAGACTACTGCAATACTGTAATAATTGTAAAAATTACATCAACCCATTCATGACTGCGTATTAGAATGGCTATTTGGACATTTATTGGACAATGACATCATTTGTTTACTTTTGAACATCGGCAAAAATCAAACATTTCCTGTACTTTGTGCTCCATTTCCAGGTTCTTTTTATAGTAAAATTAATCAAAATCACCTCCATTTCTATAATATAGTTTCCATTCTATCAAATGAGACCATGAAAACGAGAATACAACCACAAATACTATACGAAAATAGACCACAAAGTCGGTATTTTAATTAAAAAAAACGGTCGGAGATTTTTTTTTCTCATTATGCACTGCATGCTCCAGGATTTTTTTTATGTGGTGCACACTGACCACACAGACCCATTCTCTCACATGTGGGCCTACTAGCTTTCTCCTGCCTGATTTGAAGCCGCTAGAATTTATGAGTATATATACGTCAAACACGGTACCTCACAAACGTATATATACGGCCGCGACAGTCAAAGGGTTAATGTAGGTAGTAATAGGCTGATAATGTAGGCAAACACTAGGTTATGTTAGCCAGGGAGAACTGGCAGCCCAAGTTTGAATACTGTGGCACGGGTTTGAGACTGCAGTACCCTTTCTTCTAAGACCAGACACCATCGGAGTAACAAGTGCAATGATCAGCAGGCGGCGCCCCCACGTGTTCACATACTAGACCTGGAGAAATCTGTTGGAGCACCTCGGCATACCGTAGATGTCCTCCTTTATAAGGCCCATACAGTAAGACGAGACCTCCCTTTTCTTACTCAGTTCAGGCCAGTCTCTGGGGAAAATTTGCGAGTGAGTTGAGCTGTGGGCCTTTGTGCAGGTGGCAGTTCATGATCGGTACGTACCGGTCACCACCTTTATGTATTGGTGTAACCCTTGCAGTCTTGAGTAGTTTTGGGAAGGTGCTAGTTTCCAGTGACTTGTTAAAAAGTAATGAGATAGCATGCGAGAGGACATGGGCCGCTCTCTTGTACAATAATGGTGGGACATGAGACAGATTCCCTGAGTTATTTTTAAGTGACTTCATAATTTCGGTGACTTCCGTGGGCTCAGATAGAGCAAGATAGAAGGAATTTGGGAAATTCCCATCTAGGAGACCAAGCCTGTGCACATACTATGCACTTGGTATCTGCAGGCATGGGAAATCTGGAAAAACAGATGGGACGTGCAACTATGACCACCCTAGAAAATGCCATGCCCATATGACAACAGGAAAATGCAAACTCCCTTCCTGTAAGCTTTTTCACCCAGAAATGTGTATCTCTTCAGTACAGGAAAGACTGTGCTATAACTTAAATTGCCAGGCACACCATCTAAAGGGGACAAAAAGATACAAAACATCCAGGCCATGGGAACACCTGGGTAGCCACAGCCACTCAAGAGGGAGAGGTTTTTTAGTGCCAGGAAGGAAAAAAAAACTGGCAGGAAATGGCAGAAATTGTACACCAAATCCAGTCATTCCTGGAGTGGAACCACAGTCGATGGCCTACACTCCAAACCAACAGATACAGATACTAATGCCGGAAAAAAAATCCCCCCCCCCCAGTACCAACAATACCACCAGTCCGATGACAGTCTTCTTTGCAAATATACAGGGTCTAAAGCCAGCAACAAACAACAAAATACCTTTCATCCGTGGACTGTTTGCAGAGGCAAAAGCTGTGTTCGCGGCTTTCACTGAGACCCACATAAAGGATCACTTGGACAACGAAATATGGATCCCAGGTTACAACCTATACAGATGTGACAGAGTGAACAGGCAAAAGGGAGGGGTTGGCCTGTACATCGCAGAGTCACTTGTTTGCACAGAACTGCTTAATGCCTCAAATGATGTAGTGGAAGTTTTTGCAGTAAAGATCAAGAACCAGAACCAAGTCATTGTGGTAGTCTACAAGCCTCCGGATGCAACATCCCAGCAATTCCAGGAACAGCTGTTAAAAATTGACCACTGTCTGGAAAATCTTCCAGCTCCTGCACCCAACATCTTGCTCCTGGGGGATTTCAACTTAAGGCACCTAAAATGGAGGAATATAGCAAATAATATTGTTGCAGTAATAACACCAGGAGGCAGCACTGATGAAAACTCACACTCACACAAGCTTTTAAATCTCTGCACAAAATTCAATTTAAACCAGCAAATAATAGAGCCTACTAGACTGGAGAATACACTAGACCTCATCTTCACTAACAATGATGATCTGATAAGAAATGTCACCATATCAAAAACAATATAATCAGATCACAACATAATTGAGGTTCAGACATGTATGCGTGGAGCCCCAGACCGACATAATGAAACTAGTCACGAGGGAGCATTCACCAAATTCAACTTCAATAACAAAAACATAAAGTGGGACAAAGTAAACCAAGTCCTAACCGATATAAGCTGGGAAGATATACTAAGCAACACAGACCCAAACTTATGCCTAGAACAGATTAACTTGGTGGCACTCGATGTATGCAAAAGGCTTATTCCTCTAAGAAAAAGGAGGAGTAGATGTAAAATAGAAAGAGACAGGCGCTGCCTTTACAGGCAACGGAAAAGAATAACAGAGCGGCTAAAAGAGGTCAATATATCTGAAATGCGTAGGGAGACACTGGTCAGAGAAATAGCAAGCATCGAACTTAAGCTAAAGGAATCCTTTAAGAGTCAGGAATCGTGGGAAGAACTAAAAGCCATAAATGAAATCGAAAGAAACCCAAAGTATTTCTTCTCCTATGCCAAATCAAAGTCGAGAACAACATCCAGTATTTGGCCCCTACTTAAACAAGATGGGTCCTACACAGATGACAGCAAGGAAATGAGTGAGCTACTCAAGTCCCATAATGACTCAGTTTTTAGCAAGCTGCTAACCAGACTGAGAGTCGAAGATCAAAATGAATTTTTTATGAGAGCCACAAAATTTGATTAATACAAGTCTATCCGATGTTATCCTGACTCCAAATGACTTCGAACAGGAGATAAATGACATGCCCATGCACTCTGCCCCAGGGCCAGACTCATGGAACTCCGTGTTCATCAAGAACTGCAAGAAGCCCCTATCACCAGCCTTTTCCATCCTATGGAGAGGGAGCATGGACACGGGGGTCATACCACAGTTACTTAAACCAACAGACATAGCCCCACTCCACAAAGGGGGCAGTAAAGCAACAGCAAAGAACTACAGACCTAAGAAGGGTCCTAAGAAGCAAGATCACCACCCATCTAGAAACCCATCAGTTACACAACCCAGGGCAACATGGGTTTAGAACAGGTCGCTCCTGTCTGTCTCAACTATTGGATCGCTACAACAAGGTCCTAAATGCACTAGAAGACAAAAAGAATGCAGATGTAATATATACAGACTTTGCAAAAGCCTTCGACAAGTGTGACCATGGCGTAATAGCACACAAAATGCGTGCTAAAGGAATAACAGGAAAAGTCGGTCGATGGATCTATAATTTCCTCACTAACAGAACACAGAGAGTAGTCGTCAACAGAGTAAAGTCCGAGGCAGCTACGGGGAAAAGCTCTGTTCCACAAGGCACAGTACTCGCTCCCATCTTGTTCCTCATCCTCATATCCAACATAGACAAGGATGTCAGCCACAGCACTGTGTCTTCCTTTGCAGATGACACCCGAATCTGCATGACAGTGTCTTCCATTGCAGACACTGCAAGGCTCCAGGCGGACATCAACCAAATCTTTCAGTGGGCTGCAGAAAACAATATGAAGTTTGACTATGAGAAATTTCAATTACTCAGATAAGGTAAACACAAGGAAATTAAATCTTCATCAGAGTACAAAACAAATTCTGGCCACAAAATAGAGCGAAACACCAACGTCAAAGACCTGGGAGTGGTCATGTCGGAGGATCTCACCTTCAAGGACCATAACATTGTATCAATTGCATCTGCTAGAAAAATGACAGGATGGATAATGAGAACCTTCAAAACTAGGGAGGCCAAGCCCATGATGACACACTTCAGGTCACTTGTTCTATCTAGGCTGGAATATTGCTGCACACTAACAGCACCTTTCAAGGCAGGTGAAATTGATGACCTAGAAAATGTACAGAGAACCTTCACGGCGCGCATAACGGAGATAAAACATCTCAATTACTGGGAGCACCTGAGGTTCCTAAACTTGTATTCCCTGGAATTCAGGAGGGAGAGATACATGATTATATACACCTGGAAAATCCTAGAGGGACTAGTACCGAACTTGCACACGAAAATCACTCACTACGAAAGCAAAAGACTTGGCAGACGATGCACCATCCCCCCAATGAAAAGCAGGGGTGTCACTAGCACGTTGAGAGACCATACAGTAAGTGTCAGGGGCCTGAGACTGTTCAACTGCCTCCCAACATACGTAAGGGGGATTACCAACAGACCCCTGGCAGTCTTCAAGCTGGCACTGGACAAGCACCTAAAGTCGGTTCCTGACCAGCCTGGCTGTGGCTCGTACGTTGGTTTGCGTGCAGCCAGCAGCAACAGCCTGGTTGATCAGGCTCTGATCCACCAGGAGGCCTGGTCACAGACCGGGCCGCGGGGGCGTTGACCCCCGGAACTCTCTCCAGGTAAACTCCAGGCAGTAATAACACCAGGAGGCAGCTCTGATGAAAACTCACACTCACACGAGCTTTTAAATCTCTGCACAAAATTCAATTTAAACCAGCAAATAATAGAGCCTACTAGACTGGAGAATACACTAGACCTCATCTTCACTAACAATGATGATCTGATAAGAAATGTCACCATATCAAAAACAATAAACTCAGATCACAACATAATTGAGGTTCAGACATGTATGCGCGGAGCCCCAGACTGACAAAATGAGATTAGTCACGAGGGAGCATTCACCAAATTCAACTTCAATAACAAAAACATAAAGTGGGACCAAGTAAACCAAGTCCTAACTGATATAAGCTGGGAAGATATACTAAGCAACACAGACCCCCAACTTATGCCTAGAACAGATTAACTAGGTAGCACTCGATGTATGCACAAGACTTATTCCTCTAAGAAAAAGGAGGAGTAGATGTAAAATAGAAAGAGACAGGTGCTCCCTTTACAGGCGACGGAAAAGAATAACAGAGCAGCTAAAAGAGGTCAATCTATCTGAAATGCGTAAGGAGACACTGGTCAGAGAAATAGCAAACATCGAACTTAAGCGAAAGGAATCTTGTAGGAGTCAGGAATCGCGTGAAGAACTAAAAGTCATAAATGAAATCAAAAGAAACCGAAAGTATTTCTTCTCCTATGCCAAATCAAAGTCGAGAACAACGTCAAGTATTGGGCCCTTACTTAAACAAGATGGGTCCTACACAGATGGCAGCAAGGAAATGAGTGAGCTACTCAAGTCCCAATATGACTCAGTTTTTAGCAAGCCACTAACCAGACTGAGAGTCGAAGATCAAAATGATTTTTTTATGAGACAGCCACAGAATTTGGTTAACACAAGCCTATCTGATGTTATCCTGACGCCAAATGACTTCGAACAGGCGATAAATGACATGCCCATGCACTCTGCCCCAGGGCCAGACTCATGGAACGTTGGTTTGTGTGTAGCCATCAGTAACAGCCTGGTTGATCAGGCTCTGATCCACCAGGAGGCCTGGTCACGGACCGGGCCGCGGGGGTGTTGACCCCCGGAACTCTCTCCAGGTAAACTCCAGGTAGGTAGTCCCCGGCATGGGTATTGGTAAGTGGGATTTTATTGGCGAGATTAGAACCTATGGTTGAGAAGAAGTCGTTTATCTTGTTAGCTGTGCCAGTGGGTTGCAGTGGTGTTTCATTAGGTTTAGTTAGGACAATATTCTTGTTTTTTTTTCAGTTTGTGGGTCCCTAGAATCTGAGAGAGTGTTTTCCAGGTCTCCTCTTGTGTCAGTGAATCTACTGGAGTAGTATAGTTGTTTGGCTTTCTTTATTACTTTTGTGAGGACTAATGAATAGTATTTAAGAATATCTTCATGCATTAGGCCCTGTCTATATTTCTTTTCATATTGGTGTTTCTTATCAATGGATTTCATAATGGTGCTGGTTAGCCATGGGCAACCAAGACGTTTGTTTGTGATCTGTTTCGTTTTTATAGGACAATGTTTGTTGTATAGTCTAAGTAATTTGTTAAGAAAAATGTCTGTCCAGTCATCAATACCATTGGCCTTGGAGAATTCTGTACTTGTAGTTAAGTACTGATAGACTTTTAGCATTGTTTAGGATAGTGCTGGCTTGTGATGCTGTGTAGTAAAGGCAGTTACTTTCCAATAGGTTTTGGTTGTGTGTCAGATTATGGAGGTTTAGATCAGGGTCAACGTGATCAATCATCTTCTAGGTTTAAATTATGGTTATTTATATCCTGAGTTGTGTGTTGAGTTTTAGTACTGATATCTGTAGTGGTGGGAAGTTTGGACAAGAATAATCACTAAATCCCATCCCTGGCAACACCCCCCCCCCCCACTCTTCATAGATCTAAACTTACTCCCTGTTCAGTACATCCACACTTACTACTGTGCAATCTACATCTACATGACCTTAAACTCAATATCAACCTTGATCTAAACGCTTTCTTGATAGTTGTGACAGAACCCAGGCCGGTGGCCTGGTGGCAAAGCTCCCCTTCCATCAACACGGAGGCCCCCGGGTTCGATTCCCGGTGGGTGGAAACATTTCGACACGTTTCCTTACACCTGTTGTCCTGTTCACCTAGCAGCAAATAGGTACCTGGGTGTTAGTCGACTGGTGTGGGTTGCATCCTGGGGGACAAGATTAAGGACCCCAATGGAAATAAGTTAGACAGTCCTCGATGACACACTGACTTTCTTGGGTCATCCTGGGTGGCTAACCCTCCTGGGTTAAAAATCCGAACGAAATCTTATCTTATCTTATCTTATCTTAACACCAGACACAAACATCTCTACGACATTCCCCGTGTCCGACTAAACCTTTACAAAAATTGAGTGCATGTCAAAGGCCCTAAAATCTGGAACACCCTACCTGAGAACTCTAGAACTGCAGACACATTCATCACCTTCAAAACGACCATTAGAAAACATCTTATCTCCCTGATACACCCTGTCAACTAACTACACGAATACCACCTGGTGGTTCACACTTACACTCACTTACCCATTTGACCATAAACAGAAATATTAATCTCAAATAAAATAATGAATCCTGTGATACTCCAATACTGAAACTATGTACTGTGCCAAAACAAAAGCATTCACACTGCTAAACTCACAAACTAGTATTTAGTCACTTAGCCATAATACCAACTTACCTCATAATTTGTAATATTTTAAAATTAAGAATTAAATTAAGTCTGCCCGAAATGCCTAGCCATGCTAGGTGTTCTGGTGGTGCACTCTGTAATCATTATTTTACTACATGTAAACCACACAATAACCAAATTCTGTAAACTCAGCATTGTAATCCTTATAGAGAATAAACTTTGAATTTGAATTTGAATACTGCACTATGTCCCAATAATTTAAAGGAACCCCAGGCTAGAAGGGATATCTCTCAGGTAGAGATAGAAAGTGAGTCTGAGCCTGAAATGGTAGCCAGCATGATTAGTGGGAGTGAAGTCTCTAATCCGAGTGAGAATCATGGAGGCGCTGCCCTACCTACAGTCATGGCAAAGGTTGTGAATGGGTACAGGTCCAAAACAACCCAATTATTCTCTGACTCGGGAGTACAAGTATCCTTGATATTAAAGAAGTTGTTGGCCAAATTAAAGTTGAAGGCCAAAAGGAAACTTAGTATGATGTTGGGAGGGGCTATAAGTCAGGTCCCACCCAAATCTTATGATGTGGTGGATGTCACAGTTAAATTAGGTGGACATTGCAGAAACATTACAGCCTTAGTGGTAGATTCGTTACCCACGGCAATTACAGTGAGAAGTCTTGCTGCAGCAGCAAAGCGATTGAAAGACCTTGGCGTGAAGCTGGCAGACCAGGGAATTACCACTGACACAGTCAGAAATGTAGGTATCCTGGTGGGAGCCAATCAGATAGATGACTTCCTCTCTACACGACAGACGTTTAGGGAAGGAATTGGTTTATACAGATCCCCAGTAGGATACATCATAGGCAGCAGGATTCCACCTGAATTCCCTGCCACACCAGAGAGGGAAGAATGTGTCCCCATGATAGCTGGGGGAGTAGTGATAATGAGTACCAGTATACACGATGAACCACCAGGGAAGCTGAACCAGGTAGGGAGTGACGAACACTTGGCCACCTTGGGAAAATACTTTTACTGGGTATGTAAAGAGTGAGATAGATTACCATTAAATCCAGGGAACCTCATATCAGTGGGAGGAAAGACTACCAGGGCGTGTGGGCCACTGGGTGTTAAAGTACGGAGCTGCTCAGTCAAGGCTAGACACACGAAAGATGATAAAGTTGAAGGAAAGGGTGCTAAGACCACCGGAACTATTACAAAAAAAGTTATTTGTAAAGAGATGGTAGTTTTTACTCCTTTTGTAATAAAGAGTTCGGGATACATAAATACACACATTAAAATAAATTAATCTTTAATATAATATAAAAATCAACTTTCTTTGGTCTAGAGGTATTTGAACTAACATCTGATAATATATACACGTTACAATAATAAATTATCATTAGCATTTTACTAAAATAATGAATAATTCCCGACCCTACACAGGGTACACTCTTGACACTACTGTGTCATATATCTATATGCTAAAATAATAAATTAAGTAACATTTAAAATAATAAATTACAATCAACTGTTTCTCACGACACTTATCCGGGTTGTGACGCTCTTTCTCCACCGTGTCACTTGACACCCTTTTCTCCGTGTAATACACACACTTTCGCAACCGTGTCACACTTGACACCCTTGTCTCTGCATCACACTACCCGCATAGCGTCTTTGTCGAGGCCAGTCACATGACCCTATTCAATGTACACTACAACCAGGCCATCTTCAGTGTCACACGACACCCTTTCCTTCTCAGTGTTCCACTACGGTCCTGTAGCATATCTCAGTGTTCCACTCCATCATACTCACTTAAGTGTCACACTACGGACCTAGCCCAGTTCAGTTTAACACTCCAACCTTATCTTCATGTAATGTCCCACCAGACAGCATCCGATGACTCCGGCCCACAGTTGATCCGCGTAGGCAGCGAGTCCGCAGACATCACCGGTAGTCCTGTAAATACTCTCTAAGGCCGGTTGACACACCATGCTGCAAGCTCACTGAATGCGGCCGTCAAGTAACTGAGGCCAACAGACTCAGTGAGCTGCGGTGAGCGGTTCTTCTAACGCCAGTAGATGGGTACGATTAGGTGTTCAGGTACCTACTGAGTAGATGCGTACCGTGAGGTGCTCAGGTACTTAATGTTTCTAAAGCCAGTAGATGTGTACCATTAGGTGTCCAGGTACCTACTGCTTAGATGCATACCATTAGGAGCTCAGGTACTTAATGCTTCTAAAGCCAGTAGATGTGTACCATTAGGTGTTCAGGTACCTACTGCTTAGATGCATACCGTGAGGAGTTCAGGTACATACTATTTCTAAAGCCAGTAGATGTGTACCATTAGGTGTCCAGGTACCTACTGCTTAGATGCGTACCCTGAGGAGTTCAGGTACATAATGTTTCTAAAGCCAGTAGATGTGTACCATTAGGTGTCCAGGTACCTACTGCTTAGATGCGTACCGTGAGGCGCTCAGGTACTTAATGTTTCTAAAGCCAGTAGATGTGTACCATTAGGTGTTCAGGTACCTACTGCTTAGATGCGTACCCTGAGGAGTTCAGGTACATAATGTTTCTAAAGCCAGTAGATGTGTACCATTAGGTGTCCAGGTACCTACTGCTTAGATGCATACCTTGAGGAGTTCAGGTACATACTGCTTCTAAAGCCAGTAGATGTGTACCATTAGGTGTCCAGGTACCTACTGCTTAGATGCGTACCTTGAGGAGTTCAGGTACATACTGCTTCTAAAGCCAGTAGATGTGTACCATTAGGTGTTCAGGTACCTACTGCTTAGATGCGTACCGTGAGGAGTTCAGGTACATACTGTTTCTAAGGCCGGCTCAGCAGTCCCCACATTGGGTTTGATGACGTACCCAGTGGTACTGCCGGCCGGCAGGTTAACTATTTAACCGCTAGTTTGGCAGGGGGCCGCAACAGGAACCAACAAGTTTACACCCCCAGAGGTCCACGCAGGGGAAACTGGACGGTTGAAAATAGACCGGAGTCTGCTCAATGAGAGTGGCCGGACGGCACTCATGTCCAGGGTCCGCCATGGGGGCTCGCGGAAGGTGAACTTGATGTAGACTTAGTGCCTACCTTCGCTGATGGGAGGATGTGGAAATTTATTTGGTCCTAAAGTTCCATAGGGCCAATACGTCGTACAAAGATCCCAGCATGTCACGAATGAATGGCTGGGTTGGGTGGCCTTTACACTCACCCAAAACACACACACACACCGGGGTTGGCGAAAGCGGTTGGAAAGACACATCTTAATTGATAGATTTTACCCTTCAGGGAAGAAGTAGGTAGTTTATACTGTTAGTACACTTATATTAGGATTATTGATAGATTATTTATAGATAATAACACTGTAGACCAAGCGGGCAGCGGGCAGCGGCGGCAGCAACGGCATCCTACCAGCTCTTCTTTCTCAAAAAAACATCGCTCATCAAAACTTGTGATGGCCTAAGTGAAAGTTCAACTACATGAACCCACGTAGACCACAAAATGACCCAAGAATACTAAGAATGTAACCCAAATCTTGACAAAATTAGAAGATCTAAGGAAGACAGCCCTGCTAACCCAAACACTGCCTCCGCTGCCAGACAACCACTTAACCCAAGCTCCGAGAAAACAAGCCTTCTCCTCCATTGCTACACAGTATCTACTTCAGTGATACTATGAAAGGATATCGCAGAAGAAACAACATCAGTAATAAAAGAATAACAGCAAGGACCCTAGAACTCAACTTGTCTACCCAGCAGGACGCCGGTGTATCATCAACCCCCTCACCACCGCCACCCAGGGAACCAACAACAACAACAAACATGGCTGACTCCCCCTCCAACTCCACTCCCTTCAAAGGATTCACCCATGATAACTCAGGTATGATTATTCCTGACAATGTCAAGGACTACATCGTTGCTCTAGAAAATGAAATCAAAGATATCAAAGCAACACTCGAGCGACAAGAATCCAAGATAACCAACCTCGAGAACAAGATCCAAAACCTTGAAGAGAAGATTACATCGGGAAGTGTTGACACAGAAAATACTCTGAAAGCAGCTATAGCCAGTCACACTGAGCAAATAACAACAATAAATATGAAGGTTGAAGAAGCAATCAAGGACTGGAATCAGAACATGCACACTCGACTAAATGAATACCTTGATTTCCAAGACGACAAAACTGAACAAGATAAGATGTCTGATGCAGTTATAATAAACAGTCCACACATTCCTAGTGACATAACACAAGCACAGTGCAAAGAAACTGCTATCAGGATAATACAGGACCATATACAAGTCATCGTGCAAAACAATGAATTCAAAGAAACACATTTGCTAGGAAAACCAGGAAGTAAACACAGTATAATGATCAGACTTCATACATACGATAAAAGAAAGGACCTAATTAAATCAGCAATTACAATGAAAAATGGAGTGTACATAAATGAGTGTCTAACAAAAAAACGTCAAAACCTTCTGTTCAGGCTGAGAAAACTTAAACAGGAAAACAAAATACATCAGTGTTTCACGCGAGATGGGAAAATACTAGTAAGGAAAACATCAACAGGACAACAATATACCATCTCAAATGAACATGATTTCTCTACCTTCCTTAGAAAAGCTGACATTACTGTAACAGATTAGATAAGTGCCCTTAATACATAGTGTACGTTACTATTATATTGTGCATTAATATTTTTATTATTTTTCATCACTAGCTAATGCCAACTACCTCCAATATTCTATACTTCTTTCTTACTGCTATTAATTGCTCATAATTTTAAATTACATTAATTTTAAATTGCAGAGATTGGTGGATGAATTTGGTAGGGTGTGCAAAAAAAAAAAAAAAAATTAAAGGTGAATACGGAAAGAAAAGATTATGGGGATAACAAAAAGATTAGGTATAAAGTTTGAATATAGTTGGAGGGAGAGAGTATGGAGGGGGAACGATTCAGATTTTGGGGTGGACGTGCAGCGGAGGGGTTATGAAAGAGGGGTAAATCTAGAATTGTGGGGAAAAAAGGGGAGTGGTGCACTTAGGGTCTGTGGAGCAAAGAACTTTGTCCTTGGAGGCAAAGGGGGGAAATGTATGAGAGCATAGTTTTAAAAACGTCTTTTTGGGGTTTGTGAAGGTGGGTGATGAATGTTGCAGCGGGGAAAAAAAGTGGAGGAGTGGAGAGTCATGTCTGAGGGCATGTGTGGTGTGATTATAATGCAGAGAATTTGTGTTGGAAGTTGGAGGGGTGGGGTTTACCAAAATTTTGTCCAGGGGCTGAGGAAGGGTTGGGGTGGTTCGGAATGTAGAGGAAGGAGCGAAACAGAATGACTTAAAAGAGTTTTTCGTCTGTAGGGAAGGAAGGCGGGGTAGGGGGGGGCCCTGGGAAGGGTTGGGGGGGGGGTAAAGGAGGTTTTGTTGTCGGGGGCTTGGATTCCGCGGGCTGCGTGAGCGTTTTGATAGGAGTGAATGGAGACAAAGGGTTTTTAATACTTGGTGTGTTGGAGTGTGAGAAAAGTAACATTTATAAAGGGATTAGGGAAACCGGCAGGCCGGACTTGGTCCTGGGAGGGGAAGTACGTGCTGCACTCTGAAGGAGGGGTGTTAATGTTGAGTTTAAAACTGTAGTGAAAAGCCACCCTTCTGGAAAGACAGTGATGGAGTGAATGATGGTGAAAGTTTTTCTTTTGGGGCCCCCCTTTTCCTTGGTGGGAATCGGGGGGTGGTATAAAAAAAAAAAAAAAAAAAAATTTTAAATTACAAGTAAAATTTACCCCAAATTAATAATATTCATTATTTTACCTGTCCATTTAATTTTGTTTATCATACTTGTTTTTTAGTCACTTTTCTTGTGTATACTTGTGTATTTCCAACTACTTTTTTGCAATACCAAAAACTATTTTTTGCAGCTATACCCCTACCTCATTTTTTTTTTTCTTTTTATTGGCAATAAACTGCTCAAATATTCAATATTCAAATCAGATCTTACTCCTAAACCAATATTATTTCTTAGTGACCATCTGTCCATTTTCTTTGTTTACCCCTTACTTAATTTTGTCCCTTTTTTATATTTTTCCTTTATTTAGCTTTATATAACTACCCTAGTTATTTCAAATTGTTAAATAATCAAAGGTGTATTCTCGGTGCTAAAATGAATAAGTTCACAATTCGTTTTAAATTTCCCAAAACTATTTATTTTTTACCACTTTATTGTTCACCCCAATTATATTAGTCCCTTTTATATTATAATTTTATACTTATTTTAACTTTTAAAGAAATTTCCTTATGTATACCTATATCTATTCCCAAACTCCATTTTTTGATCATCACTTTTTTTATTAGGCCCTTTTATATTGTTCCTTTATTTTAGCTTAAAAAAAAAAAAAAAACTACCCTTTGTCATTATTTTTCATTTGTTAAATTTAAATTAGGTGTATTCTTTAGCTTTAGATATTTACTTTGTTTTATACTTAAATTTTAACTATAGATTCACTACAAATTTTTTTTTACAAGCATTGTCCCGTTTCCAACCTTTCTTAATGACTTAAAAGAATCAAAAAAGTTACTGTAATTACTACCAGCAGAACAAAAAAGGCACTTTCAGAGCCCAAAAAAACAAATAACTGTCTTTAATACAATATCAGATCTTTTGCAAACATTACGATGACCTCATAGCATTATAAAATTTTTACGCCAATATGTCCCTCATTCATAACTGAAACCTGGCTATGCCTGATACTACGATGTCTTGCCCCTTCCTGGTACACAGCCATACACAATGTAGGCCTGACCAAAAAAACGGGGTGGCAAGCCATTACTACTCAGACCAACTAGAATGTTCTTAAAACTTGCACAAGGGATGAAAAGGGGAATAAAAATAATAGCTAAATTCAAAACCAATCCTACAAAAACCTCCCCATTTAAAAACTCTAAGAGTTCCACAGTAAACATTAGCCAATTTTGCAAAACCCCAGGAAATATGATAACTGATGCAGCATTTAACAAAGATCACTTACTACTCTCAGGGACTTAATATAAATCTCCTGCAAGACCCGGACCCACCGTTACTGAATTCACAAACACAATGAGGGAATGTATGTTGTACCAAAGTAAAAAACTACAGAGAGTTTAAGATCAAAATGAATTTTTTTTGAGCAACAAAAATTTTATTAACCAAGCCTATCCGATGTTATCCTGATGCCAAATGACTTCGAACAGGCGATAAATGACATGCCCATGCACTCTGCCCCTAGGGCCATACTCATGGAACTCTGTGTTCATCAAGAACTGCAAGAAGCCCTATCACGAGACTTTTCCATCCTATGGAGAGGGAGCATGGACACGGGGGGTCGTCCCACAGTTACTAAAAACAACAGACATAGCCCCACTCCACAAAGGGGCAGTAAAGCAACAGCAAAGAACTACGACCAATAGCACTAACATCCCATATCATAAAAATCTTTGAAAGGGTCCTAAGAAGCAAGATCACCACCTATCTAGAAACCCATCAGTTACACAACCCAGGGCAAACATGGGTTTTAGAACAGGTCGCTCCTGTCTGTCTCAACTATTGGATCACTACGACAAGGTCCTAAATGCACTAGAAGACAAAAAGATGCAGATGTAATATATACAGACTTTGCAAAAGCCTTCGACAAGTGTGGACCATGGCGTAATAGCGCACAAAATGCGTGCTAAAGGAATAACAGGAAAAGTCGGTCGATGGATCTATAATTTCCTCACTAACAGAACACAGAGAGTAGTCGTCAACAGAGTAAAGTCCGAGGCAGCTACGGTGAAAAGCTCTGTTCCACAAGGCACAGTACTAGCTCCCATCTTGTTCCTCATCCTCATATCCGACATAGACAAGGATGTCAGCCACAGCACCGTGTCTTCCTTTGCAGATGACACCCGAATCTGCATGACAGTGTCTTCCATTGCAGACACTGCAAAACTCCAGGCGGACATCAACCAAATCTTTCAGTGGGCTGCAGAAAACAATATGAAGTTCAACGATGAGAAATTTCAATTACTCAGATATGGTAAACATGAGGAAATTAAATCTTCATCAGAGTACAAAACAAATTCTGGCCACAAAATAGAGCGAAACACCAACGTCAAAGACCTGAGAGTGATCATGTCGGAGGATCTCACCTTCAAGGACCATAACATTGTATCAATCGCATCTGCTAGAAAAATGACAGGATGGATAATGAGAACCTTCAAAAATAGGGAGGCCAAGCCCATGATGACACTCTTCAGGTCACTTGTTCTATCTAGGCTGGAATATTGCTGCACACTAACAGCACCTTTCAAGGCAGGTGAAATTGCCGACCTAGAAAATGTACAGAAAACTTTCACGGCGCACATAACGGAGATAAAACACCTCAATTACTGGGAGCACTTGAGGTTCCTAAACCTGTATTCCCTGGAATGCAGGAGGGATAGATACATGATTATATACACCTGGAAAATCCTAGAGGGACTAGTACCGAACTTGCACACGAAAATCACTCACTACGAAAGCAAAAGACTTGGGAGACGATGCACCATCCCCCCAATGAAAAGCAGGGGTGTCACTAGCACGTTAAGAGACCATACAATAAGTGTCAGGGGCCCGAGACTGTTCAACTGCCTCCCAGCACACATAAGGGGGATTACCAACAGACCCCTGGCAGTCTTCAAGCTGGCACTGGACAAGCACCTAAAGTCAGTTCCTGATCAGCCAGGCTGTGGCTCGTACGTTGGTTTGCGTGCAACCAGCAGCAACAGCCTGGTTGATCAGGCTCTGATCCACCAGGAGGCCTGGTCACAGACCGGGCCGCGGGGGCGTTGACCCCCGGAACTCTCTCCAGGTAAACTCCAGGTAAACTAGTGTTTTCCTACTTGACCACATCTGGACCAACACCATATCCCCTTTAAAATCAGGCATAATTACAGATAATACACAGACCACTACCCTACTTTCCTCATAACAATCTTGGTAAATTCCCCAAAGACCCCCCCCTAAATCACCTTCAGACTTCACAATGAGGCAGCCTTAATAACTTCACAACAGCAGTAGCAAACATTGACTGGCACACTGAGCTAGAAATCTATACAGATATTGACGAATGTATTAATAATTTTCTAAAAAGACCAAATACCTCTATAAAAAGCATGCCTAAAAAAAACTAAACAGATGACAGCTAAGAGGACTGAACAGTCCCTGGCTAACACCCAGCATTCTCAAATCCATAAATTTACAAAAAACACCAATATAAAAAAACAGTACAGAATGGGTCACATAAACCAGAGACCAAACAAACGTTACTCGTCAATCCTAACCAGCTGATAAGAAGGGCAAAAAAATTGTATTTGAGAACAGATTATCCAATTTACGAGGTGATAAAAAAAAAGACCTGGAAAACCCTATTAGAAATTCTGGGAACAAAAAAGATATCACGAAATAGCGAAATAAAATTAGCAAAATCAGATGAACCCCAACTCCCACCAACAGAAACAGCAAACAGACTCGATGATTTCTTCTCCACTATAGGACAAAACCTTGCCAAAAAAAATCCCAAGCTCAGATACCCACCAAATGACTACCTCACTGGCAACTACCCGAACACACTGTTCCTAGCTCCGACTAACCCATACGAAGTCTCCCTTATTATCAACACAATAAAAAACAAGGCAGGAGATTTAAATACCTTACCACCCTTTATATACAAAAAAGTGTCACAAGTGCTATCACCAATCACTGCAACACTCTTTAACAAATCCATTGAATCCTCCACCTTCCCTACAGTACTCAAAATAGAAAGGGGTCACCCGATCCACAAAGGAGGAGACCAAACAGAGTTGAATAACTATAGGCCAATATCCAACTTACACCCTCTCTCAAAAGTCTTCGAAAAATTAATTCATAAATGAATCTACTCCTACCTTATCTCCCTAAACATACTCAACCCCTGCCAATTTGGATTCAGGCCTAATAAAAATACTAATGATGCTATTATACACATGCTAGAACATATATACACTGCAATAGAGAAAAAAGAAGTCCCACTGGGGATCTTCATTGACTTACGTAAAGCTTTTGATACAGTTGACCATGACTTGCTCTACGTAAAATTGTCACACTATGGTATAAGAGGGCACTCCCTCAACTACCTCAAGTCATACCTCAGCAACAGAAGCCAATATGTGTACGCAAATGGGGCAAACTCTTCCGCACAACCAATTACAGTTGGTGTCCCACAGGGAAGTGTCCTTGGCCCTCTTCTCTTTCTCCTATACATAAATGACCTACCAAATGCTTCGCAATTACTCAAACCCACACTATTTGCAGATGACACTACATACGTCTTCTCTCACCCAAGCCCAGTCACGCTAGCCAATACTGTAAATACCGAATTACAGAAAATATCTACCTGGATGAGGACTAACAAACTTACACTAAACATTGACAAAACCTACTTCATTCAGTTTGGTAACAGAGCTACAGATGTCCCTCTTAACATAATGATAAACGGATCACCTATCGCAAAGCTAACAGCGGGAAAATTCTTAGGAATCCACCTTGATAATAGACTCAAATTTCATACACATATACAACAAATTTCTAAGAAAATTTCCAAGACTGTAGGCGTACTATCGAAGATACGGTACTATGTTCCACAGTCAGCCCTCCTGGCCCTGTATCACTCTCTTATTTACCCCTATCTCACCTATGGAATTTGTGCAAGGGGCTCAACAACAATCAACCATCTCAGACCACTAATTACCCAACAAAAGGCTGCAGTTAGAATGATAACAAATTCCCACTACAGGCAGCACACTCCACCAATATTCAAAACACTAAACCTACTCACCATACAAAACATCCATACTTATTACTGCACCTATTACATACATAGAACACTTAACTCTGATATTAACCCTCCCCTCAAACATCTTGCCAACCTCAACAGAACACATGACCATAATACAAGGCACAGATCACTCTTTGATGTTCCTCGTGTCCATCTCACACTATGCAAAAACTCAATGCACATAAAAGGCCCTAAAATCTGGAATTCATTACCTGTAAATATAAAAGAAACACTACCTGTTTATAAATTCAAGTCTCTTCTCAAAGATCACTTACTCACCCAAAACCAAATAAATACTGAATAACTGAACCTTATAAATTGTATATCTTAAATGTTTCTCACAATTATATCACATAAATGTTAAACCTAAAACCCAATTTAACTTTATTATTTTTTAAATACACTACCTAACAGAATACTCCATTCTACTGAATGTACAACAATGCAAGCAACCATATGACCTGTCTTTGTAATACTCATTTGTGCTTTATAGTTATCTGTTTACAATAATGTTTTATCACTGATTACATCATTGCTTAGTTAATAAGATAAGATAAGATTTCGTTCGGATTT